>JAPXFY010000014.1:84108447-84116323 GCA_030674185.1 Monoplex corrugatus
GACGACTATTGGTGACTCTGAATTAAATTATTCAAATATTTGATTTTCTTTTTCGTGCTGTATGAAACAAGAGGGAGAAACGAAAACAGTGGGGATGGAGTTCTCTAATAAAAACGTGACAGACAATGAAGATTTATGAAAACTGCAATATATTCAACAAACGTTGTGTTCCTGTTGTATTTTTCTGTTAAATATCAATTGTTATGATAATTTTAACAACTACAATTTTGTTGTTGTCATCTATCTATCGATCTATCTAATCTATCTCTATCTATCTATCTATCTATCTATCTATCTATCTATCTATCTATCTATCTATCTATCTATGCGAACACATGCATATATATTTTACACACATACACATATACATACATACATAATACATACATGTATACATCTATACATGCATACATGCATACATGCATACATGCATACGTACATACGTACATACATACATACATACATGCATGCATACATACATACATACACATGCATGCATTCACACATACATACTTACATACATACATACATACATACATACATACATACATACATACATACATACATACATACATACATTCATACATACACACACATAAACACATGAGTGGGAATACGAGAAGAACAAGATTATTTTGTTATACTCCATTGCAGGTAACCACAAAGTTCACAGCATCATTCAACATGACAGGAACCATTTGCTTGTAATATTTCATTAGGAAATAAATCTCAAATAATAGTAGTGCATATTGAGGTAAGGTTATATTTAATGATTTCTCCAGAACTCAGGAATTCACTTCAACAACAACAGCAGCAGCAACAACAATAACAACGTCAACAGCAACAAAAGCAACGACAACAACAATTTTATATTTTCAGAATTAAACACCTTTTCTTAAAATTTCCTTATAGACAATCGGATTCATCAGAAATCGTACTTTCTGAAAATTGTTTTGACATAAGCGTTTTCCCAATATTTTGAGCTTAGACACTTGAAAGCACTGACTGAAAACAGGCGCTTGCTAAGTTTCTGCTTATAAGTTTTTTTGTTTGTTTGTTTGTTTGTTTGTTTGTTTTTTGCTTCCAACAAATATAAAAAAAAAATGAAAGCATGAAAAAATTGATTGTTACAGAAAAGACAAAGAGTTACGAAAATTTTACATTAAATGCAAAGTTGCAATTATTTCTGTACTAATTCCCGAGCATTCCATACAACACTATACAATCCAATTCTATTTAGTAAAATTACATTGAACACATTTTTACAATTTATGTTTCAGGATAACAGTTGTTGCCACTATTTTGTGGACAATAGGGGTGTGAAACCACTTCACTTTGATTTCCAAACTTTCATGGATTCCCTAAAATGCTTTTACCATAGAGTTCCACGGTTTTCTTCCCTCCACTTGAAGTAAAGTTTAGGTCGTAATACTGAGGATACAGCTTCCTCTCGTTACGACAAGAACAAACTATGTTTTGTAAAATGCCAGATCTATAGAAATAGTGTACCTTACAATAAATTCAAGATCTCTGATGCATTGTCAATTGAGTGCAAACAATGAAACTAACATATTTGCTATTCATAGTGTGCACTCTGCTCAAAGTATTGCATAAGACAAAGGATCTATCTGTTTAAAGAACTTGTGAAAGTCAGAATACGTCTTTGTCAGTTGATTTAGTGTGTATACATATTCAACCTAATTTTTCTATTCTCATCAACATTTTCTACCAACAAATACCTAATGTAATCATTTGAACAACATCCATAAACTACCAGTGAGGAATCAAAAGTGTTTTTCAAAGCATTGATAAAAGTAATGGTTAGTATACAATTTTCTTGTTTGGTTTATGAATTATATTACAAATGAAACATTTGCTCTCCCGATTGAAATCATTAATCATTATACAACTGTCTGAAACAGACATGACAACTGGAGCATGGAATTGGGGTCTTCTAAATGGTGGGGGCGACTGGGAGTGCACAGAGGATCTCTCACCATGGAAAAATATAACTAATCAGAAAGAGTGATATGAGATCAGACATAATTCTCCCCTCCCTTTTATCAAAACAAAAAATATGACCAAGCTTACTGTACCGTAAGAAAATATAAAGTAAGAATCCCATATCTACAAGACTCGAAAGTATGCCAATATAGTCAGCAACTTGAGAACATCTAGATTTCAAGCCATAGTTCTTGCCATAGAGGTTGGAGCAAGGGGGTTGATAAACATATCAGCTTATAGCTTTATAAAACAACTATTTCTGGGAGAGAGGGGACCAGAACCCTAAAGGCAATGGCAGAAGCAGCTTATAAAAAGATCCAGCTGGACCTGGTTCAGTAGGAACGAAAGTGAACTTGTTAAGGCTTAAAGTTCCTAGCCTTGAGATGCATGACCATGTTGGATGCACAGATTCAATTCCAGGTGGAGGACAAATTCATATTAAAGAATGGCGATAGCAGAAGGACATCTAGCAGCCATGACTTAATGAGGCCCAGCTCTCTTAGAATATCAGGAGTTAAGGGCTGAAACACTTGACTGGTGGTGGGTTCTTCTCTGAGGACCTTACGCTAGCCAGATCTCCTCAGATGTTTTTGCGACTCATTTTGGAAGTAGATATAACACTAACGCACAACAGCTAATGTTTACTGTAATAACACTCTGCCTTGCAGATTACGTTCAAGTTGAAATCTTTCCTTTTTCATTTATTGGGATTTTTTACGAACAAATCAAACTTACATTTCAACATCCTCGTACAAGAAGCATTTCATCTTAGTACACATAGATATTTTCATGCAGCACATATGTTTCCCTTTCTTCTATTTATCAGACTTTGCAAATTGTTGGTGATTTTTTTTTTCTGTGTTTATGGTTTGTTGTTTGCTCAGTCTGCAAAAAGTTTTATCATACGTTGGGGATACGAAAGCTTATGACTATGTGTGTACCTTAATGTATGTATGACTGTGTGTATATGTGTGTGAGTGTTGGGTGTGATGGTTGTCATCGTGGTGGTGATAATGGGATGTGTGTTGTCTATGTGCGTCTCTCTCTCTCACTCTCTCCCTCTCTCTCACTCTCTCTCTCACTCTCCCTCCCTTCCTCTCTCTCTTTCTCTCTCCCTCTCTCTTTCTCTCTCTCTCCCCCTCTGTATGTATGAGTGTGTGTGTGTGTGGGAGCGTGTGAGTGTGTGCGTGTGAGTGTGCGTGTGAGTGTGTGTGTGTATGTTGTGTGTGTGCGTGTGTGTGTATGTGTGTGTGTGTACGTGTGTGTGTGTGTGTTGTGTGTGTGTGTTTGTGTGTGTGTTGTGTATGTGTGTATGTGTGTGTGTATGTGTGTGTGTTGTGTGTGTGCGTGTGTGTGTGTATGTGTGTGTGTGCGTGTTGTGTGTGTGTGTGTGCGCGCGCGCGTGTTTGTCTGTCTACAGATACCATAACATCAACATCTGTGTTGGGTAAAGATGTAGACTTTGTAATCATGCTGCACTCCACCAAAACCTTGACAACAGAGGACTACCAGTTTATCACAGAACAACTGACGCTGATGCTGAGAATTATGAATAACTCACAAAGTGAGATACGCCTGGGCTTCATGACGTTCGATTCACATGCCCAGGTCCAGTTCATGTTGACAGACGTGAACAAAATCACTGAAAATGATATAAAACATGACCCTGTGAGCTCCTCGGGGAGAACTAACATAGCTGGAGCTCTCCATGTAAGTGGTTTTGACATTATTTCACATTGTATCTCTTTTCTATGTGTCTGTCTGCCTGTTATATTGTAATTTCATCATCTCTTATCAGAAAGACAATACAGACACTATATCTAATCTTCTGCTGGTGCTAATGAATACACAGACAACGACCAGCCCAGTGCTATTGTGTACAAGACTTGCATACACAGACAATTGACAGTTTATGCAGGAAACTCTTCAGAACAGTTGACAGAAATCACAATGGGCAGAATCAAAAAGACAACATAACATAATCCATCAGACGAAAATGATAACCTCATTCCCCACATCTTCACCCCCCCCCCCCCCTGCTTTTCATATAATCAGTATGTCTCATAATGGCTGTTTTGGCCCACTAAGAGAGAGAGTGAGAGAGAGAGTGAGAGAGAGAGAGTGAGAGAGAGAGAGTGAGAGAGAGTGAGAGAGAGAGAGAGTGAGAGAGAGAGACCGACTTACATTCATAAAACACCACACCTTAAATTCAAACTTCCCCACAAATTTCTTTATTCATACAGGCGCACTCATTCTAACTCACACAACGTTACAAATATTCCCCAATTATTAGTTCACATCCATTACAACTGACAGTCAGAAAAGAAGTTGGAGGAAAAATGATAAATAACATTCGTTACGCGGATGACACCGTGCTAAAATAAAAGGCTGGAGCTAAGCAGCAAGAAGACTGAAGTAATGATAATCAGTAAAAAACAAGAAATCCCCTCATGCAAAATAACAGCAAATGGCACAACTTAAAAGACGGGTTGATACGTTTAAATATCTGGGACTGGTCAACTCACCAGACGGCAGATGCACATTAGACATATCCAGCAGAATTGGCCAAAAAGCAATCGAAAAGATCAAAAGCGTTCTTATCAACAAATGCCTACTATTTAACACCAATAAAGTTAGTTCTTGATGTTACATAGAACCGATACTGTTATACGGTTGTGAGGGGTGGACAGTCAACACCCAAAGTCAGAACAAAATTGAGGCAACTAAAATGTGGTTTCTAAGACGAATGTTGAGAGTTCCATGGACAGCAAAGAAAACAAACGAGACAGTCTTGAAGGAGGCAGACGCAAGAATATCATTAATAAAGAAAATCAGGAAAAGACAAGCGACACTTGTAGGACATTTTATGAGGAAAAGGGAATAAGAGCACCTGGTCATAACAGGAATGGTGGAGGGAAAGAGAACACCAGGTGGACCCAGGGAGAAAATATTGGACGGACTTGCAGGGCTGCTGAAGAGAGAGGGTGGGAGATGTAGTTGCAGTGACAAGGGATAGATTCGTGTAGAGGGCCATGATCACCAACGCCATGCAGCAGGGCACATGATGATGATGATAAATGACTACGCTACGCTTGACTACATAAATGAATGGCTCTGATAGCTCTTCCGCCATGTACTTTGACTTTGACTTATCACACTCTCTATCTAAAGTTGACAATCCATGTTTGCCAGATACCTGCATGGAGCACAGTTTCTATATGATTGCTTGCCTAACACGCAGCTGAACATCCACTACAAAGTATTACGTAGGTTTAAGGCATTCAGTACTAACACTAATTTCTAATTAAATACATCACTATGTACATACCACCAGTGGATTTAACGTTAATTCCGTTACCCTATTGTCCTTCAATTTACAGCTACTCGTGTTTGAATTTCAATCGTGCATGATACAATACAGTACTAACCTTTACAATAACCCACAGGGTATACAACGACTATGACGACAGAGCTGAAACCACACAACTACATACGAAGCTACGATACTGGACATCACACTAAACTACTTCCATCCACACCAATTGGGAATGTCGAGATATATCTCTGCATTACGAACTACCACGGACCACACAAATAGCAGTGTTCTGAGGCATAGAACCAAACTACAACACTACCCTGCATTTGTCTGAGACATATATATGACTTCACCTAGTCCTAACCTAACACCTATTGCTAGGACAGCCAAAAACGAAGTAAGACAAACTTGAACATACAGACAACACAACAGTTTTTTTAAACACTGTTTACAATCAAAATCTAATGAAACACGCGCTCTGCGCCTTCAACACGAAAAACTGCATTCTACATGAAAACTGCCTCCCTAATACAGAATACTATGAACGTCTAAAATCTTCCTTCCCTCTTTCGCAAGTCTGCAACATTGACTTACAATACTGAATCATATCCATTTTTTTTTTCATTTTATTACACCAGTAATCCGGTCGTTACAGTGGCAGTACAAGTGAGCAGACACAGAATCACAACAATGTATCACAGGTGGGGTACATGTGCGACTGAAAATGAAACAAAGAAACAAAATGTACCTTTTACTTGACAGAAACCAATTGTCTGTCTCTCTCCTATTGCTGTCTCAAAGAGCTGGCCCGACGAGTTTTATGCAGAACAAATCGATCGTCAACTGCTTTGAGAACAAAATGATTTTCCCTTTGAAGGACCCAGATGCTGGCAGTACACTGGAGGATTTCCTTGGCTGTTTCCCAACCTCAACAGGGTGTTGCTTTTTTGAATTACAGCGTTGTATTTTTCACAAATTTATACATGTATTTTTTTTCAAACAAATGTTCAACTTCTTTGATCATTTCGTCTTTCTATTTGTTCTTACCATGGCAAGGTAGGCAAATCTGTTTTCCCTCTCTTTAAGATGTAACACATTATCCGTTTTTAGTTGATTTAGCAATGCAGTCCTTGGCAATTGTGTTATTTTTATCATTATCGAAATGATGTTGATTGTCAGTCAGCAGCATATTATGTTGTATAGAGGAACGAAGTGTTGTCATAACCAGTCACATTCATTAGCAAAGGATTATACACCTTGGTCATTTAACTACAATGCAACCTCACACTGACTCAAGCAATTAAAAGAATGCTAAAGTTTCAAGCGAGTGTCTGACCAAAGGAGACCTGTATTAGACATGTAAAAGAGCGGAATGTCGCATGGCATCTTTTGTGGTCAAGCCCTCCAGCCCATTATTGACCATCAGTTCTTTTAACTACAACGCCCATTCTGTACAAGTGAAGAGGTTACCACAAGTATGTCTGCTGAGATGTAAATAGTTGTTGTCATACCCAAGGCTGACCAGTTTGTGACGATTTTATACATGAACACTTGCCTTTAGTGCATTTCCTTTGGAACAACGAGTGGACACAACGTTTCAGTATTGTTCTTTTTAACGACTTTGGATTTTAGATAAAATCGTATCATATCATTATTTCCTGATTATAGACCCGTTGTGGACAGCTCCTAGGAAACATTAAAAGATTGTAAAAACAAATTTAACACGAGAACCACTTCATTCAGTTTGTTTAATGTTGTTGGATATAGAGACCGACAGATGCCAAGTAGTGCCTTCTGATAAGATATCAAAGATTTAGAAGTAATATTGAGGCTAGGCACTCTCACAAAAAAGCAAAACAAACCCGAAAGGATTCCTTAATAAAACAATAGTTCTACAGGTTCACTGGCAAGTTTCGTTTTTTAAGGAAATAGAGATGTAGAGGGGGGGAGGTGGCTATCACAAGACTTAGAAATTTAAACTTTTGGTCCAGAAAGAAACATATTTCCAGTACACTGTTCATAAAGGAGTTCAGATCTATTTATATTCTCTATAGATTTGTTTCTTTCAAAATGTGTCAAGTCATATTTGACTGGAGAGTTCTTGCTTTGTCAATTATTCTTGTTTTTCTCTGATTCCATGTGCCATAAATGATAATGGGATCCAAAGTAATCAACAAAAACACCATCAGTTTGTGAATGTACATTATATGCTAGTGAAGTTTTGAAGTTCTCTGCCATTTCACGAATGTGTCATTGAAAAACTCTACATCATACTGAAATGCAAGTCCATAGAGATCGCTAGAACTGATACCAATTTGAACAAATAACACTTTCACTTGCGTCAGTTCACTAGAAATGGCAGCCTATATCCTTTTAGGGCTCGAGAACCATCCCAATTTTTAAAACAATTCGAGCACTTGTAATCCTTCAGGTTGGCAAGTAGCTAAGACTTCACCACTAATATTGTCACTGAATAGGCAGTTATTATGCCCAGGTTAAAAAAATCAGTGATAGCCTGCCGTGGGTTGGATGCGTCAGTGGAAAGACCCAAGATAA
>JAPXFY010000014.1:84116423-84123923 GCA_030674185.1 Monoplex corrugatus
TTAGGAATAATTATGATGAGTACAACGAACAGAATCAAAAGAGAACAAGCAGAAGATCAGTGTGGATTTGTAGAAGGGAAAGGAAATTTTGATGCCATAACAACATAAGGACTATCATAGTGATGTCCGTAGAATTGAATAAGGATTTCTTTTTACGCTTTGTTGATTATATTAAGGATTTGAATTGGATAAGACACGAAGAATTGTTCAACCAACTAGAAAGGCTCAATACTGATGAAAAAGATCTAAAGATAATCAGATATATGTTTTGGGAACAAACAGCAGCAATAAGGATAGAAATCGATATAAACTCTTTCCAAAACATCAAACATGGTGGTCAGGCTGGGTTGTGTTCTGTCGTCAGATTAGTCATCACTTTACAGCGAAACCTTCATGAGATAACTAGAAGAATACCCTGGAAAAAAGGCTGGAGGAAGAAAGTTAACAACATTCGTTACGCAGACGACACCGTGCTAATTGCAGAAAATGAAAATAAGACCTACAAAACCTTGTAAACATAGATAGATAGATAGATAGATAGATAGATGGATAGATAGATAGATAGATAGATAGATAGATGGATAGATAGATAGATAGATAGATAGATAGATAACAGACAGAGAGAGATAGAAAGAAAAAGGATATATATATATATATATATATATATATATGTACATAAGCTGATTTTCCATCTATTTCTGCCCAGGCTTGTACAGAGGAGAGGACACTTTACTATCTGTGACTATGAGCTCGATTTGGTGTAGCAGTTCACAAACCTTAGCTTCACAGTGACAAAAAGCCTTTCTACATGAATGTGGACATCAACAGACGGATTGGATGACCAGAACGACCATCATAGACTGACTCAGTGTGTCTGGTCAAACCAACTGATATTACGCACGAAGATGGTGGTACACAGTATCTGTGTCCTAAGCACCTTGTTGTGCTGTAGTAAAATATGATACTTTTTCCTAGTTTGTTTTACAATAATCGCACTTTAGGCACATATTTGCTTTTTTCTCATTCGTTTTGTTGTGGTCCTTGTGTCAAAAACATAATCATATAAACCAATGTATACAGATAATTTCTATTTCAAGAGAGATATTTGATAAAAACATAGTACTGGAATAAGATGTCTTCAATGTGATTCACCAAGAGATCCTGAACTGTAATGGTAGTAATCAGTGAACTGAAAAGGACAAACCTTTCCACATATAAACATTGTGCACGCAACCAACTCATATGTAAGCATGTCTATTCATACAGTTTATAATAAGACGAGGGGAGCCCACTTCTGCGGCAAGAGCTGTCTTCCATTCACTTCTATCCAGGCTAAAACAATTGAAATGATGCTCAGCAATGATTAACAAAGAGAAACTCCTCACTGGCACCCAGATCCCCAACCATACAACCTTCTGCAGCAACGACGGGTCTGCTGGTTCGATCATGTGTACCGCATGACAGATCAGGAAGGATCCTCAAAGACCTTTTGTGTGGTGAGCTGACTGATGGTTCCATATCACAAGGGCTACTCCATTTCCACTTCAGTCCATAGGCATCAATGTCAACCAATGAGATGACTGCGCCAGTGACAATGGTCTTCCGAGACAAAAGGTGAAATACGCAGTGAGTGGGAACGATGCTGAGACACCAGGCAGCAGCGAAGAAGAGAGGGAAGTGCATAATGAATAAGGACTTGTACCTCCAATCTACCTGTGTGACATTGATGGGTGCTGCTTGATTTCCTTTTTTGTGTGAACAATTGTGATAAAATATTGCTTCTGCTTTTTCATGTTTAAAGCTATCTGTCCTCTTCCATCATCATTACCTCTTCTTCAAATCTTCACATATTTGTCATCTATTCATTTTTACTCATTCTCGTCTGTCTAAATCTCAGCAAATTGAAATCCAAATGTAACTCTTTCGATGGAATTATAAAGATGATGGTACTGTCATTGCATTATTGGTGTTCATTGTGTTATGTGTACATGCTCAAATATCTTTCTTCAACATTTCAATGAAACATTTTAAAAACTTTTTCACTCGTCGATTAATCAATAATATATGATAATACAAATAGTTATTAAGTACCCATTTAATTTGACATACTTGTAAATGTATCATAATGTATATTTTACACAATTCATTTCGTCATCATCATCATCATCATCAGGTGCCCTGCCGCATGGCGTTGGCGATCATGGACTTCCATCTGTCTCTATCTCTTGTTGTCCCAAGCATCTCCTCCACCCTCCTCGTCTTCAGCCACTCCACAAGTCCGTCTAGCATTTTCTCCCTGGATCTATCTGGTGCTCTCTTTCCCTCAAGCATTCCCGTCATAAAATGGCCTATAAATGTTGCCTGTCTTTTCCTAATCTTCTTTATGAATGATCTACTTGTGTCTGCCTCCATCAAAACTGTCTCGTTTGTTTTCTTTGCTGTCCATGGAGCTCTCAACATTCTTCTTAGAAACCACATCTCGGCTGCCTCAATCTTGTTCAGGCTTTGCTTGTTGACTGTCCACGCCTCACATCCGTACTACAGTATTGGTTCTACATAACATTGAAGGACTCTCTTCCTAATGTTAATTGATAGGCATTTGTTGGTAAGAATGCTTGTCATTTTCTTGAATGCTGTTTTGGCTTGGCCGATTCTGCCGGCTATTTCCGATGTGCATCTGCCTTCTGAGGAAATGACCATTCCCAGGTATTTGAATTTATCAACCTGTGTCAAGTTGTGCTATTTGCTGTTATTTTGCAGGAGGGGATTTCATGTTTTTTACTGATCACCATGACTTCAGTCTTCCTGCAGTTTAGTTCCAAACCCTTACCTTTGCTTTCTATTTCTAGTATATTCACAAGGCTTTGTAGGTCCCTTTCACTTTCTGCAATTAGCACGGTGTCATCTGCGTATCGAATGTTGTTTATCATTTTTCCTTCAACTTTTATACAGGGTCTTCTTCTAGGTTTCTCATGATGTTTTCGCTGTAAAGGGAAAACAGATCTGGTGACAAAACACAAACCTGTCTGACTCCTCTTTTGGTGTTTTGGAAAGAGCTTATATTGTTTTCTATTCTCATTGCAGCTGTTTGTTCCCAGTACATATTTCTGATTATTCGTAGATCTTTTCCATCAACGTTGAGTCTCTCCAGTTGGTTGATCAATTCTTCATGTCGTACCCGATCGAAAGCCTTGGTATAGTCAACAAAGCATAAATACAAATCCTTATTCATCTCAATTGACCTCTCTATGATAGTTCTTAGGATGTATATGATAGTTCTTAGGATGTATATTGCATTAACAGTTCCTTTCCCTTCGACAAATCCACACTGTTCTTCTGCTATTTCTCTTTTGATCTTATTCCTTGTCCTCATCATGATTATTCTTAACAGGATTTTTGTTACATGACTCATCAAACTGATTGTGCGATGGAGTTTGCATTCTATAGCGCCTGTCTTTTTTGGAAGTACAATGAAAATTGATTTTGACATATCTTTGGGGATTTTTCCAGTGTCGTAAATTTCATTTAGGAGGACTGTTATTTTATCTATGCCAAATTCCTCCAGGGCTTCAATCATCTCTGTAGTAATGTTGTCTGGTCCTGGGGCTTTTCCTGGTTTCATTTTTTTCAGTGCTGCTCTAACTTCATCTTTCATTGTGGGTGATCCTTCAAAGTTCTTTCTTATAATGTGTTCTTCGTTTCTGTCATCCTCAAAAAGGTCTTTAATGTACTCTCCCCATCTATCCAATATCTTTTTCCATGATAAGCGTGCCATCTTTAGATTTTAAGCAACCAGTTGATGTGCATGTATTTTTCCTGTGGACAATTTCTTCATTTTTCGTCCGTATATACCCTGAGGATCCATTTTGTTCAGCCAAGCTTCCTTATCTTCATTGCACCTATTCCTGATTTCTTTCTTTTACTTCCTGTATATCTCCTCGTTTCTCTTTGCCTTCCTCCTTTCCTCCATCAAGCCCGAAATTTCATTAGTCATCCAGTTCTTTTTTTGCTTTTCTATTTGCTTTAGGGATTTCTTCACAAGCTTCATTTATCGAGTTTCTCAACATTATCCATTATTCCTCACTGTCACCAACGTCTTCCAGACCACTGACTTTGTTTTGAACATGTACATTAAATTTTGTACGTATCACTTCATCTGTCTTTAAGAGTCCAAGATTTAGTTTGATGTTGCTTTTGGTCTGTTCCCTTTTCCTTAATTTCAGCCTAAACCTTCCCACTACAGGATTGTGGTGTTGCAGTCTGCGCCTGGTAGTGTTTTTTGCTGACAGTAAAGAATTTCTAAATCTAAATTTCGTCATATATCGACATATTCTTTTAATAAATGCAGTTAAATATATTTTCCTACATTCAAAAAATTGAATATAACGATATAATCCTCATGATGTTGTATTTTATCTTTCCTTTTTCTATAATGTATAGGTTAATTTCATTTTGAGAAAATGCTAGATGTAAAAGCTGGCAAGTGTTTTCTTTTTTTTTTCCGTTACCCTCATGAATAAGAAATGTTATCCAATTTAATGTGATGTGATGTGGACTCATGTCCCTCAAACAATCACAAACAAAACTGACCTTTTCTGTCTTTTGCCTCTTTGGCTTCCTTGATGGCATCACCAGAGTTACCATCAGACACAGCAGCAGTTATCAAGAGAATGACGTTAGGCACGTCATGACGATCCCCGTTTTGTGCAGAAAACACTTGTGTTCTTGCTATCTGTAATAAAAAAAAATCATCACAAATAATCATAAGATACAATCGTAAAAGCTAGAGTTTCTGGAGATGTCCACTGTCGTATTCAACAAAAAACCACCTGTAACTGATTTTTTAACCTCAACATAATATTCAACGATGATAGTAATCGTGAATTGTTAGACACTTGTCAAACTGAAGGATTACACGTATTCACGTAGTTTTGAAAACTAGGATCCCCATTTACTTAAAAAACGAAACATGTCAGTGAAACTGTAAAACTGTTGTTTTCTAAAGGAAACCTTTTCAGTTTTTTTTCTTGTTTTTGTGTGTGAGTGTGCCTAGCCTTGAAATCTGTGACATCTTATCAGACGGCACTGCTTGGTATCTGTCGGTGTCTAGACCCAACAACACTGAACCAAATGAATTAGTGGTTCCCAGGGTTAAAATTGGTTTTACAGA
This sequence comes from Monoplex corrugatus, assembly GCA_030674185.1. Lineage (NCBI taxonomy): Eukaryota > Metazoa > Mollusca > Gastropoda > Littorinimorpha > Ranellidae > Monoplex > Monoplex corrugatus. Next base: position 84,121,594 of record JAPXFY010000014.1, read on the forward strand.
TTTTTGTATGTAATCTGGAAACTTTCCACAATGGGCAGAAAATCAGGAAATAATGATATAATGCAGATATTTATCCAAAGTTCAAAGTCGTGAAAAGAACAATACTGAAACATTGTGTCCTCTCGTTGTTCCAAAGGAGCTGCACTAAAGGCATGTGTGCATGTATAAAATCGTGACAAACTGGTCAGCCTTACCGTGGGTATGACAAAACCATTTACATATTTTCAAACACACTTTTTGTAATCCACTCTGTTGTACAAAATAACCTTTGTAGATAGTTTCAGTTTCTCAAGATGACGTCTCCGCACTTGGAATGAATTCCATACGCACTAATATCACAGTTGCCGTGTGATGGAGAAGATCCATGATGATAACGGCACAAGCATTAATCCTGCACATAAACCCAAGAGCTGGCCAGGTCCTGAGGTCCTACCTAGATAGTTCCATTACCCAGGGGTCATCGGATCGTGAGGTGGCAGAGACCTTAACTTTTCGCGGTACCAGCACCACGAGGGCAGAGCCCATCCCCTCTCCTTCACTTCAAATTCATATTCATATTCACATTTTTCTACCAAGAAGTCAGAAAGGCAAGAAAGCAAACTGGTCTTCAAGGAGTGAGCCCTGGAAAATCAATCTATGTATCCATTGTTTTATAGCAAGGCAGCTGGGCAATGCCCTGCTCTTCACGATGTTCAACTGCCGTGGGATCTTTAGTGTGCGCGGCCAGAAGGCACACAGGTCGTTTTTCGTCCCCTTCCGAAGGACTGGAAGCTCAGTTCGATTTTCCGGTCAAACTGAGGAGAAAAGTCGAGGCCTCTACGTGGAGCAAACCCTGGAACCTCGAGTTTTTAGTTATTGGCAGGTGAACGTCTGAAACATTCTACCACTCTTCTCAAATTGTAGATACAATTATTTTTTTAAAAAAAGAAAAAAATCTGATGGTCAGTAGTAAGCTGGAAATCCTGAACACAAAAGATACCATGTGACGTTCAGCTCTTTAATATGTCTAATACAGGTCTCCCTTGGTCAGCCACTTGTTTTCAGGTTGCATAATGGTTAAATGACCGAACCGTATAGTTCTTTGCTGATGAATGAGACTGGTCCTTCTGACATATTTTCTTGATCCTGGTGTTTCTGGTCAAGTCACATCTGGTCTTTTTCACAGTCCTACTCATGCGTAGGATTTTGTGCTCCAAAGCTTGGTGACATCCAGGCTGGCACAAATGTGTAAAGCTGAGAATGAAAATGGAACTGATGAGAGTAGCTTATATTTCAGTAGGTTTGATGGGATGTCCAAGTTTTGTTGTTTTGTTTTGTTGTTTTGTTTTGTTTTGTTTTGTTTTTTCATAAAGATGAAAATTGTTCACTGACGTTATTTGCTTTCTTGATTCTGATTTGTGTTTCTCTGTAGAATCTTCTCTCATCTGTGAAAATGCTGCCAAGCTAAATATGACAGCACTTCACTCTTCCATAAAACATGTTGCTGACTGACAAATTAACTGATTTTGATAATCATAAAAAAATATAATTGCCAAGGACTGCATTGCTAAATGAACTAAGAACAGATGTTTTTACATCACATAACAAGGAAAATAGAATTGTCTACCGTGCAATAGAAAGAACAAATAGAAAAACGAAACAATCAAAGTGAACATTTGTATGAAAATACAAACAAACAAACAAAAAAATATATCTAAACTGTGTGATAAATACAATGCTGTAATGAAATAAGCAACACCCTTATGGGGGTTGGGAAGCCACCAAGATAATCTTCGAGTGTACTGTCAGCATTTGGGTCCTTCAAATGGAAAATCATTTTGTTCTCAAAACAGTTGACGATCGTTTCGTTCTGCATAAAACTCGGCGGGCCTGCTCTTTGAGGCAGCAATAGGAGAGCGGCAGACAATTGTTTTCTGTCAAGTAAAAGGTACATTTTGTTTGTTTGTTTGTTATGTATTCTTGTATGTTTTTGACATTGCAAGGGACACAACCCGACATTACCCCTTTTGGGGCTGTATAAACATAAGTATGCCATTAAGATAATAAGTATATAGTTTATTATTTCCTGATAGAGCAGTCACTGCATGTTTATGCTATTTTTAGCATGGGCAGACTAGTAATCTACCATAAGAAACCAATTTGTTGCCTGTTGCATTTTCCGTTGCACATGTACCCATCTGTGCTACATAGTTTTTATTCTATGTCTGCTCACTTGTACTGCCATTATGGGACAGAAGAACTCGGGGTGGGGATAAGGGGAATGTCGTTTTCATTTTCGTCTCGCTGATTATATTGTGTTGTCTTTTCATTTCTGCACATCACAATTTCTG
>JAPXFY010000014.1:84126423-84128923 GCA_030674185.1 Monoplex corrugatus
TAATTGATATTTAACAGAAAACAAGAAAAAACCCTTGGATGAATGTATTGCAGTTTTCATATATTTTCATTGTCTGTCACATTTTTATTAGAGAACCCCACCCCCACCCCCACTGTTTTCGTTTCGCCTTCTTGTTTCATACAGCACGAAAAATAAAATTAAATCTTTGAATAATTTAATTCAGAGTCACCAATAGTCGTTTGCATGTGAATGCGAGTTACGTACCTTGCTTTTCCTTACCTTTGACATTTGGGAACTGAATGCCTGTTGCATACAGATTTTCGGATTGTCTGAAACACAACCAAGCGCAGTAACAATTCCGGTGTGTATACATGACAGATAAATGATGGTGAACTATTTTGGTCAAATCTAACGTTTGAAACAACACAGAATAAGACTTATGTGTTTGAACAACTGATAAGTGGAAAACGCGATGAAAGGTTAATAGGCCTTGAATAATTCTACTGAGTAAAATGTAGTTATGATCCATTAACACATTAAAATTTTGTGGCATGGAGAGTGGTTTCTGTTTGTGCCATTCAGCATGAAAGGAAACTGTAGAATTCAGGACAGGTGATTGTCATTACAGTTTGTCCATTTTTACCTGGCAAAGCAAAGATTGTTTTTTTTCTTCTCAAACAACCTGGACTGTGTCCCACAACATTGTTCAAAAGTTGTCACAATATTTGTGCATATCATGTTCGTTCTTACATGAACATTATTTTATGATATTGAATTCTGCTCTTTATTAACTTGACTTTTCTCGTAGGTATTGGTCTGCTTTATTACTGTTGTCATTGTTTTGATAGACTTCATTGTATTCAAGTCGTGGCATACATTGTTTTTAGAATTTCTTCAATTTATTTTTCTTATCATTCATTTTCTTCTTCTCCTGTTTTTCTTCTTCTTCATCGTTGTCCTCTTCCTCCTCCTCCTCCTTCTTCTTCTACTCTCTCACTCTCCATCCACTCTCTCTTTTTCACTGTCTCTGTCTGTCTGTCTGTCTGCCTGTCTCTCTGACTCTTTCTCTTTATATGTATATTTCTCTCTGTCTCTCTTTCTCTCTGTCTATCTCTACCCCCCTCTCTCTTTGTTTCTCTATTTGTCTCTTGAATTCCAGTCATGGCCTTCTTCTGTGGTACGTTTTACATACATAACGTGGCAAATAAAGCAAATTGCTGTCTGTTTATTCTGTAACTGTTGGCTCAGATTTGTGTCTGTCTATTCTATAACTGTTGCTCTAAATTTGCGTTAATATTTGATAAATTTAGTGGCCTATGTGATAGAAAATCGGGGAAATGTGGGAGGCATAAGGTACTTAGGTGAGACGCCTCTTTGAAGAGTTTTGGCCTGAATTTCTTTTCCTTCTATGGGGGCCAGGGTGCATGCAGATAATGACTCCAGGATGTCCTTCTGGCGTCACCAATTTTTCTCCATCTAGGGTCGAATTTGCCTGACCAGGCGCCTAAAGACTCAAACGACCTTTGTGATAGATGTGTTCATTCTTTAGCTATTGGACAACTATTGTACGCAGCAAAATATTTAAGTCCTGTGAGGTTCAGTGTGGTACATCTTGACCAGATTTAGCTGGAACTCATTTTTAGCTGTTTTGCTATAACTTTTAGGGTTCTGGTCCTCTCCTTTCTGGAAATCGAGTGCTGTTCCATGAGGTCATATGCAGATGCGCCTATTAATCTTTGTGACGAGAACGTTGGCTGGGAAACCAGATTTCCGAAAGCTGATTGCTAGACTTGCATACATTTCAATCATGTACATGTGGACTTCGCCCATTCTACTGTCAAATGGCACAGTGGATTCAATCACAGTAATTGTTTTGATGATGTGGGATGGAGTGCTATATCCGGTCTGATGCTGCGTTTACAGATGTGTTCCAGGAGTATCATCCTGTCTGGAAGATCCTCTGTACACACCCAGTCATCAGCTCCATCCAATAGACCCTGCTTCCATGCTCTGGATGTCAGCTTTTCCGTGTCAGAACTTGCTGCCTTGTGTCATGTAGAAGGATGCCAGAGCTTATGATGCTGTGTAATTTCCACAGGCAATTTAAATAATTTGTGCCTCTTCTTTGATCAGATGATTGTGCATCTGTGTGTATCTTCTTTGTATCAGCATTTCTTTGCTTGAGTTCAGGACATGTCCTACTGTCTGTTTGCCCTGGCATACTCCTTACTCTTGGTGGCTTGTCATTTAGCATTTTCTCAGGTCCTGGATTTCAGATGGTGTCTTTTCTGAGGGTGGGAATATGTTTTCTCAAGATGTCTTTCAGAGATTCTGTGTTCACTGACTGTGTCCCAAAGTCTGGCAACTCGAACTCACACACACACACACACACACACACACACACACACACACACACACACACACACACACACACACACAACACACACACACACACACTAATACACACATACACACACGCACACGCACACGCGTGCGCGCGCGCACACACACGCACGCACACACACAGTAACACACACAC
>JAPXFY010000014.1:84131423-84135308 GCA_030674185.1 Monoplex corrugatus
AGGTACAGTCAGCAGGTTCATCCTCTCCTCCTACACACTGCTGCACCTTGTCACACAGGATGTAAGCAGGTATGGTGGCAGAAGAACAGTCATACATAGCATTTTCTGCAGTCATAGAAGCCACACGTGTGAACGTAGAGTTTGTATGTGATGAAGCTGTGGGCATGAGATGCAGGGTATGAGTGGAGTAATTGAGACTAAAACTGGATGGAGCGTTCTCTACAGTGAAGAAAGGCCAAGGCATGGTTCTGACCCACACAGAAATGTCACTATGAGGCAAAAGTAGAACAGCAGTTGTTACATCAGGATGACGAAATAACAGCTTGTGCCCAGACCTCACTTCAAGCTGCTCATACCATTTTAAACTGAAGTGGGTAAAGTGCAGAATTATGCCTTGGTTGTCTTGAGCAGGTTTGATGTGCCAGGAAAGTTCACAGGTACACCAACAACTCTTGGCAGGCTCAGTCCACTCCACCCGGCCTTCAGTAGTGTCAAGGTGTGTCGAGTAGGTGTAGATACGGGCCCAACTGCATTGGATGCACTCGTCTGTTTCATAGCCCGGCGTGGTGCTCATGGGGCTTGTCCAGCTGATTCTGTCATACTCCATGGAAGTTATATAGGATTCACTTGTATCACTTAATGTGTTATACCTGGTGGGAATTGAATAGGATTCACTTATATTGTTTGGTGAATCATACTTGGCGAAGTTGGTAAAAGATTCGTTTGTAATGCTGAATGTATCAGACTTGGTGAAGGTTGAATAGGATTCACTTGTACTATCTAAAACATCAGACTCTGTAAAAGTTGAAATGAATTTGGATGTGCCGCTCAGAGTGTTTAACCCCAACAAAGTTAAATAAGATTCACTTGAAGTACTTGTAGCTTTAGGCTCATTGAACGTTATAAAAGAATTGCTTGTACCATTTAATGTAAATGTGTCATATTCAGTTGAAGTTGGGGAAAGTTTGTCAGTGGCACTAACTTTAAGAATATTTTCTACAATGTCATTTCCTAGGCCATCATCTGTTGTGTACTCGTGTAATCCATTGTGTGCATCCTCGTCACCATCCTTCTTTCTGGAGACATCTAAATGTTTTGTCACCATCAGATCACCCTGTTGCTGATGCTGCTTGAGTTTCTGGCTCAAAATGTTCGTCGTAAAAAATCTTGATGTATCACTGGCTTTGTTCTCAAGGTGTACAGTGTTTTCTTTGTCCACTTCATTCTGAGTATGGACATGTCCTACTAGTGACCACACTATTGTCAATGTCATAACCAAACAGCAGTGACAACTTCTGTTGATGTTTTTCTTTTTTGTGTTGCTGATTACATGTATACACCGTTGTTTGCAGATGGTCAACATTCTGTTTAAAATGGAAATACAATTTAAAGTGTTTGGCATCCATAACTTAAAGTTACCAGTGTGGTTTTAACTTATGCAGGCGTTTACCACTTGTACAACGAACTGGACTGACATCCCTGTTTAAACGTCAAACATCTTCATATTTTAGTCTGATAATTTTTATTTACTGACTTGATGCTGTTGGTCGACTTCATTCTGTCCAAGGATGCACACACAGTGTGTGTGTGTATGTGTGTGTGTGTGTGTGTGTGTGTGTGTGTGTGTGTGTGTGTGTGTGTGTGTGTGTGTGTGTGTGTGTTGTGTATGTATGTTTGTATGTGTGTGTGTGTTTGTGTGTGTGTGTGTTTGTGTGTGCGTGTGTTTTGTGTGTGTGTTTGTGTGTTTGTGTGTGTCTGTGTGTGTTTGTGTGTGTGTTTGTGTGTGTGTTTGTGTGTGTGTGCGTGTGTTTGTATGTGTGTACGTGTGTTTGTGTGTGTGTGTTTGTGTGTGTGTGTGTGCATGTGTGTGTGTGTGTGTGTGTGTGTTTGTATGTGTGTACGTGTGTTCGTGTGTATGTGTAGGGCATGTGTGTGCGTGCATGCGTGATTTTTGTTTATGATGGCACATGCTATTATGTGGTCTTTGCTCTGAGGCGCTCTGTGCTCTCCAAGCTATAGGGAATGACAAACTCCCAACCTGACCAAGGCAGAGGAACCAGAAGAGTAGTACTCCAGTATATCCCCATTTACTGTAGGATACCAGACCGAAGATGAGATAGCAAAAAGAGGAACCCAGGAAACCAAACAGACAGCAGTGCTGGCTACTGCGAAAAGACGATCATGGTGAGATTGCTTCCTTTTCTGTTCAGAGATTGGCAAGTGATCCTGTATCAAACCAGCTGTGTTTACAAATCACTGTTGGGTTAGGAAAATGGCTTAACAAAAGAAAGAAAGACAGACAGATAAAAAAGAACGAAACAAAAAATACATGCTTTAAATTTGTATGATAGAAATACAACCAAAATATTGGATACATATATATATATATATATATATATATATATATATATATATATATATAACATTTTGGAGCGAACCAGTACCCACCGATTTTTTATGACCCAATCATTGAAAAAGCCTTATCAGAACTAATGAGTCTAAAGGATAAGGAGAGTGTGCAAAAGGATAAAACGGTGAAAGATACGATACCTATGAGGCTACAGTATAGAGGAAAGGTAACGGAGGATTATGCTCGTTCACTTCATTGACTAGATGCCCCATTTAAGATTGTGATGACCATTAGAAAGTTGAAAACCGTCCTTCCGTCGCTAAAGCCACCAGGGGAGATGTGATTTAGAAGCGGAGTTGTCTATAAAATCAACAGTTCGCGCTGTAACGCGTGCTATGTCGGCCAAACCAGCCGGCATTTGCAATCTTGCTTCAGAGAGCACATCAAAAACAGTGGGCTGATAAAAACACATACGGACCAATGTGGAGTGAAGACGATGGACGTGAATGATGTTATGATGTTAGACGCAAGAACCCGGGGAGAAACATTTTTGATGACACTTGAAGCATTGCATAAAAGAGTAATTGGGACCTACGATCAACACCAGAGATGAGTATCGAAGCCTACAGCTGACAATTAAACTGTGATCGTTTTGTATGATCGCTTCACATTCTAATGTTGTTAGTGTTTAATGCTGATTTCTGTTAGTTGTTTGATAACATTTGTGTTATTTTCTTCTTTTCCAGAACTCTGATGATGAGCAAAAAACTCGAAAAATTTCAGAAGAATTTCCATACATGGTTTGCCAATACAAAATATATTTATATACATACATAGATACATATATGTACATATATATGTGTATATAGATATATATACATTATATATATACATATATATGAGAGAGAGAGAGAGAGAGAGAGGGAGTCATGAATATCACTTAGGCTACATGCAAAGGTCTTTTCGTTCGTTTTTTGTTTGTTTGTTTTGTTTGTTTTCGTTTGTTTATATGTTAATTTATTAATGTTTGCTTCATAATTTTGATTGAAGAAAATTCTGATGTGTGAGTTTTATCTCCTTATGAAATGCCAGCTTTGCTGGTCAGATCAGGTTGTCAACATTGCAGATAGCCACATCCCAAATATGCTCCTGCACAGAAGATCCAATCAAGGATAAAAAGACCAGGAATAACCACTAAAATGATACATGTATATCCTGAAGGTTAATGTCACCAGCCTTCTGCTCAACCCACCAACTTATAAGACACTTTTCACAACGAATCAAGCTGTGCCTGCAGGGCACTCTAAGTTTTGAACGGTATAGAAAAAATGCTATTCTGAAGAACAAGGACCACCAGAGGCAAAACTCAGGGTGCCATGTCTTTTTCCCATGATGTGCCTGCAAAAGATCATGTGCCTCCAGAATTGATCTGCTGTCCACCTAAACATCCACATCTGGCGCTAAAGAGAACTAATCCTATTCATCCCTCAAATCGACAACAAATAGAAAGTCCAACCATTGATTATGGCAAGTCT
>JAPXFY010000014.1:84135408-84152908 GCA_030674185.1 Monoplex corrugatus
GTTGTGTTCTGTTGCTGGATCTGTTTACACATGACAGTGAAACCATTATGAGAAACCTAGGCGAATGCCCTGGGATAAAGGTTGGAGGAAAAATGATAAACAACATTCGTTATGCAGATGACACCGTGCTGATTGCAGAAAATGAAAGTGACTACAAAACCTTGTGAATATTTCTTAGAAATAGAAAGCAAAAATAAAGAGTTGGAGCTAAACAGCAAGAAGACTGAAGTCATGGTGATCAGTAAATATTTTCAAACCCTTCTTGTAAAATAGCAGCAAACAGCACAACTTTCAGACAGGTTGATAAGTTTAAATATCTGGGAACGATCATTTTACCAGATGACAGATGCACTTCAGAAATAGCAGAATCAGCAAAGCCAAAACAGCATTCAAGAAGATGAAAAGCATTCTTACCAACACATGCCTATCAATTAACATCAGTAAGAGAGTTCTTGAATGTCATATAGAACCGATAATGTTATACGGTTGTGATGCGTAGACAGTCAACAAACAAAGTCAGAACAAGATTGAGGCAGCCGAGATGTGGTTTCTATGAAAAATGTTGAGAGTTCCATAGACAGCAAAGAAAACAAACGAGACAGTTTTGATAGAGGCAGACACAAGAAGATCATTCACGAGGAAGATTGGGAAAAGACAGGCAAAATTAATTTTATAGGCCATTTTGTGAGAAGAGGGGAATGGAGCACCTGGTCACAACAGTTAAGGTGGAGGGAAATCGAGCACCAGGTAGACCCAGGGAGAATATATTGGACGGACTTGCAGAGTGGCTGAAGACAGAGAGGGTGGAAGAGGTGCTTGCGGCAACAAGGGATAGAAACAGATGGAAGGCCGTGATCGCCAACGCCATGTGGCAGGGCACTTGATGATGATAATGATGAAGTTACGTTTTGTAATGTTTGTTCTGTGGCTACAGATCTGTCATGTACTGAAGCTGTTCCTGCAGTTCTCTGTAAGATTTTTTATTAGACAACTAGTACTCCACTGTAAGTGTTCAGCCATTTCAGACTGTTGATGCATAGTTAATATTGGAATCAGTGTGAATATGGACAAACACACACACACACACACACACACACACACAATATATATATATATATATATATAAAATAGATAGATATATATAGTAGATATATATATATATATATATATATATATATACATATAGATAGATAGGTGTCCAAGGTTCTCATAGCCGAGGGGTGGCAATAGGGACAAGCTCCCATTGTCTATAAAATGCCCCTCATGGCGAGCGTCTCCAACAGCCTCTGACAACTAAGTCCAGCTCCTAGCCTGCTCGTGTGGCTTAATATAAGCCCGGCGGAACTGCTACTACTGATAGGAGAAGGGGTGAAGGCGGGTTACTGGCGCCTGGAAACCAGTGTTTGGGTAGATGGGGCTCATCAGTCTGGGAAGACAGCTCATCTAAGAGAAGGAAAACTCTGATTTCAAACCTCCGCTGCCTTGCGGCCATACCCACTCATAGGAAAGGCTTCGGGAGTCAACCCTGAGGAAAAATCCGGAGCCGGAGTCCCCAAGGCAGTCCGAGGCTGTATACAGCAACGTTCTGGCAACTCCTGCGACGGCACTGGAACCATGTGTATCGGCGCTTGCCTTTCCAATGGACCATTCCAGCGACGTGGAGAGGGGGGGTCTGCTGCATGGGTAACAGCTTGCCCTTCACACTTACTGACACCAGTCATCGAGGCCAAGAGAAACGCCTTGACAGCATATAAAACCAATCCCAGTGAGCAGAACCTCCAGGTTCTCCGTGATGCTGCAGCAAAGTCCAGCAGTGTGCCAGACAATGCGCCAGTGACTATTGGCTTCAGCTTTGCTCCCAGATTCAGACTGCGGCTGTCACAGGCAACATCAAGGCGATGTATGAAGGCATCAAGCAGGCATTGGGCCCAACGCAAAAGAAAACTGCCCCTATGAAATCAGCTACAGGGGAGGTGATTCAAGACAGAGAACAACAGATGGAGCGCTGGGTAGAACACTATATGCAAGGGAAAATGTAGTCTCAGAAGACGCCCTGAATGCCATAGAGTGCCTACCAGAGCTGGAAGAGCTTGACAGAGAACCAATCATAGATGAGCTCAGCGAAGCCCTGGACTCTCTTGCCTCTGGCAAGGCACCAGGGAAAGACGGTATTCCCGCCGAAATACTGAAGTGCTGCAAAGAGACACTCATCACCGAGTTGCACGAAATCCTCTGCCTCTGTTGGAGTGAAGGCGAAGTACCACAAGACATGAGGGATGCCAACGTCGTCACACTGTACAAAAACAAAGGTGACAGAAGCGATTGCAATAATTATCGCGGCATATCCCTCCTCAGTATCGTTGGGAAAGTCTTTGCACGAGTAGTACTGAAGAGGCTCCAGGTACTCGCAGAGCAAGTCCACCCTGAATCGCAGTGCGGGTTTCGTGCCAACAGATCCACTATAGACATGATCTTCTCCCTCAAACAACTTCAGGAGAAATGCAGGTAGCAAAGGCAGCCACTCTTCGTTGCCTTCATAGACCTCACAAAGGCCTTCGATCTGGTCAGTAGGGATGGCCTCTTCAAAATCCTTCCCAAGATTGGATGTCCACCCAAACTTCTCAGCATCATCAGATCCTTCCACAAAGACATGAAAGGCACCGTCATCTTTGACGGCTCAACATCAGCTGCCTTCAACATACGGAGCGGAGTGAAACAGGGTTGCGTCCTGGCTCCCACCCTGTTTGGAATCTTCTTTGCTGTGATGCTGAAACACGCATTCGGTCCTGCAGCTGAAGGTATATACCTCCGAACCAGGACAGACGGTAAGCTCTTCAACCTCTCCAGACTAAGAGCCAAGACTAAAGTCCAGCTGAGGTGCCTGCGTGACTTCATCTTTGCAGACGATGCAGCAGTAACCGCCCACTCAGCTGAGGACCTACAGCAGCTCATGACTCGTTTCAGCGATGCCTGCCAAGACTTTGGGCTTACCATAAGCTTGAAGAAAACACAGGTCATAGGACAGGATGTTGACTCTCCCCCAGCCAACCGCATCAATGACCATGAACTGGATGTCGTCCATGACTTTGTTTATCTGGGCTCAACAATCTCAGACACCCTCTCACTTGACACAGAGCTCAACAGGCGCATCGACAAGGCAGCTACCACCATGACCAGACTGACAAGGAAAGCATGGAACAACAGGAAGCTGACTGAGCACACAAAAATCCAGATCTACAGAGCCTGCATCGTGAGCACCCTCCTGTATGGCAGCGAGTTCTGGACTTTGCATGCCCGACAAGAGCAAAAGCTCAATGTTTTTCACATGCGTAGCCTCCGACGCATTCTAAACATCACCTGGCAGGACAAGGTCCCAAACAACACTGTCCTGGAAAGAGCTGGATGCACCAGCATGTACACGCTGCTGAAACAGAGACGCATGCGCTGGCTTGGCCATGCCGTGCGCATGGACGACGGACGAATCCCCGAAGATCTCCTCTACGGAGAACTGGTGCAGGGAAAACGTCCCACAGGCAGACCACAGCTGTGATTCAAAGACGTGTACAAGAGGGACCTAAAAGCCTTGAATATCGACAAGGACAACTGGGAAGCAACAGCCCTCGAACGGTCAGCCTGGAGACAGACTGTGCAGAAAGATCTCTCCAAATTCGAAGAGACACTCGCTCAGCAGCACGAGGAAAAGAGAATGAGAAGAAAGACTGCAGCCCAGGCAGACAGACCAGCGTCAGACTTCATCTGTGCCCTCTGCCACATTCCCACGTCGGACTGGCCAGCCACACCCGACGCTGCACCAGAATAAACACCCAGAGCGCAACTCCATAGTCTTCCGAGACTGAAGGATGCCTATATAGATAGATAAATAGATAGACAGACAGACAGATAGATAGATAGATAGATAGATAGATAGATATCTGTGTGAGTTGTGTGTGTGTGAGTGTGTGTGGTGTGTGTGTGTGTGTGTGTGTGTGTGTGTGTGGTGTGTGTGTGTGTGTGTGTGTGTGTGTTGTGTGTAATGTTTAAGTGAGTCACCCTCCTATTGTGCAGCACGTGAGAAAAGGGAACCTGAGTCATAGTAAAAAAGATTGTCCTGTATGTTTTGCAAGTGTCAGTTCTATCGATAGTGAGTCACAGGTTGAGTTCCGGATGGAGTGGGGAGGGGGTGTCAGATTAACTGATTTCAGTTTAAGAAAAAAAAAATTCACAAAGGAGATAACAGTATTTGATGACACCATTGGAAAACAACTAAATTTTGTGGAGATTTCTTGTTGTTGCTTTTTTATTTTATCATGAGTTATAATGCGTTATGATTCATCGTCGGAATTGTCGTTGCAGGTTGGCGACTGAGAAATTTTTATATTTTTGTGACCATGATGCCGGCAGATCCACCTTATAGTCCCCAGAATTCCAGTGATGTATGCCTGTACCATGAGGGGCATGTTAAACAAGGCGCTACTGTACGTCTGAACTGCTCACAGCTATTGACAGGTCGCTTTGTCACATTGGTGATATACATCGACAGCGATCCACTGCATTTCTGTGAAGTAGAAGTGCTTGGGATCCCATTGCTTGGTGAGTGACGTGCACATAAAACTCTTTCAATATCTGTTTCAGGATGAATCTTACACTGTATTTGTATGTTGTGTGCTCTCAATCATGTGATCTTGATTAAAAGGAAGACTGTTGAACGTTAATCAATAAACAATTGCACTGTCATAATAGAAGTAAAACTATTCCCATCAAACATTTTCTATACTCAAAATTCCTCGCTCAATCTGATTTCTGCTACAAAAATGTTACATGTGCATTGGTGACTAGTCGTCAAATATCAAATAAAAGTTGTACATGTACTTGTTTCATAATACTCTTTAGTGTGCGTCTGTTTTCTCTCTTCATAGTGGCGCAACAATTGCATTTATACAAATAGGTAAAAGTCCATTTCAGAATTGACAAACGTAGCTCTCAACAAGCCAGCAGCTATGAGTAGCTATACTGAAGGATTTGGTCCTGAGCAAGGCGTTGATGGCTTCAAAGAAAATCGTTGTGCTTACACTGCTGACGAAGACACAAACCCTTACCGTTGGTGGAGGGTGGACCTGTTGGGGCTCTTTGAAATTCACAGCATCATCATCACCAACAGAGAAGACTGCTGCGGTAAAAATGTGGCTAAGTCTCTCTCTCTATCTGTCTCTCTCTCTGTCTGTCTGTCTCTGTCTGTCTGTCTGTTTTGTCTCTCTCTCTCTCTCTCTCTCTCTCTCTCTCTCTCTCCTCTCACGCGCACGCGCACGCGCGCTCTTGTTGTGTGTATCGCTGTCTTTTCTCTTTGTGTCTGTCCCTCAGTCTCAGTCTCTCTCGCTCTGTGTGTCTGTCTTTGTCTGTCTCTTTGTGTTTCTGTCTCTGTCTCTGTCTGTCTCTCTGCCTGTACTGTCTCTGTCTCTGTCTCTGTCTCTCTCTCAGTATATTCTGGTGGTCAATGTTTTTGCTCTCTCATTGGTGTAGTCCTTGTCACATTTATCACAAGAAATATCGATAACCATCAAGTATTTTTGTCCTCATGGATTATGTCCTAAGGACAGACTGAACTGGGATCTCACTATGTAAAAATACGATGTGTTGCTTTTTTCCTCTTTAAACTTGTTTTAAGCCACATTCCTACATTTGAAAAGAAATAGTCTCCGGGGTGGAAAGGAGTAAAAAAAAAAATGGAAATGAAACAAAACAATCCACTCTGCAACTATTGTAACAAGAGAACTCAACCTAAAAGAAAAAATCAAACTTTTAAAACCAAATAGAAATTTTATTAATTTACAACATCTTTATACACAATTTACATTAAGAGAAAGTGTCATTTTCAAATTTGTTTCCTCAATAATTTTGTCTCTTTTGTATTATACTGCTTGAATACAGTATCTGATGGAATACCTTTGTCATTTTTTTCACTTCTAAATTTACAATTTTACTTCCAACAAAGTGTAATCAAATACGGTGTCTGAAAGAAAATCCCACTGCAACTGTTATCTTAATGCAACATTGCAATATACTAAAGGTCTTCCAGAATCGTTTTATATATTCACAGTGCCAAAAAGTATGTTGACTACTTTTGTTTCTTTCAAAAACACATTTGTTGTAATGAACTATGGAGAACAATATGCCTCTGTCAGTAATTAAATTTGATTTTCTGAATATTTAGTTTTTCTTTCCACTTGTAGAACAGTTAAGTAGTATTTTGTTTTTGTATCTCTGAATAACAATTAATATCATAATACATCTTACTTCCTTTATGAACTGAAAAAATTATTTTCGAAGGAAGAGTATGGTAAAGAGTATGGTATGGTAAGTATGGTAAAGCATGGTTATCGTTACTAACAATGTCAATATTACTGATGTACGTTTTAATGGATTGTGTATAACTATGAAAAGTATGATAAACTATAAAAAGTAGAATCGACACGTACATGTTATTGCATTGAAAAGGTATTGTGTAGGAGAGAGAGTCCATGTGGTTCAGAAAAAAACAGCACAAGTCGAAATAGCTCTCTGTCAATCCATTAATATATAGGCCTACAAGCATTTCATAATCAACTACTTTTATGTTCCCGTTTTAAGTTTGTGGTTCAGACAGCAGATCACATGAGCTGTCTGTTCTTACAGATGTACAAGAATGATCCAAGGCTTACAATCTACTGATCCAATGTCAAATAGTACAAGCGTGTTCACACACAAATCGACATTTTCCTAAACCAAACAAAATCGTGAATGACTATGAAATACAAGCCCATGTCTTTCAATGTCATAAGTAGGAAGACAATGTGTCACAGAGGGATTGTTTATTTAAGAAAAGCGAAAATTTATCATTCAGAACTATACAGGTTTAATTGTATACTTTACAACATATAATTCACTCATTTCAAGCAATTTCTTATTTTCAGGGTTTGTGTGGTCAGGGGATGTTAGTCACAATAAAATCAAGACTCTTTAATTATAAGGCCTTTGGGTACAGCAGTGCTCTCATACTGGAGGAGTAGGGTCGGAAGTTCTGATTTCATGTTAAGTGAAACAGTAAATGTGCATCAAGTGCTTTGCTCCGAAAAATGTTTTCGTCCTTCCAATCAGTCCTATCAAATACTAGCAAAACTCAAGTGCAAACCGTTATTATCTGAATGAAACTGGAATATGTACTGCTTATGCAACAGATGTGTGGCCACATACATATACATACATGTACACCCACATGTGCACCATACGGAGGGATGGAGAAAGACAGAGAAGAAGATAAAAGGATTGTAAGAAAATGGCAGAGCTGGGAAAGAGGAACAGAAGGGTGGAAAGGAGGGGCAGAGAGAATGTTTAATTGACAAGGTGTGTTGCTGTTTGATGAATTCACTCTTTACTCAGCATTCCATGAAACATACTAATACACGGCACGCCCAGACACGCTGAAACAATGAAACCATCCAAATGCCTTTTAATAGATAACATGCACGTTATCAACGATGGATGAGCTTACGTAGTAAAACACGTTCGACGGAAAAGACTTGAGAGAGGTCAGAAAAAGGAAAACAAAGAAAACAATGAGGGTAAAAAGAAAAGAAGGTCAGTATTAGAATACGTACAGAACTTTACCAAAAAGAAAAAAAGTAAAAAAGAAACTGATCAGGAAACGTTGCTCTGTAAACCTGCGTACAACCGAGGTCCATTGTTTTAAAAAATAACAACAGCGAAACAGTGAAAACAAATACACTACACAGAACATTAATGGATCTGTTACACAGTATATAGTTTGCATTTTGACATAAATTGTGATTTACGAAACGAAATACATATAACATATTTTCTATTATAACTATTTACATCGCAGGTTGGCGACTCAGGAATTTTTACATTTTTGTCACCATGACCTCAGCGTATCCACCAGACAGTCCCCACAATTCAGCTGATCGGTGTCTTCACTTCACTGGACGTGTCACAAGAGGTGCCACTCTACATCGTGGCTGTTCACAGCCAATGACAGGCCGTTATGTCACACTGGTGATATACACTGACAAAGATCCCCTGAATTTCTGTGAGATGGAAGTGCTTGGGATCCCACTGCTTGGTGAGTAGAATGTACCTGAAAATTAAGGAAAAGTCTGTGATTCTGTTTGTTTTGGACAATGCAATTCACTGTTTGGTTCATCAATTTGGTCTCATCCCCAGTTTACATATTTCAGTGTCAAGTGTCAAAGAAATACACTTTCAATTGTATGATGACTTCAACAATTTTAAATCAAAGCAAATGAGTATAAAGTGAAATGAAAAAGATTATGTCTGTATTATCTGTTCTTTAAATATGTTTACTTTAATAACTCATACAAAATTAAAACCCACACACATACACACACAGACACACACACAGACACACACAGACACACAGACAGACAGACAGACAGACAGACACACACACACACACACACACACACACACACACACACACACACACACACACACACACACACACACACACACACTGCTTTGGAATCCTGCTATCTTGCATGCGCACGAATTATCCAGACCATCTTCGCTGAGACTGTGTTAGCAGTGCATATATGCTTGGCATCTGCGCTTGCACAACTTCATTCACGTTTGAGACTAAGTTGTACCATTTGATGTTTAAGACACGTCGGAGGCAGCTCTGGTGAAAATGATCTAGTAGCTTGACATGCCTACGGTAGAGAGTCCAGGACTCGCATCCATACAGCAATGCAGTCAGGACTATTGCTCTGTATACTGCATACTTCGTCTCCAGTTTCAAGCCCCTTTCGTTCCATACTCGCTTGTGGAGTCTGCCACTTGCCTTAGCGATTTGGTTGGATACCTCCTTATCGAGACTGTTTGAAGAGGAGAGACTGCTACCAAGATAGATGAAGGAGTCAACATTGTTAAGGACCTTGCTGTAGGTCTTTATTTCAGGCATATTTGCTGTTGATCCTTTTGCAGGTTGAAACATACCTTCAGTCTTTTTGATGCTTCTTGTGAGTCCAAACCGCTTAGTATCCACAGACAGAGAATATGTAAGTCTTTCAAGGTCATCCTCTGAGTGGGCAATGATAGCACAGTCATCAGCATACAGGAGGTCACGAACACGTGATTGAGTGACTTTCGCTCTGCCTTCAGGCGTTGAGTATTGAAGGTACCTCCATCTGTCCTAGTACAAATTGACAGAAAAATAAAATAAAAAAGACAAAATCACAAAATCCTAATGTGTTGACTATTTAAATGAGGTCCTACTGTTATGGGTGAGATGTTCCAACCATTTAAAGATAGCAAATCTAAGTGAAGCAGCCAGTCTGGATATTAAGTCAACCAGGACACAGTGCAGTTCTTACAGGTACAAGTTTAACAAATATTTTCAATCCATCAATGGTTCAGTGGAACATATCCATAGTGTACCCACCCCAATCCATGAATGAAATCCACTATGTAACATTAACATCTGCTGTGATAAAGAGTTTTAGAGAATGGCGTTTTACAGCAACGACAATCTTTCTCCCCGACTATTACAGTTTATATACGGCACAAAAAAATCTAATGCTGCTGGTTTTTCTTTTTGACGAAATATATGAACGCCTCTGTACAATCCTGATACTTGCGGGTGATTGATGTTCTTTGTCTCATTTAGTCTATTTGTTATGACTGAACCACACCTATCAAGGAAAACATATTATGCATGAGTACTTAAACTATATTCTGGATTGTAATTACCTCATAAAGGGGACAGAGGTTTCTAAAATTAAAGCAACATAGATACACGTTTTAACGGTACTTCCACTGCATTGCACGACCTCATATACAACTGCGCTAAGATATTTAACTGAGTTTTCTCTTGTAATTACATTTTGCTCATTACTGCAAGCTGACTAAATTAATTACAACAAATGACTTCTCTCATACAAACATGAAACTGACAGATTTGTCAAATTAGTGCTATGAAAACTTTCCTCGAATCTGATACTAAAAAGGCAGGAAAAGAAATGAAATGGATCTGACAATGTAGTCTATGCTTGAATAGATCAACAAAAATAGATATCTGAAAAAGGCTAGTGACAAAAAGCTGTTTTGACCTGAAATGAAATTCAGTGACATTGGTATATACATTAAGAAGCCCAAAACTGCATATATCTACAGTAAAACCTCCATAATAATTCGCATAACATCATTTGCGCAAGTATTGGACATACGAGATAATTTTTTATCTTCGTTTTCTTTCTTTCATTCTACTTATAGAGAACTGGATTCCACCCAAACGTATCTATCCACCAGCGGTTCTACACATGGATGGACTGGGTTTGTCCACAGGACAAAGACTGAAGGAGGGACAAGGGGTCTGTCCAGACACACACTTCCAGTGTACCCGAGGTTTCTGCATCCCCACCTACCTGCTGAACAATGGCTTCATGGACTGTCCTTTGGGAGAGGATGAACACATTACTGACTTGACTTGTCCTGGTTTCTTTCGTTGTTGGACTACTGGTAACTGTCTTCATCCTGACTACCTTTGTGATGGGGTCAGCCATTGTCCTTTCCATGAAGATGAACGTTACTGTGAAGTGGAACGTTGTCCAGACCAATGTGTATGTGAAGGTCAAGCATTCCACTGTGAGACTGGGTTTAATTACAAAGCACATTTTCAGCTGCGTTATCTCGACTTTTCTGGATCAACCAATCCTGATTTGAAGAACATTGAACCATTGAGTTATCTTCAGTACCTGAACCTTTCATCTTGTAAACTGATAGAAGTAAAACTCAGCTCATTAAGCCAGCTCCGTATTCTTGATCTCAGTCATAACCACATAAATAGTTTTAACTTTCTAAAACTGAGTCATTTGTCTGAGTTGGCGCACTTGAATTTGTCGTTTAATCCTTTATCAAGTCTGACAGATCCTGATTTTTCCAGCTTTATGCGTACAGCTGGTTTTAGCAAACTACAAGCTCTGGTGATGGTTGACATTGGACTAAAGACAATCACAACTAAGGGACTAGCAGAGTCAACACAGATATCAGTTTTAGATATTCGTCACAACCCAGTGCACACATTGCAGACAAAAGTGTTTGGCAAGTCTATACAGGCTTTATATACCGACAGTCCCAAGTTTTGTTGCTATCATTTTCACTTGACCCAACTGGCAGAATGCCATGCTCCTGTGGATGAACTGTCGTCGTGCAGTGACCTTCTAAAATCTGACTTTTTGAGAGTGTTGCTGTGGATTCTTGCTATCATGGCACTGACAGGCAACGTAGGTGTGTGGATCTACAGGACTTTCATAGAAAAGCAAGGTACGTCTGTAGCTTACAAAGTCCTGGTTGTCAACCTCTGTGCTTCTGATTTTTTCATGGGAGTTTACATGGCCATAGTTGGATTGGCAGATATTGTCTTCAGGGACATTTATGTCTTAAAAGAAGAACAATGGAGACACAGTGTGTTGTGTCAAATAACAGGCTTTCTGGCCATGATGTCCAGTGAAATGTCAGCTTTTGTCATCTGTCTTATTACGTTGGATCGATTTCTTTTATTACGATTTCCGTTCAGTGTACGTCTTCGTCTGTCAAAATTCTCGGCACTTGTGGCGTGTTCTATTATCTGGATATCTGCTATTGTAATGGCCACCATCCCTCTCTTCATGTCTCATTGGAAGTTCTACAGTCAGAACAGCATCTGCCTACCTTTGCCCATCACACGACGTCAGTTTCCTGGTCAGCAGTACGCCTTTGGTGTCTTTATCGTTCTCAACTTTATCATTTCCTCTGTCATTGGAGCCGGTCAAGTAGTCATCTATCGCACCATCCACCAGTCATCTAAAGGCCTGCAGAAAGACAGCCGGAACCAGGACGTTGCTATAGCACGACGTCTGTTTCTGATTGTTGTCACTGATTTCTGCTGCTGGTTCCCTATCGGCCTGATGGGACTGCTGGCTACAAATGGCACACCTATCTCAGACCTTGTCAACGTGTGGGCCGCCGTCTTTGTGTTGCCTCTCAACTCAGCACTCAACCCCTTTCTGTACACGTTGAACACGTTGCTGGAGAGACGGGCTAGACATGTGGAAAAGAAACGGATTGAAAAGATTATGACCAGTATACATCAACAGATGCGTACATGGTCAAGTGAAAAGATGTTGGAACATGTGCGTAAATGTTTAAGCTTAGGTGTAGTGGCAAAAGAACATGTTCTTGAGTTAGTTGTTCAGTGCCCAGAGTCTAGTCATATGGGGAAGAAATCATGATGACATGATTCAGACAAAGATTAATTGACAAACGAAGGTACTGATGCTGGTAAAGACTGTTATGTCGATTTGGCAGAGAAAGCAATACGGAAACAGATCTTATGCAAATGCTGAAGGAAAAGTCAAAGATCTCCACAGCTTTTAAGACAGCGTAAGACGATTGTCTTTAGTCCTGAACAAGAACATTAATATCAATATCCAGATGGTAGTTTAAAAGATTTGTAATCATTAAATGCATTTCATGTGTTTCTGTAAGCTATGAGTTACATTTTTCCTTCATGAGTACTTATAACTTTTACAGCATTCTGACTTGAACGATGTCAAAACATATATGCAGGTCTCTTCTCTCTCCCTAGACCTCAGTCTCCCTCGTGATTTCAAGCTTTTGGGATAGACTTTGTTCTTTTTCAAATCCATTTCACAGAAATACAGATTTAATGTTAAGTGAAAACAACAGAAAAATACAGACAGAAGACTGACATACCCTGTAACATGGTGGAGAAGAGGACACACATGCACATCGAGAGGAATGTTAGGTGAATCAAAACATCAGGAACGCTGTGCTGGGATGCCGCCCTGTTTACAGCAGAATCATTATCCATTTGCAGACACGCAGGCGTTGGCTAACGACAGACAGAGCTGGAGGAATACGATGAACAATTGTTAGTATGGTGCCCTGATGACACTTCATGGTGTTATGGGAGGAGATGGGGAGGTGAAGGAGGAGGAGAAGGAAGAGAAGAAAAAGTAGTAGTAATAGTTGTAGTAGTAGTAGTAATAGTTGTAGTAGTAGTAGTAGTAGTAATAGTAGCAATAGAAGTGGTAGTAGTAGTAGTAGTAGTAGTAGTAATAGTAGCAATAGAAGTGGTAGTAAATAGTAGTAGTAGTGGTAGAAGTAGTAGTAGTAGAAGTAGTAGTAGTAGTAGCAACAGCAGAAATAGTATAGTAGTAGTAGTGGTGGTAGCGGTGGTGGTAGTAGTAGTAGTAGTAGTAGTAGTATAATGGTAGTAGTAGCAGCAACAACAACAGCAGTAGAGTTAGTAATAATGTAATAGTAGTAGTAGTAGTAGTAAGAAGAAGAAGAAGAAGAAATACCATTAGGCTATATTTCATAACTTTTCCATTGAATTGGATGCCACAACAGTTCTTTTTGATGGCACAGTCTCCCTGTTTGTCTGTGAAAAATTGAAGGTAAAAGAGAATAATACATTCCAACAACCTTTTCTGACAACACAACCTTCTTTCCTTTCGTGTTCCCCTGGCCTATGGTGTAACGTGGGATCTGTAGGAGTCTAAGGTAAGGGATGAGCTGTGGCATGACATAATAGTGCAAGAACCGGAGAACATAGAACAAGTCTGGTCAATCGGACAGCCATTCTGGAGCACTCCCTGTCCCTGAGGAGACTTTTCAGAGACTGCGTAATCATATGGCAGAAGCGTTCTTATTTGATCTCCTTAATGAAGCAGATGTGCCAGGGCGGAATACGAGCCAGATTATGTAACGACAATATGGTGACTGACAGACACGCACACCTTCGGTCTTCAAAAACAAGAGTACCTCAAGCTTGGAAGGGGGACGGCAAAGCCAGATGGGGGTCTGGCAGTCAGGTAGAGACCACCCACTGTAAGCAGTGTGACACTATTTCTAAACACATCACACAGATTCATGTTGTGAAGATAGTCACCCACACACTAGCTGTTCTCTTTACACAGACACACCAATGCACACCTCAGACACACAGAATACAGATGCTTTAACAATAGTAAAGTTCTGATAATGAAGCAAATTTGAAAATAAAATATTGCACAATCACAGACTATCAGCATCGTTCAACTTTGGACGTCTATCAGTCTTGATAATGGAGCAAATTAAAAAAAATACATTGTTCAATCACAGTCAGTATCTTTCAAGTTAGGATACGTGTCAGTCTTGATGACGGAGCAATTTTTGAAAAGCTTGCTCCGACATTTTTATCCAAAATGCGACACTGTAGGACATCTTTTCGGTTAGTGTGTCCATGAACCATATTATTTTCCTGAAGATCTGTCTTGCTCGGAACAACAGAAAAGTACTTGCCTAATGGTCAAGGCAGAACAAGAAAACCAAACAAAAATACAAAGACAAGTATGCATGAGAAAACCGCACACACACGCACACACACACGCATACTAACACGTACGCACACACATACACATACACATACACAGATACACACATGCAGAAACACGCACAAAACACACACACACACACACACACACACACACACACACTCTCTCTCTCTCTCTCTCTTCTCTCTCTCTCTCTCTAAAGCTGACCAAATCAGTCTGAATACATTGGGATACACCTTTTCTTTCAATTTATTCTTTTTCTTTTTTCTTTTTTTTTATTGAAACTTTGTAGAAGCGTGTGAAGATCTATTCTGAGTTCAATCAGCCCGCACATAAAACTGCCTGTTATGCCATCTTGACGTTCTAATCCTGGTGTGTTAGCTAGTTTTGATAGCACTGGCCTGTTCACTGCCCATCTTGACGTTTCCATCATTCTGGTGGTGTCAGCTTAGTGTTTGATAGATCCACTGGCCTGTTCACTGCCCATCTTGACGTTTCTATCACTATGGTGGTGTTAGCTTAGTGTTTGATAGAACTGGCCTGTTCGCTGCCCATCTTGACGTTTCCATCATTTTGGTGGTGTAAGTTAGTGTTTCATAGGTCACTTCTCTTCCTTGTCCATTTCAAGACCTTACCAGCGCGTAGGGTTTTGTACAGGATGAGGACGTTTGTCAGATAATTGCTGGCAAACAGGCGCTGTTTTGGTCTATGTGGCTTGAACTTGGCACCTGATTGACCTTGGCACCATGACCTTGGCACTATGCCTTGGCACTATGACTTTGGCACCATGACTTCCAACCATATGTATTCGTGACTCCTCACAAATGGACAACTTTGACTCGAACTTGGTAAAGATTCATCCATGAACTAGCTGAGAAAATCTTGCTGACGTACTGTTGTCACAGACACATACATACACCTCTTTCTTGTCAATATGAAACAATCTCCTTTAAAAAGAAAAGAAAAATTGTTTCATGTCGACGAGAGGGTGTGCGTGTGCGTGCGTGTTTGTGTGTGTGTGTGTGTGTTTGAGTGTGTGTGTGTGCGTGTGTGTGTGTGTGCGTGCGTGTGTGTGTGTGTGTGTTTGTGTGCGTGCGCGCGCGCGTGAGTGTGTGTGTGTGTGTGTGTGTGTGTGTGCACTTGCTCGCACGCGTGTGTATGTGTATCTCTCTGTGTTATTGTCGTTGTTGTGGTGGTTGTTGAGGTTGTTGTTATTGCTGTTGTTTCAGGAATCTCTCTGATTATTTCAATTCGATGTGGCAGGCAGTGTGTCTTACCTGCTTCACTTCAAGCTTGCTTTAATCTGATGCTTCTTCGTGATAAGAGTGAGCTTGAGAAGTAGGAAAACACTGCAGTCTTCTGAGGAGCTAAACCTTCAGATCAAATGATCTCAGCCGTTTGTTTTTGATGCTTTGATTTTATTTCTGGCACAGTCATTGTGAGCCTACAGACAATCTCAAATGTCATTGTGGAAACAGTGAAGCCATACAATAAATCTTTTATGAAAACGATTATTGTGCCATTTATGTGTAGAGCAAAATCATCAATACTGGCTTAAGTGAACAGTATTGCTTTTATAGCTTTCATAATACCCTTAATCAGATTAGTCAGTGCATAATTTGGATATGTTAGGTACAATTCCAAAGTCACAACTAGAACATTATTGAAACACACACATAAACACACACACACAACACACACACACACACACACACACACACACACCACACACACACACACACACACACACACACACACACACACACACACACAACACACACACACACACACACACACACACACACACAACACACAAACTCATAGTGAACAGACGTTAAATCAAAGAACGAACGAACGAAACACACAAACACGCGGCGCGAGCGCACATATGTATATATATACATATATATTTATATAAATATATACATATATATGTGTACGACATATATATATAATATATATATATATATATATATATATATATATATATATATATATATATGGTTGTGTGTGTGTGTGTGTGTGTGTGTGTGTACAGACAGAGTGACAGACAGACAGACAGATAAATAGATAGATAGAGAAAGAGAGATATTGAGAGAGAGAAGGGATTGAGAGATATTGAGAGAGAGAGAGAGATTGAGATATATATATATATATACGATGCTGGCGTGAGCCAACGATGATTTTTCGAATTATAACTGCAGTGTGTCATTTTCGCCAATAAATGGCATCATCAGGATAATATCAACGTTCTGAAAATAGAAACAAAACACCTTTTGTTAAGGGAAACAATAAACATGAAAATGGGACAAGGGATAAGCAGTCAAGGAAAAGCCAGACTACAACTTACTGGTCAGTTCCCTAAGCATATATAACATCATCATCAGGTGCCCTGCCGCATGACGTTGGCGATCATGGACTTCCATTTGTCTCTATCTCTCGTTGCCCCTAACATCTCCCCCACCCTCCTCGTCCCCAGCCACTCTGCAAGTCCGTCCAGAATTTTCTCCTTGGGTCTACCCGGTGCTCTCTTTCCCTCCAGCTTTCCCGTCGTGACCAGGTGCTCCAATCCCCCTTCCTCATAAAATGGCCTATAAATGTTGCCTGTCTTTTCCTAATCTTCCTTATGAGTGATCTACTTGTGTCTGTTCTTGATTGTTTCAGAGAATGTTGCCAAAGTGAATGTATGGTGAAGTCACTTGCGATATAAAACTAATATTCTTTTCCATAAAACTCATTTTCATCAAAAAGTTGTATATATAATCAACATGCTAGAGTGTTGATGCTGATCGGCATGTGCGTAACTTAGAGCCACACCACGTGAATCTGATAATCTTTGTGTTTTTCTTTGTTTCTAGATTTTTAAACAATGAACTATGGCATGGGTTGCAGTGCTAAAAATGACAAGTTTCAAGTCACTGAATGCTCCAGGATATGTGTAGATCATTTTGAAGAATCCTGTTTTGATCGCACTGGCCAAACCATCCGCCTGAAAGATATTGCTTTTCCTACCATTTTCAACTTCCCTGCACACTTGCAGAATGTGAAATGCAAACCCGTGTATGAACTTGGTATGGACAGTAGACACTAGATGTTTAATTCAAATAGGCCAA
>JAPXFY010000014.1:84157908-84177908 GCA_030674185.1 Monoplex corrugatus
CAGATGGAGAAGTAGATTTCATTCCTTAGTTTTCTGTCAATGACACACTGATGGAAGGATATGCAGGTGGCCCATTAGCATCGAGAAGTACATTTCATTATATACTGTTCTTTTAATGACAAACTGATGAAAAGATATACTGAGATACTGTTAGTAAGGTAGAGTTTCAAAACCTTGCCATAATGTATGGTTTATGAGCAAGCTTGTGACATCTGTCATGATCATTTTGGATCTTTTTCCATCATCTATGGCGTTTGCAGTATAAAGGATTTATATTGAGTGTTGTTATGAAGTCCTGAGAAAACTAAAACTCAAAGTGGACCACATTGTGTTGTCAGCATAATCTATATTGCTGCACAGTTTGCGTATTCCGACTTTAATGGGTTTGTGAGAGGTAGAAGAATTTCTTGATAATACACACGTGAATGTTTATGGTAGAACGCTGAGGTAGAAAAAGAAACAACACAGAAAGACAGACCCAACTATAAAGATGTCAATGAGAATATTTCTAGTACAGAATTTCTAGAATTTATACATAACATGTATATCAATACTAAAGTTAATAAGCCCGACATATCCCCGAAGTGGACATCAGAATTCACATCATCATTTCTGGTCACTGGCCTTACAGGCTGAGTGCGTTTAGCTGCTTTATGTTTCCCTAAGTTTAGATCTTGGCAGTTTGTTTTTGACTGTACCTATGTCACAGTTTGTTTTTGACTGTACCTATGTCACAGTTTGTTTTTGACTGTACCTATGTCACAATTTGTTTTTGACTGTACCCATGTCACAGTTTGTTTTTGACTGTACCTATGTCACAATTTGTTTTTGACTGTACCTATGTCACAGTTTGTTTTTGACTGTACCTATGTCACAGTTTGTTGTTGACTGTACCTATGTCACAGTTTGTTTTTGACTGTACCTATGTCACAGTTTGTTTTTGACTGTACCTATGTCACAATTTGTTTTTGACTGTACCTATGTCACAATTTGTTTTTGACTGTACCCATGTCACAGTTTGTTTTTGACTGTACCTATGTCACAGTTTGTTTTTGACTGTACCTATGTCACAATTTGTTTTTGACTGTACCCATGTCACAGTTTGTTTTTGACTGTACCTATGTCACAGTTTGTTTTTGACTGTACCTATGTCACAGTTTGTTTTTGACTGTACCTATGTCACAGTTTGTTGTTGACTGTACCCATGTCACAGTTTGTTTTTGACTGTACCTATGTCACAATTTGTTTTTGACTGTACCCATGTCACAATTTGTTTTTGACTGTACCCATGTCACAGTTTGTTTTTGACTGTACCTATGTCACAATTTGTTTTTGACTGTACCCATGTCACAGTTTGTTTTTGACTGTACCTATGTCACAGTTTGTTTTTGACTGTACCCATGTCACCGTTTGTTTTTGACTGTACCTATGTCACAGTTTGTTTTTGACTGTACCTATGTCACAGTTTGTTTTTGACTGTACCTATGTCACAGTTTGTTTTTGACTGTACCTATGTCACAGTTTGTTTTTGACTGTACCCATGTCACAGTTTGTTTTTGACTGTACCTATGTCACAGTTTGTTGTTGACTGTACCTATGTCACAGTTTGTTTTTGACTGTACCTATGTCACAATTTGTTTTTGACTGTACCTATGTCACAATTTGTTTTTGACTGTACCTATGT
Organism: Monoplex corrugatus; assembly: GCA_030674185.1. Taxonomy (NCBI): domain Eukaryota; kingdom Metazoa; phylum Mollusca; class Gastropoda; order Littorinimorpha; family Ranellidae; genus Monoplex; species Monoplex corrugatus. The sequence continues at coordinate 84,159,593 of JAPXFY010000014.1, forward strand.
CACAATTTGTTTTTGACTGTACCTATGTCACAGTTTGTTTTTGACTGTACCTATGTCACAGTTTGTTTTTGACTGTACCTATGTCGCAGTTTGTTTTTGACTGTACCTATGTCACAGTTTGTTTTTGACTGTACCTATGTCACAATTTGTTTTTGACTGTACCCATGTCACAGTTTGTTTTTGACTGTACCTATGTTGCAGTTTGTTTTTGACTGTACCTATGTGTGACGTGTTTCCTGATCAACTTGTCTTTTCTTGTGTGGTGGTTCAATATCCGACTACTGGTCAGAATGATCATACATCACAACTGAACAGCTTCACATTTGATCTGTTCACCACGTTTTTCCTTCCTGCAGCAGACACACCAAGGGTCAGCATGCCTGCAGCAGTTAAGTGATCTGCATTCTTCACATCATCATGCAGTGCACTACAGTCGACAGCCACTTTCATTCAACAAAGCAGTACTCTTGAACCCCGATCTCTCCTCATTGTGCTCTGTTTTTCGACTCGGTAGAGAACAGATCGGGTTTCAGTTACGGTGAAGATACAAACAAACAAACAAGACAGTCTTGATGTAGGCAGACACAAGAAGATCATTCATAAGGAAGATTAGGAAAAGATAGGCAACATTTATAGGCCATTTTATGAGGAAAGGGGAATTGGAGCACCTGGCCACAACAGGAACGCTGGAGGGAAAGAGAGCACCAGGTAAACCCAGGGAGAATATATTGGACGGACTTGCAGAGTGGCTGAAGACAGAGAGGGTGGAAGAGGTGCTTGCGGCAACAAGGGATAGAAACAAATGGAAGGCCATAATCGCCAACGCCATGTGGCGAGGCACTTGATGATGATGACACTCGTCATGTTAGAAGAAGGAAACAACGCCCCATCACCGTTTACATATCTGTCCATTCCTGTTGTACCTGATATAAAGCTGGTTGTCCTCACAACTACTCCACTTTGATTCCAGCATTTCTTTGTCTATAACAGAGTATCATCTAATCATCGAACTCTTTACGCATTCAATGCAAAGTCAACTGGCCAGAAAGATAGAAAAACTCAGTACGATTGTTTGTACAACAATGTGCGTCATCTTGAGAAATTGAAACTTAAACTGAACGACCCTTTGCGGTCGCTGATTCCAAAACACCGTGATATTGAAGATCGGTGCGCCAACATTTTTCTCTAGTACACACGTACTTAATTATTGTCGGTGAACTTAGAACCCACTCCGTGAACTATAGAGCAGGTTTCAGTTACCATAGAAACATACTCACCAAGGTTTACAAGGAATCTCTGTCTACAATTCTGCCTGTCCTTAATCTTGTCTAACAATCAACTATTCCAGTTTGACCTCTCTCTCTCTCTCTCTCTCTCTCTCTCTCTCTCTCTCTCTCTCTCTCTCTCTCTTTTCTCTCTTTCTCCACAACAGCAAGTGTCCTCCAACATAGCTGCCTGTGCATCCAATGCACAACCAACAGACTGGAAAGAAAAGCAAAAGGTATACTATTAATAACGTTGTTTTGCACAATTTGTGGCTGTGTGCCCAAGGTGATGAAATAAATGCTAAAGATCTGGCTTCACCTAGTCACACCGCTCTCTCTTCCCTCACTCTATAGGCGATGCTTCTACTGTCATTACGATATAAAAAAAATGTTATGAAAATTTCATTGAGGTCCAACTTCCCCTGCCAACATCGTTATTTTGAATTTGTAGCTGAACATCCACTATCCCTCACAATGCCATCAGTCTCTTCTGTCTGTGTTGTATAACACCCAACTGTAAAAATAAACTGCCTGACAGACAATTTCTAGATCCTGAGTTTTTCAACATTCTCAGAGGAAGTTTGCTAAGTGTAGGTGATATCAGTATCCAGTTTATCAGCCCACACATTCTACCACCAGATAAAATCATACATTTTTTTCAATAATTTACCATCTCCCATTTTGTCAGTATACCATTTTTCGATTGGGTGATTTATTGGGTTAAGGATCAAATTCTAGACTCAACCTGCTGACTTACCATGATTGTGTAGTTGCCCACCTGTCTCCAAATCAACGATTCCTCCAAAATGTGTCAAGAAGAAGAATGTTGCCATAATCAACAGAAATGCCCTCAAAGAAAGCCTGTGGTTCCAGCTCACACCTCAGCAGCACACCATGTCATACAAACAACACTAGACGCTCATGCTTTAGATAAACATCAAACACTGTCCAACCACCACCCCCTTACCCATGATGCAGTGTTGTCACATGTCAACTTTAGGATGCAAAGCACGAACAAAGCAGAGCAGAGTGACAGTCCTTGGCCTCCAAACTGTACATGAACATATCCTAATTGCATTGAACACCAAGTGGCAAAAAATGTACATACAGCTAAAAGAGTAAGATTTTTAAGAGTACTCCATTAAGATTTCTTATTGTTCCACCTCCAAACAGTTGTACACTGTATCCAACGAACTTTCAGCAAAATCAATACTAGTTTCTCTTCCAGCTGTGGTCTCTCCTATTCATCTGCCTGTAAAATTATCCCAACGTTTTTTTAAAGATCAAGACCATCCATGATAAGTTTGAGTCATCATCAATTACATTATCACATCTACGTGTAGTGATGAACAGTGAGCCATCATCAATTACATTATTCACATCTACATGTAATGGTGAATAGTGAGCCATCATTAATTACATGTACATTATTCACATCTACATGTAGTGATGAACAGTGAGCCATCATAAATTACATTATCCACATCTACATGTAATGATGAACAGTAAGCCATCATCAATTACATTATTCACATCTACATGTAATGATGACATAGCACATCAATTACATGCCACATCATGAATGTGACAGTAAGCATCATCAATTACAAACACATCTACATGTAATGATGAACAGTAAGTCATCATCAATTACATTATCCACATCTACATGTAATGATGAACAGTAAGCCATCATCAATTACATTGTCCACATCTACATGTAATGATGAACAGTGAGTCATCATCAATTACATTATCCACATCTACATGTAATGATGAACAGTAAGCCATCATCAATTACATTGTCCACATCTACATGTAATGATGAACAGTAAGCCATCATCAATTACATTAAACACATCTACATGTATGATGAACAGTAAGCCATCATCAATTACATGTCCACATCTACATGTAATGATGAACAGTGATCATCATAATACATTGTCCACATCTACATGTAATGATGAACAGTGAGCCATCATCAATTACATTATCCACATCTACATGTAATGATGAACAGTAAGTCATCATCAATTACATTAAACACATCTACATGTAATGATGAACAGTAAGCCATCATCAATTACATTGTCCACATCTACATGTAATGATGAACAGTAAGCCATCATCAATTACATTAAACACATCTACATGTAATGATGAACAGTAAGCCATCATCAATTACATTAAACACATCTACATGTAATGATGAACAGTAAGCCATCATCAATTACATTATCCACATCTACATGTAATGATGAACAGTAAGCCATCATCAATTACATTTCCACATCTACATGTAATGATGAACAGTAAGCCATCATCAATTACATTATCCACATCTACATGTAATGATGAACAGTAAGCCATCATCAATTACATTAACCACATCTACATGTAATGATGAACAGTGAGCCATCATCAATTACATTTCCACATCTACATGTAATGATGAACAGTAAGCCATCATCAATTACATTAAACACATCTACATGTAATGATGAACAGTAAGCCATCATCAATTACATTGTCCACATCTACATGTAATGATGAACAGTCATTTCCTGCATGACGTTTTCTTTCTTTTCAACCAGTGTCATAACAGGCTGTGAAAATTGTGTATGTAAACTCAACACAGCAGCGTTGTGAATTTGATCATTTCCATTTGCTTTCTCTTTTTGACTGTCTTGATGTAATACTCCCAACCATTCTTTGCCCATGTGTTTTCCCACAGATTACAAAATAGTCAATGTCCTGACTCCATATTTGATCAAAAACTACACGTCACTTCCAGCCTCTCTTTTATTTCAAAGGTGAGTGAAATAATAATTGTCTTCTCTTAACGTTTTGGCCACCTCACTTTGAATTCAAACAGAACCGGTCATTGCAACAGAAATAGGTTTAGTCCAGGTCCCCAATGATCTCCTTGCTGCTCTTGACAACGAAACAAAACTTGTTAATTTACGTCTCTTTGGCCGCTCATGTGCGTTTGATACAACAGACCATGACAGTCGTATTTCTTCGCTTCAGTTACATAGAATCCGTTTTACAGTGCTATCATGGTTTAAACATTTGTCTTCCTCAGTTTGTCCATGAGCTTTATGCAGAAAGCTTGTGGACAACCTGTGGGAATCAAAAGGTTAAAACGAGTCTTAATGAGCACCATCAAAAAGCCTCAGTCAATGGTCTCTATTCTCCCAAACCATTTCTAAACGATGGCGTCCCCCAGTGCTGAGTCCTTAGACTTGTGCTGTTTGTTCTCTATACCAAAACGGTATGTCATAGCAATGCCTCTCATTATCTGTAATATGAACACTTTGCAGGCTATACTCAACTTTTTCACTGTACCAGCTTCTTGACAGATGTTGATCAGATGATGTCTACCACTAAACACTTCAATGCATGGGGCGCTCTAAATCAACTGGACAAAATCTGGAAATCAAATCTACCAGACAACCTGAAAAGAAACTTCGTCCGAGCAGCAGTAGAGTCCGTTCTTACATATGGCTCAATCTCTTGGACCCTAACAACGACATTGGAGAAGAATATTGATAGAGCATATACACGAATGCTGCGTGAAGCCCTGAACAAATCCTGGAGAGAACATCCAACTAACAAAGAGTTATATGGTAAGATCCCACCAATCAGTAAATCAATACGTCAACAAAGACTGCGCTTCGCGGGACACTGCTGAAGAAGCAAAGAAGAACTGGTGGGGGATGTTCTACTATGGAGACCCAGCCATGGCAAACAAAGACCAGGACGTCCAAAGAAGAACTTCATCGACCAACTGATGGATGATGCGGGCTGTCAGTATGATGAACTACCTACTGCAATGTCTGACAGAGAAGGATGGCAGAAACGTGTCATGGATAGCCGAGCAAGCTCGACATGATGATGATGATGAAACACTTTAAAGCTGACCTTACGTTTTGGAAAAAAAAAGCAACCGTATGATGATAAGACAGCATCAGTGCCAGTTTGGCTGGTCTTTTAAAACATTTTTCCATGGGCACCAGAAAGTTCGAAATAATGCCGCTCAGTTAGTTTTGTAATCTTGCAAACATGTCTCTCCTCTTCTCCTGTCATTGCATTGGCTTCCTGTTCAGCCTAGAGTCAATGTATTATACACACTCCACATTTGGCCTTGCATCTGTCTCTGGAACAGGCTCTCGGTATCTCTCTGATATTTGTTATATCCTACACAGAAAGCTACGCTGTCTTTTGATTTCAGAGTGTTTGTGTTCCATTGCTCAAAACAAAATCTTTTGGTCAATGCACATTTGTTGACCAAGGTCTGACAAGGTCTGTCAGCTTCAATCACTTCATTCAAACCTTGTCTGAAGCTATCTTTTTCACTTTTTCAACTTTAGTGTATGTTGTGTGTGTGTGTGTGTGTGTGTGTGTGGTGTGTGTGTGTGTGTGTGTGTGTGTGTGTGTGTGTGTGTGTGTGTGTGTGTGTGTGTGTGTGTGTGTGTGTGTGTGTGTGTGTGTGTAAAGTGTTTGTAAGCGCTGAGGAAAAGGTGTTTCCTTTCTTTTGAAATGAAACAACTTGTTTTCATCGACACACGAAATGTATGTATTACAACAGCGTTCCTCTGTCTTCATCACAGCAGTAGGAATGGACATGTATCAGCTGTCCTTGTGTCTGTTTCTGTCTTTCATGTTTGTGAAGCATATAGAGGTTTGGTAAGGCGAGGGCTGTTCGTGTAGTGATAATAGTTCATCATCATCATTCATCATCATTACTATTATTTGTATTATCATTATTAATATCATAACAATAATAATGATAATGATAATAATAATTATTATTATTATTACTATTATTATCATTATTATTATTACTGTTATTATTACTATTATTATTATTATTATTTATTATTTTGTTGTTGTTATTTTCATTATTTTCAGCATAATTTTTATCATTTTTGTGTTATCATTATCACTGTAATTTTTATTATCATTATCATCATCATCATCATTGTGTTATTATTATCATTATTGTTATTATTATCATTAATAATAATTATTATTATTGTTGTTGTTGTTATTGTTATTACCTTGTTATTATCATTGTTGTTGTTGTTGTTATTATTATTACTATTATCTTTGTCGTTATCATCATCATCATCACCATTATTATTGTCATTGTTATTATTGTTAGTATTACTATCATTATCATATTAGTAGTTATTGTTATTGTTATTATTATTATCATTATTATTATTATCATTATTATCATAATCAGTAGTACTAGTAGTAGTAGTTGTAGTAGTAGTAGTAGTATGTGCAGATGATAGAACAAGTGTATGTCAATACGTAGGCCGGCTACATCTTCTAGTCTCTTCTCGTGGACAAACAACAATCATCAGGTCATTGTACATATAACCCGGGATTTCCATACAAACGCAACTTTTACTCCTTGGTCAGATATACAACAAAGAACAATTGTTCAATACAACAAAGAACATATCTTTAATAGAACAAAGAACAAATACAACAAAGAACAAATATTCAATACAACAAAGAACATTCAATACAACAAAGAACAAACATTCAATACAACAAAGAACAAATATTCAATACAACAAAGAACAAACATTCATTACAAGAACAAACATTCAATACAACAAAGAACAAATATTCAATACAACAAAAAACAAACATTCATTACAAGAACAAACATTCAATACAACAAAGAACAAATATTCAATACAACAAATAACAAACATTCAATACAACAAAGAACAAATATTCAATACAACAAAGAACAATAATTCAATACAACAAAGAACAAACATTCATTACAAGAACAAATATTCAATACAACAAAGAACAAACATTCAATACAACAAAGAACAAACATTCATTACAAGAACAAATATTCAATACAACAAATAACAAACATTCAATACAACAAAGAACAAATATGCAATACAACAAAGAACAAATATTTAACATAACAGAGAACGAAATACTACTGGTACATATCTCAAGTAATTACTGGGGAAATAGATTCCATTCTTTTAGTGGTCTAAGAGGATATTCCGTCACTGCTTCACTGTGGGCTGTCACCCACAGGGATTTTAGTGCCACCTGACGAGAGACCAGTCAGTGCTGGTCCATACCGAATAGCACGAGTAGCAAAGCTAACAGGTTTTTGTCAGGCACATAGCTGGGTATAAAACTAAACTTTTATTGCGTTGAAATGTGTGTGACACCTCACAAGCATCTGTGTCTAGATGGGGCATAGATAGATACATGGTTAGATAGCTAGATAGATAGATAGATAGATAGATAGATAGATATAGAGATAGATAATAGATGGATAGATAGATAGATAGATAGATAGATAGATAGATAGATATATAGACAGAGAGATAGGTAGATAGGTAGGTAGGTAGGTAGATAGATAGATAGATAGATAGATATTTAGATAGACAGACAGACAGACAGATAGACAGAGTTATATAATACATACATACACACATACAAATATACATACATAGATGCATAGATACATAGGTACATACATACATACATGCATGCATACATACAAAGAGAGACAGAGATAGAGAGATATGTACATACATACATACATACATACACACACATATACGTACATGCATACAACATACATACATACATACATACATACATACATACATACACACATACACATGCACACATACAAACACATACAAAGATAAATACATACATACATACATACATGTACATGCATACATACAGAGAGAGAGAGACAAAGAGAGACAGAGAGAGACAGAGACAGACAGAAAGAGACAGAGAGAGACAGAGAGAGACAGAGAGATACTGAGACCCTCCTAATTTAGATGTAGTAAATGTCGAAGAGAAAATCAAATCTACTGTATGTTTTGGCCATGATCGCCAACGCCAAGTGGCAAGGCACTTGATGATGATGATGATGATGATGATGATGATGATGATGATGATGATGATGATGATGATGATGATGATGATGATGATGATGATGACTGTATGTTTTGAGAACACTTACTCCACAGATGGTGTTTCAGTTCAAGGTGATCAAGACACGACATCTCCACAGTCTTCAACATCATCATCCTCTACATCCAGGCCATTAGTGCTGACATCAGATCACCTGACCGACTGTCTACTGTCTAACTCCTGGTGGACTTACACTGTGTTTAGTGGTGTGTTCACTGTCAACAGCAGTGGACTCGCGAGTCGTCAACTGCACCAAAATATCCTACGGTGCTGTATAAAGATCAACGCTCCCCCAGGATTAGTAACAAACGTAACACGCATCAACATTGTGGGGATGGGTGGTCGACATTCCTTCTATCTCAGAACACAAGTTCTTGGCAAAATGAAAGCCATTGTGGATGGATCGCAAAATTACTCCAAGGGTTACAGGATCTACGGCGTAGCCAGATTGCCACTTAATATTGAACTCACGATTTCCGTGAACCTTGAGGATAACCTGATACCCTTTGAGCCTTTTTTTGTGGAATTTCATTTCTCCAGTATTCCTGAATCAGGATTGATGCCTGTGACTTTTGCCAGTCCTTTGAACGGTAAGCTTTTACTTACATTTTAAAGGCATTAATATCTAACATATAAAGTATACCTCAAAGTGTTTTATTTGAAGGGATTCTAGTTTAGTCATATAAGGCATTCTTCAAATAACTTCTTTGAAATGAAACCGTATTTACATTTAAAGCGCACTTTGAAAATAAAGTTACCACATGGATAATAAGATTAAGATAACTGGTTCAGCTGTAACCAGATACTTAACGTCAGTATAACGTATTGAAATGAGCATTAACAAGATAATTCTTGATAACTGAAAGGATAAAATAGAAGAAACAAACATAACAGTTGCAGTCTGTATAAAAAGGGAAAATAATTATAGGTAAACGTTGATAATGTAAGTTGATGGTGTTTGATGAAACGTCTTATGACATACTTGCAATAAATCTGTGAGTCAGACTGTTAATTGCAATGGATGTGGGAGGACAGTGCCGATGGTTTCATCAAATCCCATCTACTCTCTTAAGATTCAGAAATGAACATTACGCCTACTATCCCAATCTATTTCGTTTATACTTGAATTGCTGCAGAAACAGACAAGCATGTTTGTGCAAACGAGTCTTCTTTTTTTTCTTTGGTTTTGTTTTTGTTTTCTTTGTTTTTTGTTTAGTTTTGTTTTTGTTTGAATCTTGTTTTGCGCATAGAAGTACGATAGTTGCCGGCTACAGAACTGGAAGACGATACCGATACAAGTGTATATTTGTTTTAAGCTGTACTACAGCATTTTGTATGAATTATGCATCAGAACTGACCTTTCACAAGCTTGATGGTAGTCACAGTCTATGTGAGGCTTTGTAAATAATGAAAGTAGATAAGGATCTTATAGATAAGACAGATTAATCATAAAGGATATGTTATCTTTCAAAGAAGCATGGACAGTATTATATTTTAAACTTATGGGAAGCATGGGCGATAACGTCAATGTCTAACATTATCGAATTTGGAAAAGTCTTCACACGTACAAAATACTTTCTTGTTGCAAGTGTTTTATGATCAGGTAAATGCAATACACAACGTTCCTATGAATTATATCAATAGATACTCACGGTACTAATCGAAATGAAAATTCAAAGGTCTGAGAATCCATACTTCTATACTTCTTTCAAGTCTGATTATAGAAGTAGATTTCTTTGTCATAAGTCACAATAGATCGAACAAGAGCTAATGATAGATGAACTAAATATGATCCAAAATTTGCCCAAGACTGATATGAAAATACTTTTAATTGCGCTAGTTTATTCTTTTCTTTCGTTTCTCTATTATGTGCTAAATATGACAGCTTCCAAAACGTTTACAGAGAAAAACTACGCCAAGAAATGAAATACTTCTACTCAGATAAATAGCTGTTTTATCTATATTTTGGTAACTGCCTCTTAACTTGAAATAATATGGGTTTTTTGGTCTTTGTTTTTGTTTGTTTGTTGTTGTTGTTTTAAATAAGGTGACAAACATATTCTTTCTGCAGACAAGGCAAATCCATTATCATTAATTAAGTCATGTCACAATCTTATCAACAATTTGCTGACATTAGTCACAATTCTTTGTCTCCTGTATATGTAATTTCTCGAATTTGCACGTGACTGTTTTCTGTTATGCAATATCATCAATACATGTATGTAAGAGTGTAAACAGACACCTGTATTAATCAATTTTATATCGTGTAAAACAAGCATTTTGTTTTTGTTTTTATGTTCACTTTAACTTTCAGTCTGGTAAATGACTTAAGGAAAAAAATGAGAGAGAGAGAGAGAGAGACAGCCAGACAGCCAGCCAGCCAGCCAGCCAGACAGACAGATAGACTGAGACGGAGAGGATATCAACACTCACAAGAATGGTTTACTATTATATCATTTACGTACAAGGCATAAAAAGTATCAAACATGCTCAAAGTCAAACTCTTCACGCCTTAACCATTCTGTCCATGTCTTTAGGATCAATCACAAGCCCAGGCTGGAACGGTATGACGTCATTACAGCTCGCCATGGACATTTGGACCAGCATTCCTGTTCCTTCCGGTCATATAATTATGGTGAGTGTCTCTCACATGGGCCTTCCTGGCAGCAGGACAGGCTGCTCACGAGGCACCGTGGTATTGTACAAAAACAAACTGTTCACGAAAGCAATGATGATCTACTGTGGTAATACTCTCCCCAGTCCTGAAGCCTATGATCTGAAATCTGGAGTTTTATATGTACGTTTCGTAGCTTGGACTAGAAACGCTGTCAAAGGATTCAAACTTCAGTTTTCATTTCACCGTCATTCTATAAAACCTCAGAGACTTCGTGACGGAACCTGGAACTGCTCGGTAGCTGACTGGGCAGACTTTAAACAGCATTTCCCATGTAACTTGCAGGCAGACTGTAAAGGCATGGAGGATGAAGAACATTGTCCTTACACTTCTGATCGTTGTGGTCTGGGGCGTCTCACTGTGGGCAAAGGCTGTTACATCTACGTGGTCACAAAAATATTCAAACGTTACTGGGCTGTAGTTATGGACTCATCAGTTCCTGAAGTAAAGGTGTCATGGGACATGGCAGAAAAACATTGCCGACGTCACGGAGCTCATCTAGCCAGTCTGAACTCTTACCAAGAGATGATGGAAGTCAAAGACTTGCTATACAGCATCGACAAAGTACATGGCATATGGATTGGAATGATTCCAGTACAGAGGACTTCCCCCTTTATGTAAGGAAGAAAAAGACGAAACACTCATGCATGCATTGTGCACATACACACGCACACACACACACCACACACACAACACCACACCACACACACACACACACAACACACACACATACACACACATACCACACACACATACATACACGCATACACACACACACACGCACACACAAACACACACACACATCTCAGAATGTGTCACAGTAATATGCTGACTGAAATGTCCGTATGATAAATTATATAAAAATAGAGTATGATAAATTATATAAAAATAGATAGATAAATAAACGCCAGAAGCTGCTGTATCATGGATTTTGTGAGAATACTGGGGCCACGCATGTTAAATTTCAAGTTCAAATTTGATGACTAACTATATCTGTAGGGCCTGGATGATGTCCAGATATGAATTGAAATGTAAAATACATCCCTGATACACAACCCCAATCCAAAATGGAACTCTACAACATCATCACTATCACCACATTTTCGTGAATCAGCATAGCATTGTGAAAAATATGTCCTGGATCTGTAGATGTAGGATGTAGTTAGCATCTCAGCTTTATCAATTTTTTTTCTAAATGCTGTCAGCGTAGGCTTAATCTCATCATATCTCACCTTACCTCTCTCCATCGCTGGTATCGGTGGTAGGAGCCACGCTCGACGTCACGAGTCTTCTCCAGGTCACATGATTGAGACATGTGTGGGCGACCTCCTGGATCCCCATACACAGACATCAGCGATGTTGTTGAAATAGGAGGTGTGTGGTCGTCCCTTTCTTCTCCTCGCCCCAACTTTCTCCTGCAGGACCGTTAATATCAGATCTGTTTTTGGTGTTTCTGATCTGCATGGCCTACGTATTTCAGCTTTTTTTTGTTGATCTCTGTCAGCAGCTGACAGCCTGACATTCAGTTCCTTTAACATGCTATCGTTTGTTTTTCTGTCTGTCCATTTGACGCTGAGAAGTTGTCTATATAGCCACATTTCTGCTGCATTGATTTTGTTTTCTTTTCTTTTCTTAGTGTCCAGGCTTCGCATTTATACAATAAAACAGGTCAAATCAAAATTTTCGGGATTCTTGGTTTTTAAATCTTTGGCAAGCCCTCTGTCTTTCCATTCATTGTTTAACTGGACCATTTTTTGTTTTACCATGCCAGTTCTTGTTTTCTCATCTTTGCTGCAGGAGCCGTCATTTGCTTTTACATGTCCGAGGTACTTGAAATGTTGAACATTTTCTAAGTCTGTTTTATTCATTTAAATGCACAGATGTTCCCCGCCTTCTTTTCTCGCTATGTAAAACAAAGAATGCCATTATCTAAGGCATCAAATGGAGCAGACAAATCAAACAAAGACAGTCACAATGGACACATTGCACTATTCCAAGCAAGCAGAATATTATTTACTATCCCGCGGAGTGTCGTCTCAGCATGTTTCATAGATAGTAGGTAAACTGCACTGTCCCACTTCAGCATCCTATCATAGTGGGACAGGGCAGGGTGGAGGATATAGTTGGACCTCATGGCCTTGGTACACAAAATGAAAGGGGAGGAAAACTTGTAGAATTGAATGTTCATAGTAGGAAACACCTGATTTGAGCAGCCTAACAGAAGAAAATGGACTAGGATGAGTCCAGGAAATAATACCAAAAATCAGATTGACTACATCCTGATCAACAAACGATTTAGAAATGCTTTACTGTCAGCAAAAACACTACCAGGTGCAGACTGCAACAGTGACCACAATCCTGTAGTGGGAAGATTTAGGCTGAAATTGAGGAAATGGAAACAGACCAAAAGCAACATCAAACTAAACCTTGGACTCTTAAAGACAGATGAAGTGATACGTAAAAATTTAATGTACATGTTCAAAACAAATTCAGTGCTCTGGAAGACGTTGGTGACAGTGAGGAACAATGAACAAAGATGAGAAGTTCGATAAATGAAGCTTGTGAAGAAATCCCTAAGACAAATAGAAAAGCAAAAAAGAGCTGGATGACATGAAATTTTGGGCTTGATGGAGGAAAGGAGGAGGGCAAAGAGAAACGAGGAGATATACAGGAAGATAAACAAAGAAATCAGGTATAGGTGCAATGAAGCTAAGGAAGCTTGGCTGAACACAAAATGCAAAGAGATAGAAGACCGACACACAATGGATCCTCAGGGTATGTACAGACGAATTGAAGAAATTGTCAACAGGAAAAATACATGAACATCAACTGGTTGCTTAAAATCGAAAGATGGCACGCTTATCATGGAAAAAGACAAAATACTGGACAGATGGGGAGAGTACATTGAAGACCTTTTTGAGGATGACAGAAACGAAGAACACATTATAAAAAAGAACTTTGAAGGACCACCCATAATGAAAGATGAAGTTAGAGCGGCATTGAAAAATATGAAACCAGGAAAAGCCCCAGGACCAGACAACATTACTACAGAGATGATTGAAGCCCTGGAGGAATTTGGCATAGAATAAAATAACAGTTCTCCTAAATGAAATTTACGACACTGGAAAAATCCCCAAAGATATGTCAAAATCAATTTTCATTGCACTTCCAAAGAAGACAGGGGCTACAGAATGCGAACTCCATCGCACAATCAGTTTGATGAGTCGTGTAACAAAACACCTATTAAGAATAATCATGATGAGGACAAGGAATCAATCAAAAGAGACATAGCAGAAGAACAATGTGTATTTGTGGAAGGGAAAGGAACTATTAATGCCATATACATCCTAAGAACTATCATAGAGAGGTCAATTGAGATGAATAAGGATTTGTATTTATGCTTTGTTGACTATACCAAGGCTTTCGATCGGGTACGACATAAAGAATTGATCAACCAACTGGAGAGACTCAATGTCGATGGAAAAGATCTACGAATAATCAGGAATATGTACTGGGAACGAACAGCTGTAATGAGAATAGAAAACAATATAAGCTCTTTCCAAAACATCAAAAGACGAGTCAGACAGGGTTGTGTTTTGTCACCAGATTTGTTTTCACTTTACAGCGAAAACATCATGATAAACCTAGAAGAAGACCCTGGATTAAAGGTTGGAGGGAAAATGATAAACAACATTCGAACGCAGATGACACCGTGCTAATTGCAGAAAATGAAAGGGACCTACAAAACCTTGTGAATATACTAGAAATAGAAAGCATAGATCTGTTGATTATGCATTGTGTACATTTCAAGATGTTTGTAAGAGCTATATATTTGAAAATAAATAAAAACAAGTTTGAAAAAAAAAGAAAGCAAAGGTAAGGGGTTGGAACTAAACGGGAGGAAGACTGAAGTCATGGTGATCAGTAAAAAACATGAAATCCCCTTATGCAAAATAACAACAAATGGTACAACCTTGACACAGGTTAATAAGTTCAAATACCTGGGAACGGTCATTTCATCAGAAGGCAGATGCACATCAGAAATAGCCGGCAGAATCGGCCAAGCCAAAACAGCATTCAAGAAGATGAAAAGCATTCTTACCAACAAATGCCTATCAGTTAACATCAGGAAGAGAGTCCTTGAATGTTATATACAAGCAATACTGTTGTACGGATGTGAGGCGTGGACAGTCAACAAACAAAACCAGAACAAGATTGAGGAAGCCAAGATGTGGTTTCTCAGAAGAATGTTGAGAGTTCCATGGACAGCAAAGAAAACAAACGAGACAGTCTTGATGGAGGCAGACCCAAGTAGATCACTCATAAGGAAGTTTAGGAAAAGACAAGCAAGGGGATTTGGAGCACCTGGTCACAACAGGAAAGCTGGAGGGAAAGAGAACACCAGGTAGACCCAGGAAAAGAATGCTGGATGGACTTGCAGAGTGGCTGGGGATGAGGAGGGTGGGGGAGATGCTAGGGGCAATGAGAGATAGAGATGGATGGAAGTCCATGGTCGCCAACACCATGCGACAGGGCACCTGATGATGATGATGATGATGATGATGATGATGATGATGATGATGATGATGATGATGATGATGATGATGATGATGATGATGAGGTAAACTGCAAAGCACAACGCAAATCACTGACTGTCAGTTGACCAATTTTACTACCAAAATGACCTTCAATAGAATGACAGGTTTGATAAAAGGTGGTAGATGTTTTCAAATTGTCATCATCAAGACTAGATTGTTTCAGAAGGGGCTTGACAACAATATCAGAATTAAGCCTGATAGCAGACAACAATTAAGAGTACTAGTCAACGATAGGAATATCTTATCCAAGAACTCAGGTAGCAAAGATATAGGTACAGTATCAAGAGAACAAGGAGCTGGTTTGGACTTTGAAATCATCTTTCAAAGTTCATGCTCAGAGACCGGTTGAAATTATGCAAATTTTGAAAGAAAAGAGTAGCAACTATCAACAGACAAGATCCATGAAAAAAGTTAAAAGAGGAGCCCATTTTTGCCAATCTCTAATTTTCGATCTGCATTAACTCCAAACAATAATCACTCGTACAGCACATTAATATATCTACAGGCAAGTAATAAAATACATTATTCATTGTTAATGGAAATCGTTCGTGTATAGCACTGTTCCTGAAACTCGTTTAGTCTCACTCACTGCACATTACACAGCATCAGACGTTTTAGTGGAGCATGGAAAACAAAATCTGGTGGGCGAACTGACCAAATTCCATTATAATAATAATAATAATAATATATTTTATTTATATAGCGCAAAATCTTGACAAAATCAAATCTAAGCGCTGAGCGTATACATGCATACATACCTACATACATATGAGCGCATACATGCATACATACATGCTTACATACTTACATACATAAATCTAAGCTGAGCGTATGCATGCACACATACATACATACATAAATCTAAGCGTATACATACATACATACATACGTACGCACATGCATACATAATAATTACAATATTTATATAGCGCAAATCTCGACAAAATCAAATCCAAGCGCCGAAAAGACACACACGCACACACGCACGCACGCACGCACACACACACACACACACACACACACACACACACACACACACACACACACACACACAACACACACAATGCATGGCCACAAATGGGAGAGAAAAGAATAAAAGCAATAAAAGCAAGAATAAAACCAATGGAAAACCACAGAGAGCACATCATATACAATTATATATTAAAACAAAGTGATTCCCCTCCGAGCGGAGACAGGCTGCAGAGGGGGTTTGAGTGAGGTTAGGATTTTATGCAGAGGAGAAAAGGTGAGTTTTGAGAGCGGACTTGAAGGAGGCAAAAGTAGGTTGCTGACGGACTGAGAGAGGAAGTTTGTTCCAGGAGAGTGGACCAGAAACAGAGAAGGCTCGTGGACCATAGGTATTGAGCTTAGTGCGTGGAAAGCGAAAAGTCAGAGGATCGGAGGCAGAGCGGAGGGTACGTGAGGGAACATAGATCTCAAGTAGGCTTGACAGGTAATCGGGGGCTGCGTTATTGAGGCTTTTGTAGCACATGGTGTCTAGTTTGTACTGTATGCGCTTTGATACAGGGAGCCAGTGAAGTTGTGCCAGGAGAGGAGATATGTGGTCAGCTTTTTTCTTTTTGAGTACAAGGCGTACAGCATTGTTTTGAATGCGCTGTAGGATGTGAATGGTGGAGGCAGGAAGACCAGACAGGAGTGAATTGCAATAGTCAATGCGAGACATTATGAAGGAGAGAACGAGTTTTGCAGTTGTTTCCACAGAGAGATACTTCCTGATCAGGCTTATACGATGGAGATGATAGTAGCATATCGTTATATCGTTACACTGTCTGTATCTTTAGTGGGCGTGAATGCCGAGTGTTTTCATATTTCCATAAACCAGCCACTGAAACGATTCACAGGATCTCTTACATGTTTATTTGATATTCTTTATGCGTATACACACACATATGAAGGAAATGGAAAAATCGAAGCCATAACGATTATTTGACTTTAATTTCTGACTATGAAAAGAGCATGTCATAACTGTACATGTAGACTCGAACCTGATTTTATCATGTTTCATAAACAACTCATTTTTCATACGCGTAATATTTGCCATATCTACATAAAATGTGATGGTTTGCAGATACAAGAATATGTGGAGAAACTTAGATGGCAGCATTGTTTATTACACAGGACCTTTTTCACGTGACACTGCCTGCATATCACACTGTATTCAAATGGATATAGCACTGCTCCGTAGATACAAACGTCACAACAAACTATTAAGTAATTTTCTGTGTCAACTATCTAACAAGCCCGAACCCAGTCCATTGACACTAAAGACAAGAAACACAATAGTTGTTCCACGGATAGATGTTTCACAAGTATGGCCCAACCAAACGACGTTCCTCCAATGCCCTAAAGGTCATTTAGCCCACACATTTCTCGCTTGTGACGTTTCCAGTCGTTGTGCACATCTGGAATCATCGGTATCGTCTTCTACATGTGAAACTGACCTGAAGCCACGTCCACCTTCATTCACGTGTCGAAGTGACGTAGAGCACGTGCCATACACGTTAGTGTGTGACCACTTTTCTGACTGTAATGACGGCAGTGATGAACACTTCTGTCATTACACGCCCTGTGACATCACTTCCTGGTTTACTTGCAATAACAAAGAGGTAAATTTGACTTGGGAAAGATATGTTCAGCCCCTCCTACACTTTGTTTTAAAGGGGAAATCATTTCACATTGTGTATCTGCCCATACATGTGAGTGTGTCTGTGTGTGTGTGTGTGTGTGTTTGTGTGTGTGTGTGTGTGTGTGTGTGTGTGTGTGTG
>JAPXFY010000014.1:84182908-84285408 GCA_030674185.1 Monoplex corrugatus
CTCTTTTCTCATCCTGGAATTAGGCAATGGCGGAGTTCAGAACAAAAATTAAATAGATGTAATTGTAAGACAGAACCATGAAAAAATCCATAATTTGAAAAGAGAGAAGTCACCAACTTTTGTGTCTAAAAAGACAAGAATATTGCATACATTAATCAATAAAGTGCTTACATTGACTGTTTAGTACTTGAAAAAAATCCAACTACAGATCTACGAATGGTCTGCCTTGTTTGGTATGTCAAACTGAGAAGAACGTGACTGCATCATACATATATCATCATACATATATACATCCATACATGTGAACATGCATTGGTGCACAGATAAGAGATCAACGTATCTTAAGTGGTGAGTAAAAATGTTAAAAACTAGGTTTAACATCTTATGAACATTGCAGTAAATACATGGACACGTGGTATGTCTCAGGGATACGTTGTATCAAGATTTGACCAGTTGTAATAGGTAAATTATTGTATTAGATGCTTGATTCAAGATTCTTTTTTCGTTTGTGCGTTTGTTGTTGTTGTTGTTGTCCATTTGTTACGCCACCTTAATGGCCACAGACGCTGGCACTGTTTTATTTTTATAACGATATGAGGAGGAGGAGGAGAAGGGAAAGGAAGAGGAGAAGGAGGAGGAGAAGGAGGAGGATAATCATGATTCTATGCAGTTCCATCCAGGATTGATAGTATGTGACAGGGCGGTACGCTAAGCTTACTGTCATAGTATATCCTGATCAACCTGGCCCGAGAGATACAGACACATGTGATATTAGTCAGATGATTTGAGCAACATCCTCAATAACGCATTCTTAAAGTGGATGAGATTAACTGTGTGGTCTCAGTCTTTACAACGAGCCCACAGCACGCTCAGCTATGGGCAGGAGCTGGCTGGGACTGAAAAATCCCACATTTATTTTTGAAAGGACTAATCGCAGTTCAAACCCACAACCTTCCAGTCAATGCTCCATTACACTAATCATTACGCCACGGCAACTGTTACGTGATTACAAATAAAGAAAAATCTGTTTTGGGCTGAGTGTCAAAAGACTTTCTGTTCCACAACACAAGTTTATTTGAGGGAGTTAGATCCCGCTTGTTAATCACACGTACAGTGATTCAAGTCCAATGAGAAAATCAGAGATGCACAGGAGAGACATCCCACGTTGATTATCACATAAGGTCTCATTGCCTTCTCTTGTTAACACAGATGATCATTGCATCTTTAAAATCTTAAGGGACCTCTTCCTTCTGCCATATGGACTGGTTCATAATTGTCATCTTCTCCAGGAGACTCTTGCCCTCATTCCTGCAGTAATCTGCAAGAATACCACTAGCTTCTGTAGCATTCCCAACCATGATTTGCTTCAGAGCTTTGGTAATCTCAGCACTGGAGGATGGTCTGACAAGGAGTCGTTCATTTGTACTTGAAGGAGTGGTGCAATTGAGTCTTCAGACATTGAAGACTCTGCAAGGTATTACTGCGATGTATATGCATTATTCAAAGTATGTTGAGTATGTAAATGGTAGGATTTCTAAACAAACATGTAAGTCTATTACACTGATTTTTCTATGTAGAGGTTAAGTTATATATAACTCTATTATGAGACTAAATGAAATTCTGCATTCACGACAGGTCACATTTGACTTAATGTCGAATGACTGGTCAGACAAAAGGAAGTAATTTTACTCACAGCAACGATAATCTCGTTACCAGCGATTTTATTTATCAGCTCACATCACACATTAGCTTCCAGTTTAGCACAATGTTAAATACGGGGATGCATTCTATTCAGTCATTATGTACAAACCTGGTTGTTATACAACATTCATATCAGTAATGTATGTATGTATGTATTTCCCTTTCAGTGTATAGATCTGAAACTTGTGTGTGATGATATCCCTCACTGTCGAGACAAAAGTGATGAAACTCAGTGTGGATCTTTACGAGCGAGCTTTAATATCGACATCACACTTCCACCACCTGCAATTCTGACATTTAATGGTCAAGGGTGGGCTGTAGCACAGCCAGTGAGGGACACTCTGAACAATGGATCATCTGTATGTCCATACACTCACTTCCAGTGTGCAGACAATGGATATTGTTTGCCAGTGTTCGTCAGATGCAATGACATGTATGACTGTCCTGACCATGAAGACGAGGAAGAATGTGACAGCTACAGTTGTCCAGGATTCTATCGTTGTCGAGGATCTACATCATGTGTCCACAACAATGATATATGTGACGGTATATACCAGTGTCCACAGCGTGATGATGAGTTGTTGTGTAATGCCACGTGCCCTGACCACTGCACGTGCTATGGCCACGCCTTTTTCTGTACAGACGTTATTACTATTGGTCTGTATACACAGCTACGGTTTCTGGACGCCAGTGGAAGTGGTCTGAACTATGCAGACATTGAAAACAACACATTGCTCATCTACCTGCGACTGGCTCACTGTGACATGATGAACCTCACTGTGATCTATCTTCCTAACCTGCACATCCTGGATCTGAGTGACAATCTCCTGGTCTCCATCACTGATCAACATGTCGACCTTCTCCCCAACCTCCATCATCTCTCCCTTGCCAACAATCCTTTGGACTGGGTTTTTCAAACGAACCTCAGAACGTCCCTAGTGAGTTATAAGCTCCAAAGATTAGATTTGTCTGGTGTTGACATACCAGAGTTAGACGTGTTGGAGAAGCTCCCTACCAGCTTGGATACCCTGAATTTGTCTGACTGTGGTGTAGAACGAGTCCTTGGCGATGGTTTTCAAACTCTGACTCATCTCCGCGTACTGGATGTCCGTGGTTGTTCCATAACAGTCTTTCCCAGACATGTGCTTCATGGACTTGACAACCTGCAGTCAGTTTATGCTGACAATTATAAAGTATGCTGCCGGGAAACACTGCCAGCACATTTCAGTCCATCCGGATGTAAGGCACCATCTGATGAGATTTCTTCCTGTCAGGCTTTGCTGAGATCTGATGTATACCGGGCATTTCTATCAGTTTTTGCTGTTTTAGTAACTTCTGGTAATATGCTTAGCTTTGTTGTTAGAATGGTCACCAAGAAATCTAAAGACATGTTGGGATTTGATATCTTTGTCATCAACCTGTGTTGTGCTGACTTTCTCATGGGCCTGTACCTGGCTGTCATAGGTGTAGCAGATCGATTGTACCTGGGTACATACCTGTGGAATGATGTCACTTGGAAGAAGAGCTCAGTCTGTCAGATGGCAGGTTTCCTGTCACTGCTGTCCAGTGAGGTGTCAGCCTTCATCATCTGTCTCGTCACCTTAGACAGGTTCCTAGTGCTTCGTTTCCCTTTCAGTCATCTTCAATTCCACAGAACAAGTGGTCTTCTGGCCTGTGGCTTGCTGTGGACGACAGGCCTCTTCATTGCTGCTGTTCCTCTATTGCCTATGGCGTCCCACTGGCGTTTCTATAGTCAAAATGGCATCTGTATTCCACTGCCTATCACTAGAAACTATTTTGTTGGCAAGAACTATGCCTTTTCGGTCATGATAATCTTGAATTTTGTGCTGTTTATTCTGATAGCCTTTGGACAAATATTTATCTACTGGTCAGTGCAGAAAAACGCAATGCAATTTAACCAGTCCAGTGCAAAATCCAAGAAAGATATTACTTTAGCTCGTCGTCTTATCACTATTGCTGTATCAGATTTTTTGTGTTGGTTCCCCATTGGTCTGCTGGGACTGGTGGCTTCTTATGGTTATCCAATTTCAGGTGAAATCAATGTGGCTATGGCGATTTTTGTCTTGCCTCTCAACTCTGTCATCAACCCATTTCTTTACACAATCAATATGGTGTTAGAACGACTTCGTCATCAGCGTGAAGAACGCATAAAACAGTTGCTTTTGTCTCAGATGCAAAATCAGGATGAGGACAGAAACAGTGCATCAGATCTGTACAACTGCCCCAAGGAAGAAGTGATGATAATTTTCAGACGCTGGCTCAAGGCAGGAATTGTGTCTCATGAGTCTGCTTCGTGACGTTCTTTTAATCTGAAGTGTCACTTTTATAGACTCTAGACTATCACATGATCACATTTGATGACTGTAATGTCTGGTGATTAACAGACAATCAGGTGCATACGTATTCAGTAAAGCCCTGTATGCTGTATAATACTGACTTTTAAAGAAAGGAGATGATAAAACTAAAATTAAAATAAATTTTCTTTCTTATTCAAAGCAAAAATGAACTCATGAGTGTAATTTGAACCATTGTCATTCCACAACAGGCGATATTAAAATAGTACAACGTCATTCAAACTGACACATTCAATTTAACTCTCAGAAACATAGTGATAAATCTGATGTACAAGCCAATGTAAAGAAAGACATCCTTAAAGTTGTCTAAAAATGTTTACCAATTAGTCGATGCATTGCCGAGGTCATTGCTACATCTTATAAAACAATATATTTTTAATAACTGAGAAATAGAACGAAAAGTATTGCTAACAAGTGTTCAGCGTTTAGTCAATGGTATTACAAACACGTTTCCACCTTTTCAGTTCTGACAGTTTTACATGTAGTATCATAAAGTGTTGGTCCTCTTTTCTGCCCATTTTCTGCTTCACTTTGATAGCGTTGATTTCATGCCACACGACTATCAAACCCAATTTTATGCTGTTGAAGTCCGAGTGTCTGGTAGCAATGGGAGCCAGCCCTGTAAAGTCACTGTAGTGCCACCCCCAGGGAAGCTTATGCACCGCAGTTGGGTCATTTTGATGGGAGTTCTTCAGTCTCTGTAATAAAACATACACAGAACACAGCCTTGTGAACCTCCCAATTAATGCTTTAGTAACGGAGCCACGTTGAGTGAGACTCCCCCCTACCCCCGTGTATAGACCGCCTCATCATCTTATAGTGAAATGGCCACCATGTGGTGTCAGAACCTAGGAGGCAATTGTCTGTAGGATAGTCGGGCATTTGTGCTCTAAGTCCTGTCTGGCCCTCTTGTTTACTTTGACTGGTGGCCTGGATGCCGGCGTCAGGGAATCAGACCTGATGACCACAGGGAAAACCCTGGTGACGGCTCAGAGAGACGTCAGGCTTGGGATCATTTTAGGGGCATGTCAATTGTGAGAAGCGGAATGAGCTTTGTTTGGGGCATCATACCTGACCACTTTTACGGCCACACGCACATCCTCTGTGGTCATGGTGGAGCAGTGTTGGGAGCTTCCAAAAGCTGAGGTCGAGACCATGGTGGGGGAGAGGGGCTGGTAGCTGTGTGGTCTGGGTAGGCTGCCTTGTGGAGGGATTGGGATGAAGTGGTGTGGGCGAGAGCTTTTCCAGTCTCTCTTGATTTGTTGAATTGGGCTGGACATGATTGATGCACGTTATGTGGCTGTGTCCCGGGGTTCGTCATCTCACCACCTTGCCATTCGGTTTGTATACAAAGTAAGTGATGACTAGGTCTGAATGGGTCATGCAGCGCATGGATATGTCCCTTTCCTTGGTGAACTGGCTACCATGTGTTGTTGGGAGCTGGGGTTGATTGTCTGGAGAGTGGTGGGGCACTGGTGTTCTGGGTCCCATCCAGCACCCTGGGGCGTTTCTTGTTCATATAAAACATACGCAGAACACGACCTAGGGAACTCATAATTAATGCTTTAGTAATGACACCATACTGAGCCACACTCTTCCTCGCAGCTAGTCCACCACAACATCCCTCAGACTACAACACTAGCAAACTATTGACACCAAACACACCTACCTGAAAGTTGTTGTTTTTTCTTACTATCTTAGCAAAAGATTGATTACATTACCAAGATAAATTGCCTGAGTATGAAGAAGCGTACACCTTTTGTTCTAGAAAACATTTTCTGTCTGTCTTAGCCCCCTCAGCCCCACCACCACCCCTGTCCTGTCCCTTTGCTCGTATTCTTCCCACCATCTCCCTCTCCTCCCCCCCCACCCCTCTAGTTTACTCTACCGTCTCTATTTCCTGTTATGACCAGGTGCTCCAATTCCCCTTTCCTCATAAAATGGCATATAAATGTTGCTTGTCTTTTCCCAATCTTCCTTATGAACGATCTTCTTGTGTCTGCCTCCATCAAGGGAAAAGATATTGAACGGACTTGCAAAGTGGCTGAAGACAAAGAGGTTGGAAGAGGTGCTTGAGGCAACAAGGGATAGAAACAGATGGAAGGCCATGATCGCCAACACCATGTGGCAAGGCACTTGATGATCTCAATTTCATCTGAGTTCTCTCTTCCCTTGTTTACGTTGTTTACATCATCTGCCTTCTACCCCACCCCCACCACCAACTCTTTTATAACCAATCCCATCTCAGCTCTCCCCACAACCATCTCCACTTCCAGCACACACACACACACACACACACACACACACACACACACACACACACACACCACACACACACACCACACACACACACACACCTGCCTGTATGACTCTCATTATCCATCCTGTCTCTTCCTCTCCCCCTTCACATTCCCTCCCCCTGTCCTCATCACCAGAACATGTATTAAAGTGTGTCCTTTTCTCTATGGCAGGAAGTGGTGTTGTGATTTGTAATTGTTCCTTTTGCTTTAAAACTGTTGGATGCAGGAATCACGTGTGCAAAATATTTCAGTTGTGGACATTTTAATCTTACATCTTGTTTATTTTGAATGTTTAGAAACTAGGCTTTCCAGAGTATTCCAGATGGTAAGTCTTGCTCCCATTTTCTGTGTGTATTTTATACTTTTGTGCTTTTGTGACTTGGCGCCGTATAATGCTGCTGCTGCTGATTATTATTATTATTATTATTATTATTATTATTATTATTATTATTGTTATTATTATTATCATTATCATTTTATTATAATTTTATTGTTATTGCGATTATTGGTATTATTATCATTATATTGTTATTATTATTGTTGTTGTTGTTGTTATTGTTGTTGTTGTTGTATTCTTAAACCCTCAGAGGCCCACTGGGTCACCTGTGACTCAAACAAATGAATTGATCTTGACAGAACGAATTTACATCTCAACGACGACGAATAAACCCTGACCCAAACCTACGTTACAACGCCATACAAACCGGTTGGGCAAGCCTCTCAAACCAGTTTGGAACCTAGGGAAACCAGAAATTAACCCTCAGATGCCCACTGGGTTACCTGGTCACTGAAAGACTCCTTGGGCCTCTGAGGGTTTTAAGTCAGCGGAGAAGAAAAGCAATCATGATCACCAGCTTTCCAAACAGCAGTGTAAACGCCGATTAAAAACTGGCAGAAAATAAAACAAAATTTCAAGTAACCTGGAGCGCCCCTGACCAAAGATGGCAGCCTACACAGTAGATATATGCATCAAAACTGCAATAGCAATAGTCAGTGATTCAGAATCATCAACTTCAACAGAAAATATAATATATACAAGTTACTCGTACTCTACATGTTTCTCTGCGGGTGTGATATTTGCACATTGATTTTGATTCAGAAAAGAGAAAGTTGGCATTTCAGTGCAAATAGTTGAGGAAAGTGCTTTGTTTCTCTTACATCAAACATAAGATCAAGGAGTCCATAAGGAACAAAATCAACATCGTCTGACAGCAGTGAAATGACAGAAGCTTGTTTGGTTTGATCACGCAGCCCACCATGACACCATCCAAGACAACTCTGGGTATGCTCGAAAAATGGTCATTGCCAAGGTGGCCAGAGGAAGACTGACTGACTTACTGCCCCCTTATCCTATGGCATGTAGGATAGCACTGAAGACCTTCACACCTGTGTGATTCTTAGCCAGTCTGTGTATGATACCCCAGGGCCCTGAATTCACCTTGTACAGTTTGTCGTCAGGTGTTCCTGGGTCTTCCTCTCTTTTGGTGTCCAATGAAGGGCAGTCCGGGTGATGTTCTGCTCTCATCGGATGATGTGCCCAAGGTATCTTTATCGTCTGTTCATGATAATGGTGTCAATACTCTCTTACTTGCATTAAGTTAGTATTTGTTGGCTGGAAATGGTGTTGGAACAGAATATTCGTGTGAATTTTTGGAAGTTCCTCGTATTAAATGTGAATAGCTTGGTAAGGTCACTCTGTATACACCTGACATAAAATGAAACTACGACTGAGAAACGAGCACTTTTTGTTATATAATGTTGCAAGCATCCAAATCAATATTGTGCTCAAAACAAGCATCAGAATGAATGTCGTATTCAGATTATTAAGTATGTGCCATGCATAATGTTCCAGGTCAGACAACTGCAACAAGTCCACTTCCCAAAAATTAAATCCGAATCATACCACCCAGCAGCTCACTACGAACCTGTCTACAACAATGGCGTTGATGAAAGCTTCCATCAGCCCAAGTACATCTACAAAGGCTCCCAGCTCAACAAGCTTGCCAAAGTCTCTGGTGCTGTCTTCAGACCAGCTCACACACTGTCTGCTGTATCAGGCTGTGTGGAGGTACAGTGCCTCCTCAGGCAGCTTGACCATGAACAGCACTAAGCTCCCCTCACGTATGGCTGTGTACTTCAAAAGCTGTGCAGTTATCATCTCAGTTCCAACCGGCTTGATTTTGAATTTCCACCACGTCCAGTTGCGTGGTTTTTCTGACGATGTCAACGTTGTTGCCACAGAAAAAATTGCTTCCGATCGACTATATGAAAGAACGCTTTTTACTGGAAGTAGTAAAGTTGTAGCAAAACAAGACCATCACGAACGTTTGGCCATCTACAGTCAACCTCAGTCTGTGATCAAGTTTGCCATAATCATAACGTCTAAAACTGGAGAAGCGTCCATTTCACCCTTTTCTATGTCCGTCCGCTTTTCAAGTATGCCAGATAGTACCAGACTGTTGGAAGTGATATCGACAACTGACATGAATGGTAAGTTGTTTGCTTTGGAAACCAGTTCTTCCTTTAAACGCATAAACACCCCACACACACACACATATACACACCTCCCCACCCCACCCCCACCCCACACACACACATGTGTAGTGACAGCAGTCGGAGTGATCATAGTAGTTGTATAATGGGGCAGGGGGTCCTTTTTCTTTTTTTTTCGGTGTTTTTCTTTTCTTTCATTCTTCTGGTTGGGTAGGGGTGGTTGTGGGCACAACAGTTTTATATTTGTTATTCTGACATCATGTAATATGAGCAACACATGACAATCACACCATGGATCATCTTGGGGAAAAGCACATAGAGAAAGCAACTGAAAGTCACCCATGAAGGGAAAAACGACTGCCATTATTAATCCTACTGATACTGATATTGTTCTAAAGGTGACACATCGCAAACGTGTTACAGTGTTTGGACTTTGTCTACACCGAGGAACATAGAACCCAGATAACGGATAGACAAAGGCAGACAACTGAACAGTAGTAGGCAAGGGATACGATTTGTCTGAGTAAAAGAAAGAAAAAAAGTGATGTGTTTGGAATGAAATGAAGGGGCTTTTAAAAGTAGTGGATTGTTGATGGACAATGCTGCAAAGTGCAGACTTGTAGTGCCGTCGAAGCCACAGAGAGGATATGGTAGGGACATTTGTAATTAGATGATAGGCGGTACTGACTGGAAGTGTTGAGATGGTGAAACCATGTAGTATCTGTGGGTGGGAAATGTGTGCTGTTGTGGACCTTTTGTTGTTGTTTTGCACCTTGGTTAAGTGGATCAGAGTTAAACGAATGACTGAATTTGTTTATAGTAACTATAACTTCAATCTGCTTCGTAACAACTGTGTTCATCAGTGAAATATCTTACATCAACTCTTTTCAAGCAAATGTAGTTTTGTTTTGATAATCAAACACGCAAAAACAGCAATATGGTCCTAGTTTTGTTTTTTGTTTTTTTTTGTCTGCAAAAATTGTTTAGATGATATTCCATCCTTCTCTCATCTATCACCAACATGATAAGATAATCTGACAAAATGCAGCAGAAAGTAAGTGGCTGAGCATTGTCAATATAATGAGATTGAGGTTCAATGAAGAAGTAACTGTTTTGCTATTGATGTGTGTGTGTGTTTGTATGTGGTGTGTGTGTGTGTGTGTTTGTATGTGGTGTGTGTGTGTGTGTGTGTGTGTGTGTGTGTGTGTGTGTGTGTGTGTGTGTGTGTGTGTGTGTGTGTGAGGGTGTGTTTGTATGTGGTATGTGTGTGTCTATGAGTGCACATGCGTGCGTACGTGTGTGTCTGTGTGTGTGTGTGTGTCTATATGTGCGTGTGTGTGTGTATCCATATACAGGCTCAGTTACAACACCAGGTTGGGACGGAAGGACGTCAAAATATCTGAGTATGGACACTTGGGTCAGCATTCCCATTCCTGAGGGTCACGTCATCATGGTCAGCATGTCTCACATCGATTTACCTGCTGTCACAAAAGGCAAATGTGACAGAACCTTTGTCACGTTATATCCAGACAAACAATTCAAGCAGGCGATGAAAGCATACTGTGACACATATATCCCTGGTCCTGACGTTTATGATCTACACTCTCAAGCTCTGTATGTGCGTGCCTATATTGTAAGTCATCTTATGATCAAGGGCTTTAAACTCAGTTTTTCTTTCTATACTCATTCTCTCAAACCACTACAACTGCCAGACAAAACCTGGAACTGTTCGGTAGCTGACTGGGCAGACTTTAAACAGCATTTCCCATGTAACTTGCAGGCAGACTGTAAAGGCATGGAGGATGAAGAACATTGTCCTTACACTTCTGATCGTTGTGGTCTGGGGCGTCTCACTGTGGGCAGTGGCTGTTACATCTACGTGGTCAACATAATGAGCAAGACACTTCATACTGACAGAATAAAACCACTGTCTTCACAACGTAAGACATGGAAGCAGGCGGAAGAGAAATGTCGCCGTCAGGGAGCTCATCTGGCCAGTCTGAACTCTTACCAGGAGATGATGGAAGTCAGCGACTTGCTGTTTAAATTTGATAACACCCAAACTGTATGGATCGGTCTGATTACTGTAGAAATAACAGCACCACACACGTAAGGAAATGCACTTTTTAAAGAATTGTATAGTTATGTCTATAGTATCCTATTGTTCTAAAGAGCATTTACAGTTCTAATCACGTGCAGATCAAATACATAATGCGTAAAGACATAAGGAAAACGCCATATAAACCAGTCGCCGTGGTGCAGTGGTTAGCGCAACAGACTACCGACTGGAAGGTTGTGGGTTCGAATCCCCATCAGTCCCATCCCTTCAAAAAGCATTGTGGGATTTTTCGGCTCCAGCTGGCTCCTTACCAGAGTTGCACGTGCTACTGGCTCATTGGGAAGACTGGTTGACACAGTCGAGTCTCATCCCCTTCATGGATACATCACTGAGGGCTTTGCTCAGATCTTCTGGCCAACACCACAGGTGTCTGTATCTCTGGAGCCTGGTTGACGCCAGGATGTATTATGATAGAAAGCGCAGAGTGCAGCCCTGTCATGCAATCTCAATCCTAAATCCTACATGAAACTCCATAACATCATGGTTATCGTCATCATCGTTATCGTCATCATTGCGTTGTAAGAATTGTCAGCTTTTGTCGCCTTTTAAGTGGCATAGAAAATACGATAAGAAAGGTGGACACAATGAAATCTTCCCAAGTGCGATGATCTTAAAAAAAAGTACAAAGCTACAATTGTGGGTGCCACAACATGCACTCAATCATCAAGAGAAAATCAGTGTACCAGCCTTCAAATAGTGTTTTTATAGGAAATACAACCTTTGTATGATAAAAACCTTATGTTTTGTTTCCTAATCACAGATGACAATGACAAGGTAAGCATCTTGTCCACTGCATTACTGCGTGCTAACCTTGAGTAATGCGGGTTTTGCGGTGCACATAACTGCTGCCTAATGCTCTCCTAAATTGCTTTTTTTTTAACTGAATATTTTAGTGATATTTTGTTGATACCAAACGAAAAGCGTGTTATTACATAATTGTTTAATATACGCTAATTTGATCAACGCATGCAAAGACGAAGGGGGTGCTAAGAACTGAAATAAACGGCATATACTAATACTGATGGTGTTATTGATAGACACTATCTTGTCTAGTGGACAGATGAGTAGGTATACTAGTCTTGAAATAGTAGGCATACTGGTCTTGAAATAGTAGGCATACTAGTCTTGAAATAGTAGGCATACTGGTCTTGAAATGATAGGCACATTGCTCTTTAAATAGTAGGCATACTGGTCTTCAAATAGTAGGCATACTGGTCTTGAAATAGTAGACATGCTAGTCTTGAAATAGTAACCATACTGGTCTTCAAATAGTAGGCATACTGGTCTTGAAATACTAGACGTACCGGTCTTCACGAAGTAGGTATACTGGTCTTCAAATAGTAAGCATACTGGTCTTCAAATAGAAAGCATACTGGTCTTCAAATAGTAAGCATGCTAATCTTGAAATAGTAGGCATACTGGTTTTCAAATAGTAGGCATACTGGTCTTGAAATACTAGATGTACCGGTCTTCACAAAGTAGGTATACTGGTCTTCAAATAGTAGGCATACTGGTCTTCAATTAGTAGGCATACTGTTATTTAAATAGTAGGCATACTGGTCTTCAGATAGAAGGCATACTGGTCTTCAAATAGTAGGCATTCTGGTTTTCAAATAGTAGGCATTCTGGTTTTCAAATAGAAAGCATACCAGTCTTCAAATAGTAGACATACCAGTCTTCAAATAGTAGGCATACCAGTCTTGAAATAGTAGATATACTGGTCTCCACATAGTAGGCATACTGGTCTTCAAATAGTAGGCATACTGGTCTTCAAATAGAAGGCATACTGGTCTTCAAATTGTGGGCATACTGGTCTTCAAATAGTAGGCATACTAGTCTTCAAATAGTAGGCATACTGGTCTTCAAATAGTAGGCATACCGGTCTTCACAAAGTAGGTATACTGGTCTCCACATAGTAGGCATACTGGTCTTCAAATAGTAGGTATACCGGTCTTCAAATAGAAGGCATACCAGTCTTGAAATAGTAGATATACTGGTCTCCACATAGTAGGCATACTGGTCTTCAAATAGTAGGCATACTGGTCTTCAAATAGAAGGCATACTGGTCTTCAAATTGTGGGCATACTGGTCTTCAAATAGTAGGCATACTAGTCTTCAAATAGTAGGCATACTGGTCTTCAAATAGTAGGCATACTGGTCTTCAAACAGTAGGTATACTAGTCTTCAAATAGAGGCATACTAGTCTTCAAATAGTAGGCATACTGGTCTTCAAATAGTAGGCATACTGGTCTTTAAATAGTAGGCATACTGGTCTTCAAATAGTAGGCATACTGGTCTTCAAATAGAGGCATACTAGTCTTCAAATAGTAGGCATACTGGTCTTCATATAGTAGGCATACTGGTCTTCAAATAGTAGGTATACTGGTCTTCAAATAGTAGGTATACCGGTCTTTAGCACCTGGTGTTCTTCTTCATGTGGGTAGATGACCATTCCTGGAGGCGCCTGTTCCTCCACAGATACTGCATGTGAAGGAGGTTTGTGACTGTCAGCTCTGTTTTTACAGGTCCGTCTGTTTACTAGCAACTGCTCTGCGCTGTACATATGTGACTGTGGCCTGCATGCACTGCTGTTGCCGGCATACACTGTTACAATCAATGTGTTCCCACATGGTGGTTTTGACACATCAGTCGATGAGAATGGACGATAGACTTGGCTTCACAATGCTATGACAGACCAATGTTTTAAAATTTTACAGAATACAGAATAAAGCGATGAGAGTGATGTCTGGAGCTATCTGACTAAGGGTTTTTACTCCGGGTACTCTGGTTTTCCCTTCAGTCCCTTGGCTGTTGGTTTAGGATGTTTTTCTTCCTATTCCAAGGTCAGACTGGATTCGCTGCACTAGGCACAATCCATTTACATCAGCCTTACCTCATAGCTATAGCCATGGACCCTCTTCAGGACAAAACAATACTGATATGGCATGACCACTTTTCAAATTGCAGAATTCACCTCACTTCGCCTTTGACATCATATTTGCCTCCCCTCTCCCCACTTCTTATCATTACTCACAAACACATTGCAATTTCATTTAGTCCCTTTCTCCAACTAAACGAAGCAGCAGGGAAGTTTCAGTCTTTTTCTTAGAATTGGTGTTTGTTTGTGATCGTACATTCACGCTTGACAAAGGCCAGTTAGCCGAAAATTTGCGGCTATCTTGTCTTGTATTGAATACGCGTTCTGATTCTATTTTCGTGTTTTTCTGGTTCCTGTTTGTTTGAACGCGGGCAGTCACACTTGTTTTGGGTTTCACTTTTCACAGGCTCACGGTTCAATGTTCAACTAAATGTCTGTGTGGTTTGTTTCATGGTGACAACAATGGTCATTGCGTCACCTCGCTGTCAACTTACAAACGTCTGTGTGTGTGTGTGTGTGTGTATGTGTGTGTGTGTGTGTGTGTGTGTGTGTGTGTGTGTGTGTGTGGGTGGGTGGGTGTGTGTGTATGTGTATGTGTGTGTGTATGTGTCTGTGTTTCTGTGTGTCTGTGTGTGTGTCTGTGTCTGTGCCTGTGTGTTTATTGCATCACATTTATTTTTTCAAAGTTAAACTCCAACTTCATGACACTTTATTCATTCATTACCAGTACTGCAGTGCACTGATGAGTGTGTTATGAAATAGTCTTGGGCTGGTGTGCTGAAAGTGTTAGTCTTTGCCAAATGAAATAACAGATGGTCTGTAGAAGTAATACTAGCTGGGTTGCTTCTTTTGATTTAGGGGCTGTTTTACTGAAAGAACAATAAAATATTCCACGTCTATAGTTGTTTTCTTTTTTTTTTTTTTTTACAAAACCATGCACTTGACCATTCCATCTTCATTCTTTATTTTCTTTTTCTTGCTTTTTGTTGTTGTTTTGTTGTTGTTGTTGCGTTTTGGTCTAAAAGATTTTCATTGCACATTATGAGCATTTAACAAGGTACATATTTATAGTAATTATAATGATTATCTCAATTTAAGACAGCGAAGTTGAAATTAATATTGATATTTGTAATGCAGTTACAGGAAGATGTGGCGCCATCTGGATGGAACTGTTGCATACTACATAGGCAGGACAATTACCTTCATACGCGGTGAATCATCATCCCATGTTTGCTTCCCTTCTTGCATACAACTTACGTTCAGTGGTGTCGTCAGAAGAGACAGAGATTCTTCATTTGTATCTAATTATCTGTGTGAAGTCCATGACAATGACATCACAAACACTTCATTTGCATTGCGAGCCAGACGGACCAATCAGATTTCTAGATTAAACGTGACGAAATACTGGACCAATGAAACATTCTTTGTCTCGTGCCCAGGAAGTCATATGACCCATAACTTTTTAGCTTGTGATGCGCCGAGCAAATGCTGGAATAACGATTTTTCAACACTGGCTTTTTGCACAGCTCCACTCAAGCCACTTCCACCCTCGTTTACATGTCAGAACAACATACAGCACGTGCCATATACACTGGTTTGTGACCATCAGTCTGACTGCAGAGATGGCAGTGATGAACACTTTTGTCTCTACAACACCTGCAATATTACTACACAGTTTGAATGCAGTAACAAGGCAGTATGTGTATCAGTACTTTCTGTCTGTCTCTGTCTGTCTCTGTCTGTCTCTTTCTGTCTGTCTGTCTGTCTGTCTGTCTGTCTCTCTCTCTCTCTCTCTCTCTCTCTCTCTCTCTCCTCTCTCTCTCTCTCTCTTGTACATGCAGGCATAAAGAAATGATTATGGACGGAAACTGTTGTTGATGTCACATGATTCCATGCAATATGTGACCCATTCTAACCAAGAAATCAATGTATCTGATTTGGTTGGGTTGAAATGTTCATACTGTTAAAAGCTACAGTTGTTTCACTTTCTTTTTCTTTGAAATCAATTGCTGCTTGATTTTTTTCCCCAGCAGGATTTGCAGCCCATGTTATGTGACAAAATGTCTTTCACAATTCAAGGTAAGGTAAAGAATGTCCCAAAACCCTGAGATCATATGAGACTGAGACGGCATAGAGATCTAAAAAATTTCGATACCAATGCTATGAGGGCAGTGTTCATCTCTTCTCCTCACCACTTTTCCTTTCTTTACTATGAAGAGCGTCAGATGCTATTTCACAGTTGGGAAGACTGGAGACTGCACACATATACGATGTTCTTCAGACGTGAGTCACACACGTGCAAATTCATGCATACAGATGGGAAGCAAGAGGGCCATACCATTTTGCTCTTGAGGCCTTATCTTTGAAAACAGAAAAGGAAATGAAAAAACCTGACCCATTCCCACACACAAGAACAAAAATTACATACAAGTAAGCTGAGATACAACCTCAGCAAGCTGGTAAGGGTTTAGATGAAATGGCGATTTTAATTGTAAATTGCTTTTTAAACTTTTCTTGAAGTGTACGATAAGTTTCATGGTGTATGTGGTCGACTACCATGGTCGATAAAGTCCAACACCTAGCACTTTATTTGTGCACCCTCATGTACGTTTGTGAGG
The DNA here is from genome assembly GCA_030674185.1 of Monoplex corrugatus. NCBI lineage: Eukaryota > Metazoa > Mollusca > Gastropoda > Littorinimorpha > Ranellidae > Monoplex > Monoplex corrugatus. The sequence continues at coordinate 84,199,393 of JAPXFY010000014.1, forward strand.
GGGGTTGACACTAGGTGCCGTGCGCATATGTAAGTTGTTGCTGTTTGCGCAGAGCCTCAGCAACTCTCTCCACCTGCCTCCACAAGTCCGGGTAAACTGAGATAAGACAGCTGTTCTCATAGGAGAGACAGACGGCTGAACAGTAGATGACAAGTCGTAGCATATGGCCAAAATCACAAGCAGTGCTCTGTGGCAATGCCCTTTATGCAGTATGCGGCTGCAGGAATTTCTGTCTGGGTTTACTCCCATAGCCTTTCCCCACGCAAGGCAGTGGAGACAGGCGCAGGTCGTACAGTCTTCTGTCATACTGTAACAGAGACTTAGCTCAGACCTGACATGATGTAATTCACCCTCAAAGGTAATGTGATTAAATAATTATAACGATTTTTCTCAATAATGCTTCTTTGAAATGACCTGAATTGACAATTTTCACATCACTACTACAACACAATATTGTACTGAGCCTCAGCATCCCATACATTATTTTGAAGCATATGATATCAACAATATAGCGTTGTACACATTAATTTGAACTAAACCATTCAGGAATCAGAAGAGAAAATTCATTATGTTTAATACGGAAAACGTGACAATGAATGCTCTGAAACTTTCTCCTCTATTTTCTCAAAACAAATATGACGCACATGTGACATTTCAGTTTGCCATCACTCTTACAGGTTTTGTCCTATAGGGTTTGTTTATATACAGTAGAAAGGACATTTCATGCCCTTAAAGTTCTACTACTTCTTTTTTGTTTGCTGCCCTCACAGTCAGGCATCATCTGGCGATGGACGTGGCAGTTTTTGTTTGTTTGTTTTTTTGTTTCAATTCCTGGAAGATGACACGCAGCTTGATAGAGAAAGGAGTCCAAAACAAGTGTGACTGCCCGCATTCAAGCAAGCAGGAACCAGAAAAAGAAACACGAAAAAAGAATAAGAACGCGTATTTGATACAACAAGACAAGACAAGCGCAAATGTTTGACCAACTGGCCTTTGTCAAGTGTAAGATCACATCCATACAAACACCAGATACAAACGTCAGGAGGGAAAGACTGAAATTTCCTGCTGCTATGTCCAGTGTGAGAAAAGGAGTGATATTCTGCTGTCTACTGCCATTGCATGACAGAAACAACATCAATACCAGTGACTTATGGAGTGATGTGATGATGTTCCTCTTCTCACTATAACTGACACTTTTGTCTGGCTTATCTTCCTAAGCTCCTGTTTTTGTACTACCGCATACCGTCTTGTTTGCTGGTGGCCCACAGTGAACAGTGATCCTCTAGAAGACTACTGTTCTGGTTTTGCTGACTGGCTGGAAGGTGTTGGTCAGGTGGGAGAACTTGTCATCCTTCAGAACTTGGAGAACAGAGAGGACAGTTGAGAGGAAGACCATTTGATAGCATGTATCTTCCGTGTTCTGAATTACAGAGACTGCTTGCATAAGTGGCTCTGTTTGTGCTTGGCAGCTGGTGCAGTGTTTGTCTGTAGGAATGGTAGCACTGTGGATTGAGCCCCAAGGGAAGTTGACGTGGATATTGGCTGCCCCATTGGTAAAAGAACTGGTGACCTATTCATCACTGTATACATGACTCCATGCCTTCTGTTGATAATGTTCTTCAGAACCCAGCATACTGTACTGTGTCATCGATCTTGAACATTCACTAAGGTGACATGGATTCGTTAGTATAGATTTCATTTTCCAACACATTGGTGCCCACGATTTCAAATATGTTTGTAATGCAGATTCTGGAAATGTCTCTTTTGGCCTCTTGTTCTCACAGACAAAACTCCATTTCAGGCGTTTGGAAGTGTGGAAATTTGTTTGAGGCCCACATGATGGTTAAACGTTTGCATTCAGTGTTGCTATCTCTTTTTATCTTACTTCAAGTGTAACTTCTTCAATGTCACAGAGACTTTAAGAAGTACTACCTCTGGATTTTCTGTGATTCGTTTTGTACAGAAAAGTTGTTAGACAGAGCTGCATGGCCATCTTACTCATATTGAACCGACTTTTGTTCATGTTCTCATAAACAGTCTAAGATAAGCATTTTGCCATCTAATGACTTGTTTCCACTTCTTTCAGTATTGTTATCGTGTCCTTCTTTTCTTTTTGTATTGATTGATTTCTTTTCTTTTTTTTCTTTGGGGAGGGGGGGTCTGTTTTGCTTTTTTGTGTGTTGTTTGGTAAATAGAAGAAGTCATTACATATTCAGTGTTTAATCAGACTCACTACTTGCTATTTAGATTGTAAGGTATCCACTTGGCCTCCTATACAATCAGTTATGTGCGTGTATGCATGTGTATGTGTGTGTGTGTGTGTGTGTGTGTGTGTGTGTGTGTGTGTGTGTGTGTGTGCTATTTTTAGTGTTTATCAATGGATCAGGTATGTGATGGCATTTACCACTGCCGTGATGGAAGTGAAGAAGAAGTTTGCAGTGTAAGTGACAAAAACAATGATGGCGACATGACTGTTCCACCACCAGCTGTCCTCATATTTAATGGTCGTGGGGAGGCTGTGGCACGGCCATTGATGAACATTTTACTCAATGGATCATTGGTATGTCCAGACACTCACTTTCAGTGTGCAGACAATGGATATTGTTTGCCAGTGTTTGTGTGGTGCAATGACATGTATGACTGTCCTGACCATGAAGACGAGGAAGAATGTGACAGCTACAGTTGTCCAGGATTCTATCGTTGTCGGGGATCTACATCATGTGTCCACAAAAATGATATATGTGACGGTATATACCAGTGTCCACAGCGTGATGATGAGTTGTTGTGTGATGCCACGTGCCCTGACCACTGCACGTGCTATGGCCACGCCTTTTTCTGTACAGACGTTATTCCTGTTGGTCTGTATACACAGCTACGGTTTCTGGACGCCAGTGGAAGTGGTCTGAACTATGCAGACATTGAAAACAACACATTGCTCATCTACCTGCGACTGGCTCACTGTGACATGGCGAACCTCACTGTGATCTATCTTCCTAACCTGCACATCCTGGATCTGAGTGAAAATCTCCTGGTCTCCATCACTGATCAACATGTCGACCTTCTCCCCAACCTCCATCATCTCTCCCTTGCCAACAATCCTTTGGACTGGGTTTATCAAACGAACCTCAGGACGTCTGATGTGAATTATAAACTTCAAAGTTTGGACTTATCAGGTGTTCACATTCCAGAGCTGGATGTGATAAAACTCTTCCCCAGCCTGCAGACTTTAAATTTGACTGACTGTAGAGTGGACCATGTCCTTGGTGATGGATTTACACCCCTGACTCATCTCCGTGTGTTGGATGTACGTGGCTGTGCCATAACCTTCTTTTCCAAACATGTGTTTCAAGGTCTTGACAACCTGCAGTCAGTTAATGCTGAAAACTACAAGTTATGTTGCGAAGACACACTGCCAGCACATTTCAATTTATCCAGATGTAAGGCGCCTTCTGATGAGATTTCTTCATGTCAGGCTTTGCTGAGATCCGATGTACTTCGGGTTATTTTAGCTGTTTGTACTGTTTTAGCCACTGTTGGAAATATTGCAAACTTTGTCAAAACAATTATCACTAACCTGAATACTCAAACAAGTTTTAATATTTTCATTGTGAATTTGTGTTGTGCTGACTTTCTGATGGGTCTGTACCTGGCTGTCATAGGTGTAGCAGATCGATTGTACCTGGGTACATACCTGTGGAATGATGTCACTTGGAAGAAGAGCTCTGTCTGTCAAATGGCAGGATTCCTGTCACTGCTGTCCAGTGAGGTGTCAGCCTTCATCATCTGTCTCGTCACCTTAGACAGGTTCCTAGTGCTTCATTTCCCTTTCAGTCATCTTCACTTCCACAGAACAAGTGGTCTTCTGGCTTGTGGCTTGCTGTGGACGACAGGCCTCTTCGTTGCTGGTGTTCCTCTATTGCCTATGGCATCCCATTGGTTTTTCTATGATCAAAACAGCATATGTATTCCACTGCCTAATACAAGAAGGTATTTTGTTGGACGGAATTCTGAGTACACCTTTTGGGTGTTGAGTATTTTAAAATGTCTGCTGTTTGTATTGATGGCAGTGGGACAGTTGTTCATCTACTGGTCAGTCCAAAAAAGCACAACACAACAACACTTTTCTGATACCACACGTAAAACAGATATGGCATTGGCTCGTCGTTTCATAACAATTGCTTTGTCAGATTTTCTTTGCTGGTTTCCCCTTGGTCTGTTAGGACTATCTGTTCTCAGTGGACATCTCAATGCGGACATGTTTAATGTATCCATAATTATTTTTGTGTGGCCTCTCAATTCTGCCATCAATCCTTTTCTGTACATGATCAGTATAATTATGGAAAGTCGTCGTCATCAACGTGAAGAACGGTTAAAGCGATTTTTGCTTTCTCAGCTAAAACTTCACACTGCCACTGAGGTTATCATGGCTCGTGCTGACAAGTGTACGAAAGAAGAAGCCACACGTGTTGTCAGGCACTGGTTACAGAGAGGAATGCTAAACTGAGAACGCAGTTCATACTTTTCTCAGAATCCAGGAAATGCAGCCCCAAGATCAATCTGAATGAGGTATAAACGAATCACTCTAGCACTTTACAAGTTCTTCATGGCTTCCTCCTGTATCTTTATAAGTATCAGCAATACTAACCAACTCCTTGTATCAGTAAAACTCCTCATGTCAGTCGTTATCATGCAATTATTTAACTATGTCAGGACGTATAAGTACAAAAGAGTATTCCATTCATAATTTACATAAACGACTTAAAAATATCTTTCAAAACTAAATTCATATTACATAATCATACAAAGAAGTGGAAGTGATTCTGTTATAATTTTATCCAGATGTTAGCGTTTCTGCCTGTCCCTTTATCAACCTGGAGCACGGTGTTAGAAGCAAAGGGCACGCCAAGTGAAAGATGTTGTAGTCAGCAGCGCTTAAAATGGTTTTGGAGTTTGATTTTCTACTTAAGACGGTGCTTGACATTTTACATTACGAGTTCTCTAATTCAGAAAATGTTGGCATTTGAATGGGTAGCACGAAAAGAAAAATAGAATCAGAACGTGTTTGTAATACAACAAAACAACAAAGCACCAATTTTCGGTTAACTGGCTTTATCAAGCGTGTACAAAAGACACCAAAGTCTACATTCAGATGCATGTGTAGGACACCCTTGATTCATGTGATGCTATAGACGCTTATACTTTGCTCTTGATGGCAAAACTCGCGGAGCTAAGTTGTGGCGTCTTCGGTGCACATCAGAGAGATGTGATGATGTGTTCTTGATAAACTAAGACTACTCTGTCACTGTCGTGGAGGTTTACATGCAGATGGGGGGGACTTGCATTTAGTGAACCCACTCAGCGTTGCATTTATTTTAGCAAACTGTTTTAGCAACATGCAAATGCGCAGACAATAGCATAAACACAAACACAAATACACAAACAAACAAACAAGCGGACAAATAAACAATAAAATCCATAGTCTGCAGATCCTCAAGACCTACCCAGCAGGAAGGATCAATGCGCAAGCCTATGGAGTTTGCTATGGTTATCTGGAATTCTTCCATCATATCACAATTGTGTGAAAGCTTCAGTTTCAGTTTCTGTTTCTCAAGATGACGTCTCCACGCTTGGAGTACATTCCATATGCACTAACGTTACAGGTGCCATGTGATTGTAATCATGGCACAAGCCCTAAGCCTGCACATAAACCCATGAGCTGGCCAGGTCCTGAGACCCTATCTAGCCTACAAAGTCTTAGCTTTGAGCAGTGGTGGTACCATAACTGATGAGGTTTATTCAAGGCGTGGTTATTGCTAATTGAAAATTATGTGATAATGCATATCAAATCAACTGAGGACTAAAACGCTGTCTTAACCAATCTGAGAATGCATCTTTCGATTCATTTTCCATGAAAAATTCGGAACAAACTTGCAAAAGATGACAAAAGCCCTAAATTTTCTAAAGATAATAAGCCGATTACCTTGGGGAATGGATACGAACATACTAATTCATCTATCAACAGCACTTGTACGATCTAAATTATCCTATGCGCAAGAAGTGTTCTTCAGTGCACAAATATTTATTAAAAAAGATACAAAGCTTAGACTGCAAAAGTATTAAAATTGCTCTAGGTGTCCCTACTCATGCCTCTAATCTGGAAACGTACAAAGTTGCTGGAATTCTGCCTCTGAACAACTATCGTGAGCTAGCGACAGCAAAATTTGCAGTTAGAACTACTTCACAAATTGGCAATTTTGTGAGTAAGGAAATTAAAATCAGGTCTGATGTTGACTTTCCAAAGCGAGCAAAAAGCATTTCATCACAAATGACTGTTGCAACTTACATATCTGACTTGGTCAAACAGTCTAACATAAATATGGATGAAATAGCTGAGACACCATCAACAACGCCTATCCCTACATGGAAAATGCAAAAATCCTCTTTTGATATTGATTATACAGACGCTAAGAAATCTGAAAACGTCAACATTTCGATATCCACGGCAAGAGAACACATCGATGAAAAATACCGTACCCACCTTCACATTTTTACCGATGGATCAGTCTTAGAAAATAAATGTGCTGGAGCAGCATTTTATGTTCCAAAATTTAAGATAAAAAAGTCATTTTTCGTTGGGCAAACTTATCTATCTTTACAGCGGAATTGGTCGCTATTAATCAAGCATTGCATTATCTAGTAAATCTTAAACCCATGTCTTTCAAAGTAGTTCTCTTTGTTGACTCAAAATCTGTATTATATGCCTTACGGTCTTTTAATGCCGACACAAGACCTGATTTAATTACTGAGGCAAATCATCTTATACATCGTTTAAGGGTCAAAGGTACAGATATCAGTTTATGCTGGGTGCCTTCTCACGTTGGTTTTCACGGCAACGAAGTAGTTGACAGAGCAGCTAAGCAAGGCGCCCAGAATGCTGATAATGCTATAGAATTACATGTTCATACATCCGTAAAAGAAGCTTGCAACTTGCTCGAATCAGCCTCATGGACTCGATTTCATGAACATTCAGATGAACAGTTTGTGTCACAACAAATGATAAAACTTACCGTTCAAAATGTATGTAAAAAATTGCAATATTCTTCCATGTATCATTTGAGATCGATTGTTGCTGTTTGTTTTCGTATTCAGCTAAACGCATTGAAAACAAAATATTGTAAAAATGTCAAGTGTATTTGCGGCGAACAGTTCACACTGTTTCACTGTTTATTCTACTGCAAAATGCTACGTTCTTTTTTACCGAAAATGTTTACGCAAGAAAAGTATTCTGAAAATCATTTCCAAAAAATTACATCAGATCAAACTTTGTTAGTTAGAATTTCAGAATCATTAGTTCAGTCCTGTTAATGCATTACTTTAACTTTATTCGGTTTGTGTTTTAGTGTTACAATTTCCCTTCACGTTGTTGAAGTTAATTGTTAGTGTTAAGTTCTCGTTCCATTTTACTGTAACCCCACCTGATAATGTCTTTTTCCTCTGTCTTCCCTCTGCCCAAATCCAACCCGTCTAACTATCGTTCTACATTTTATTTTGTTCGCTTTTTTTTTATTTCCCCTTCCCCCCTCCCCCGTCTAATATCACTTATAGTGAAAAGACGTTAAATCAAAGAACGAACGAACACACACATGCATACACACATACATACACACACACACACACAAACATACACACACATATATACACACACACACACAAACACACACACACATACATACACACGCACACACACACAAAGACACCCTGGAGGTCCCTGCAAGAAGGGCAACACTCTCTCTCTCTTTGTCTCTCTCTCTTTCTCTGTCTCTCTCTCTTGGTTTCTCTACCTGTGTCTGTGTCTCTCTGTTTCTATGTCTGTCTCTGTGCTCTCTATCTATGTCTGTATGTCTGTCTCTGACTGTCTGTATGTCTCTGTCTGTCCTCTCTGTCTCTCTCTGTCTCTCTCTGTCTCTCTCTGTCTCTCTCTGTCTCTCTCTCTCTCTCTCTCTCTCTCTCTCTCTCTCTCTCTCTCTCTCTCTCTCTCTCTCTCTCTGATGGACACAATTCAACGAAGACGTTTCAACTAACCAGACTTTTATCAAGCCACCAAAAGCCTGCTAGTAGGAACGTTGTTGTTGGCACTGGTATCACCTTTTCTGGTTTGGTTTCACATACACACACAATAAAATGTCCATGGCTTCATACATGCTGATTGTCCACTGATTTCAACAGCTAAATTATGATAACAAAATGAATTGAACTAATCATTGCAAGAATTAGAAACCCAAATGAATCATGAAGATACGAGAGCAGTAATCTTTACTAAAAGCGACCCCAGGATACTTGCGTATAGTTGTCCACTCCCGTTCATTGAAACAAATGATTATGATTGAACTAACTGTGCTGTATGAAAGTAGATTGAAGGAAGCCCATATCTACAAAACTGAGAAGTATGCATGTATCTAACTAGCAACTGGAGGAAACCCTCTTTCAAGCCAAAGTCCTCGTCAGAGGTTGGAGCAAGGGGTTGGTAGGCGTAGTAACCTACGATATTATCGCAGAAACCACTCGGGTAGAAAACAGGCCCATACCTGTACTTCAGTCTGAGACAAGATGTAACTAGCCTCTAGTGAAAGCTTAGGATTAACCAACGTAGAACCCCTCAGGTAGAAACATGCCCATACCTGCACCTCAGTCTGAAACATGAAGTGAACAGTGTCTGGCGAGCCAGACAAACTAGCCTCTCGACTGATGGCTTAGGATTAACCAACATCTAGCAGTACAGCCAATCACATTTATGTTAGACTATAAACAAGACAATTAAACAATAGAGCCAGGTGTACATACAGCTCTGTTGGGATGTTTTCGAGGATCGTCCCAGTGAAAGGGAGCTGTCCATTGACTCAGTGGACAGGTTCTGGCCCGTGCTTGTCCATGTCAACTCCTCCTTCATGCATTCACAAGAACATTCTCAGTCATCTTAAGACAGGTGGGGTCAGAGCCCCAGTGTGTTCTGATCCACGCTCTATAAACGAAAAGGGAAAATAACACATAGGAGAATACAGACACAGAGAGACAGAACGGTCAGAGAGTTCACGGTCGTAGTGGGAGACAGGCCACTCAACCTGGCAGAGGTGCTGAGCCTTTGCCAGAAACATGTAGTGAAGGTACGTTGATATTTTATTTCAGTGAAGAGTTTTAGGGCTGATAGGCAAAGAAGTAGGATTCCTTTAGGACGTAAGCAAATACGAATAAGAGGATGAATGATTATGCTTTAAGTTGAACATGCTTAATTAAAGGAACTATATTGCCTTGTAATGCTATGTGTGGACTGCTTTTGGAAGTCTTCCCTTTTGTTGTGTGTGATTTCTATGTAGAAAGGTAACTCCACATAAACATCCCCCACGTTCCAGAATATCACCCAAAAATCCTTCCCGTGACAATCTCATGGGAAGAAGAGGACCAGAGCCCTAAAGGCAAAGGCGGGAGCAGCTGAACAGAACTGAATCTGAATCTGGTCAAGGAGGAACAAAACTGAAGTTTAATACTTAAAATTATGTTGCAGTTGTCTGATAGCTAAGTGGTTAACACATCTGCCACAAGGGTGACTTGGCTTTGAGACACTGGAAGCATGTGTGAGACGCTAAAGGTGCGGTTTGAACGCAGGTAAAAACAAAGAGCAAGGACGACAGCAGACACGCCCGATCATCTTCCAGTCGCAGGCTGGAATCCACGTGAGAAAAAAAAATGGCGATAGCAGAAGGGCATTCAAGAGTCCAAACTTAGATGCAGATCTCAGAGTGCAAGAGCCAAAACATTTGCTTGAGAAGGGGGGGGGGGGGGTGAGGGGTCTCTTCTGAGGATTTTCCACTGTTCAGCTCTGCCAAGAGTTCCTTGCTACAAAAGTTATAAAGTTCAACGTCTGTAGAAAGGGGAAGACGTTCAAAACCACATTTGTTTAAATACTTTAACACTATTTTTCTGGCCACTGAGACCAAACCGTTGTACATAAAGACACATCTGTTGAAGATGAAAATAAGATGTGGACAACGTTTTTCTTAAGCTTATATAAACAGTTGATTCCTACGACTTTTAATCCTTTTTCATGTAGATTAACGATGAAATCACAGACGACCTTGAAAAGCAATTAACATCAACCAGACCCGAATATTTAACAGAAAGTTGCTGATTCAGAAACCCAACTTGGTTGCAAGTAGTTTATAGCTCTGAGACCCATGCCATAAAACACATAATATGTATTATATATATATATATATATATATATATATATATATATATATATATATATTATATTATATTATATCATATCATATCATATCATATCATATCATATCATATCATATCATATCATATCATATTATATTAAAACACGTATTTGGTCGTGAAGTTGAAATGAAGCCAAGGTCATCAAAACTTGGCGTTCAAGAGTTCCACGCAAGACGTGACTAAAACTATAAACCCACGCGAATTCATTTAATCTTTTATTGATGATGTTGTTGACACACACAAAAAATACCATTATGAGCGACAGAGTAGAAGAATTCTATAACAATGGCCTGACCATTTCCGTTATATCTACTGTGGTTGACTATGTGTGTACAGTGAGTGTGTGAGAGATTAATTTTGTTTTAAATAATGGGCCCAGGAAATCTGGCAAACACATTTTTGACTCTGACTGACAGACAGACATGTAGACAGAGACGTGTAGACGGACAGACATGTAGACAGACAGATATGTAGACAGACAGACAGACAGACAGGCAGACATATAGACAGTATCGGGGGTCTTGGGTTTGCCTCCCATGTGATTTTTTGTCACCAGCAAACAGGTAATACATTGTATGTAGGCCCTCTTTCTAATAGTACACTGATACAGAAGTAGTCTCAGACTAAGTCGAAGGAGTTCATGGCTGCATCTGTGGTGCTCCACGGGGCGTTCATATCGTCTTAGTTTATGTTAATGGCGTACATGAACGTTTGAAAGTGACGGCACCCAGATCAAAATCACAGGGACCTACAGTGGCCTGAAGTTCCTACATTTTTAGATAGGTGCGTGAAATATCTCTCAGAATATCTGAATTGTATTTTCACTGTTGTGGCAGCATACCCTTGACGCGTTTCACGTCAAGTTGAACTGTCTTTTTATGCTTTTTCAAGGTCACAGCGATCTTAGAAAGTACAAAATCTGGATTGTCTTCTGAACTGCTAAGATTCAGTATCGAATCAGCCATTTTTAAGTTGATGATTTTTATTGTGGCAGTCATTGTATGTATATAGTTTATCTCAGCCGTTGTTACAGAAGTGGTCAAGCCTTCTAACAAAACTTCCTGTTATCAGAAGGGTTATTATGGCATTCGTGTAAAAAGCAGTATCACTATTAGGCTACAGTAAGAATTGAACATAATCAGTTCCGTAGGATCACGTTTTGACTCCCGCACCCTATCCACCAGCTGCAAAAACTTAATTCCTTGACTCCCTTCAGGAAGCTGGTGGATAGGATGAGGGAGTCAAAGGGTTAACAAGTTGCTTTTCTATCATTGATAGCGATGCAGGATGCTAGTGGATAGGATAAGGGAGTCAAAGTGTTAATTAAAACTTTGAGTCATTTGTCAAAATGACCGAAATGTAGATGACTTTAGAATAATTCCCACTTTCCCATCTATTTTGATGTGGAGAAGTAGTTGAAAAAAAGAGGATTGTTTTCGTTGTTTTTTTTTCCCTCAAAGAAAGAGCGAGATTGCTACAATTGTTCTTTTATCTTGTGATTGTTACGATTGTTCTACTGCTGTGTTTTTATTTCCTTTCTCTCTTTCTTTCTCTCCCTGTGCTTCTCTCTCTATCTCTCTGTTTCTGTCGCTGTCTCTGTCTCTGTCTGTCTGTCTGTCTGTCTGTCTGTCTGTCTGTCTGTCTCTCATAGCACATAGCAAAGAGAAATACCAGTACTGGGAATATAAGCAAGAAAAGTGTGTGTGTTTGTGGCGCGCGCGCGCGAGCGTGTTTTGTGTGTGTGGTGTGTGTGTGTGTGTGTGTGTGTGTGTGTGTGTTTGTGTGTGTGTATGTCTGTATGTGTGTAATATGTGTACATATGTGTGTGTGTTTGTATGTGCATGTGTGTATGTTTGTTTGTTTGTGTGTGTATGTGCATGAGTGTGTGTTTCTCTGTGTGTGTGTGTGTTTGTGTGTGTTTGTGTGTGTGTGTGTGTGTGTGTGTGTGTGTGTGTGTGTCTGTGTGTACGTGTGTGAGTGTGTTTGTGTGTGTGTGTGTGTGTGTTTGTGTGTGTTTGTGTGTGTGTGTGTGTGTGTGTGTGTGTGTATGTGTGTGAGTGTGTTTGTGTCTGTTTGTGTGTGTGTGTGTGTGTAGCATAACACAGTACCAGCCGGGCACCGTAACGCCTTTACTATCATAACCGTATCTATAACTGAAGTGATTGTTGAAGAAAAACCTATCGGTCCAACGAGGACGTTTCAACTAACCAGACTTTTTTCACGGTCACCAAAAGCTTGCTAGTGGGAACGTTGTCTCTGGCCCTGGTGTCCTCTCCTGTTTGAACTAATGTCGGTAGGATCCTGACGTACATGTGTATACCCATGCACGCATGTGTGCATGCATATGTAACGCGTATGTGACACACACACGCGCGCTCGAGCACACACAGGTACACACACATATACACACGCGCAAAGGCACACACAAATAAGCACACACACATACATACACAAAACCCACGAACATATACTCGCATACACACACACATACAAACACACAACATGTACGCGCGAGCCTCCACAAGAGCACATACACATGCACAAATACGTACGAGGGCGCACACATAGAGATAGAGACACAGACAGACACACACACACGCACACGCAAATGCACACACACATACACACACGCACGCATACACAAATGCACACACAAACGTATATACACGCACACACGCTCACACGCATACTTCACGAATACACACACACGCGCGCGCTGTGCGCACACACACACACACACACACACACACACACCACACACACACACACACACACGTGTAATTAATCTCTGTATTCCAACACCTGGCTAAAATTTAAAGGATCAAAAGTAACATTTTGGTTGTTGTTGTTGTTCTTGTTCTTGTTGTTGTTGTTGTTGTTGTTGTTGTTGATAACGGTGTCGTTGTTGTCGTTGTTGTTGTTGTTGTTGTTGATATTGTTGTTGTTTTTATCGCCCTCTTTAATCCAGTTGTAAAGGTGATGTTCAGGAAGTGCCCCCACCATCTCAACGGGTTGGAGTCTGACTGGGAAAACTCTTCTGTACGTCCTATCTGTAATTCATCCAGCTACGAGTGGATACCTGATCTCTGCATTTGCCTGTTGTTAAAACAGTTTTCTAAAATCAAATGCAATACTAAGTGGGTTTACTGAATGCAAGTCCCCCTCCCATCTGCATGTAAACCTCCACAACAGTGACAGAGGAGTCTTAGTTTATCAAGAACACATCATCACATCTCTCTGATGAGCGAAAAGGACGCCACGACTTAGCTCCGTGAGTTTTGCCAACAAGAGCGAAGTATAAGCGTCTATAACATCACATCAATCAAGAATGCCCTACACATGCATCTGAATGTAGACTTTGGTGTCATTTGTACACGCTTGATAAAGCCAGTTAACCGAAAATTGGTGCTTTGTTGTTTTGTTGTATTACAAACACGTTCTGATTCTATTTTTCTTTTCGTGCTACCCATTCAAATGCCAACATTTTCTGAATTAGAGAACTCGTAATGTAAAATGTCAAGCACCGTCTTAAGTAGAAAATCAAACTTGAAAACATTTTAAGCGCTGCTGACTACAACATCTTTCACTTGGCGTGCCCTTTGCTTCTAACACCATGCTCCAGGTTGATGAAGGGACAGACAGAAATGCTAACATCTGGATAAAATTATAACAGAATCACTTCCACTTCTTTGCATGATTATGTAATATGAATAAGTTTTGAAAGATATTTTTAAGTCGTTTATGTAAATTATGAATGGAATACTCTTTTGTACTTGTACGTCCTGACATAATTAAATAATTGCATGATAACGACTGACATGAGGAGTTTTACTGATACAAGGAGTTGGTTAGTATTGCTGATACTTATAAAGATACAGGAGGAAGCCATGAAGAACTTGTAAAGTGCTAGAGTGATTCCTTACTACCTCACTCAGATTGATCTTGGGGCTGCATTTCCTGGATTCTGAGAAAAGTATGAACTGCGTTCTCAGTATAGCATTCCTCTCTGTAACCAGTGCCTGACAACACGTGTGGCTTCTTCTTTCGTACACTTGTCAGCACGAGCCATGATAACCTCAGTGGCAGTGTGAAGTTTTAGCTGAGAAAGCAAAAATCGCTTTAACCGTTCTTCACGTTGATGACGACGACTTTCCATAATTATACTGATCATGTACAGAAAAGGATTGATGGCAGAATTGAGAGGCAACACAAAAATAATTATGGATACATTAAACATGTCTGCGTTGAGATGGCCACTGAGAACAGATAGTCCTAACAGACCAAGGGGAAACCAGCAAAGAAAATCTGACAAAGCAATTGTTATGAAACGACGAGCCAACGCCATATCTGTTTTACGTGTGGTATCAGAAAAGTGTTGTTGTGTTGTGCTTTTTTGGACTGACCAGTAGATGAACAACTGTCCCACTGCCATCAATACAAACAGCAGACATTTTAAAATACTCAACACCCAAAAGGTGTACTCAGTATTCCGTCCAACAAAATACCTTCTTGTATTAGGCAGTGGAATACATATGCTGTTTTGATCATAGAAAAACCAATGGGACGCCATAGGCAATAGAGGAACACCAGCAATGAAGAGGCCTGTCGTCCACAGCAAGCCACAGGCCAGAAGACCACTTGTTCTGTGGAAGTGAAGATGACTGAAAGGGAAACGAAGCACTAGGAACCTGTCTAAGGTGACGAGACAGATGATGAAGGCTGACACCTCATTGGACAGCAGTGACAGGAAACCTGCCATCTGACAGACAGAGCTCTTCTTCCAAGTGACATCATTCCACAGGTATGTACCCAGGTAAATTCGATCTGCTATACCTATGACAGTCAGGTACAGACCCATCAGAAAGTCAGCACAACACAAATTCACAATGAAAATATAAAAACTTGTTTGAGTATTCAGGTTAGCGATAATTGTTTTGACAAAGTTTGCAATATTTCCAACAGTGGCTAAAACAGCACAAATAGCTAAAATAACCCGAAGTACATCGGATCTCAGCAAAGCCTGACATGAAGAAATCTCATCAGAAGGCGCCTTACATCTGGATAAATTGAAATGTGCTGGCAGTGTGTCTTCGCAACATAACTTGTAGTTTTCAGCATTAACTGACTGCAGGTTGTCAAGACCTTGAAACACATGTTTGGAAAAGAAGGTTATGGCACAGCCACGTACATCCAACACACGGAGATGAGTCAGGGGTGTAAATCCATCACCAAGGACATGGTCCACTCTACAGTCAGTCAAATTTAAAGTCTGCAGGCTGGGGAAGAGTTTTATCACATCCAGCTCAGGAATGTGAACACCAGATAAGTCCAAACTTTGAAGTTTATAATTCACATCAGACGTCCTGAGGTTTGTTTTACAAACCCAGTCCAAAGGATTGTTGGCAAGGGAGAGATGATGGAGGTTGTCGAGATGTTTGACATGTTGATCAGTGATGGAGACCAGGAGATTGTCGCTCAGATCCAGGATGTGCAGGTTAGGAAGATAGATCACAGTGAGGTTCACCATGTCACAGTGAGCCAGTCGCAGGTAGATGAGCAATGTGTTGTTTGCAATGTCTGCGTAGTTCAGACCACTTCCACTGGCGTCCAGAAACCGTAGCTGTGTATACAGACCAACAGGAATAACGTCCATACAGAAAAAGGCGTGGCCATAGCACGTGCAGTGGTCAGGGCACGTGGCATCACACAACAACTCATCATCACGCTGTGGACACTGGTATATACCGTCACATATATCATTTTTATGGACACATGATGTAGATCCCCGACAACGATAAAATCCTGGACAACTGTAGCTGTCACATTCTTCCTCGTCTTCATGGTCAGGACAGTCATACATGTCATTGCACCACACAAACACTGGCAAACAATATCCATTGTCTGCACACTGAAAGTGAGTGTCTGGACATACCAATGATCCATTGAGTAAAGTGTTCATCAATGGCCGTGCCACAGCCTCCCCACGACCATTAAATATGAGGACAGCTGGTGGTGGAACAGTCATGTCGCCATCATTGTTTTTGTCACTTACACTGCAAACTTCTTCTTCACTTCCATCACGGCAGTGGTAAATGCCATCACATACCTGATCCATTGATATACACTAAAAATATCACACACACACACACACACAACACACACACATACACAACACACACACACACACACCCCACACACACACACACACACACACACACACACACACACACACATACACACAACTGATTGTATAGGAGGCCAAGTTGATACCCTACGATCTAAAAAGCAAGCAGTGAGTCTGATTAAACACTAAGTATGTTATAACTTCTATTTACCTAACAAGACACACAAAAAAGGAAAGAAGACCCCTCCCCCCAAAACAACAACAACAAAAACACAACAAAATCAAACACGACAAAAAGAAAAGAAGGACAAAACAATTACATCAGCCTTGAGAACAATAGTGAAAGAAGTGTAAACAAGTCATTAGATGGCAAAATGCTTGTCTTCGACTGTTTATGAGAACATGAACAAAAGTCGGTTCAATTGAGTAAGATGGCCATGCAGCTCTGTCTATCAACTTTTCTATGCACAACGTATCACAGAAAATCCAGAGGTGATACTTCTTAAGATCTCTGTGACATTGAAAAAGTTACACTTGAAGTAAGATAAAAAGAGATAGCAACGCTGAATGCAAACGTTTAACCATTATGTGGGCCTTGAACAAACTTCCACACTTCCACCAGGATGGTCTCACCACAAAACGTCTGAAATGAGGTTTTGTCTTGAGAACAAGAGGCCAAAAGAGACATTTCCAGAATCTGCATTACAAACATATTTGAAATCGTGGGCACCAGTGAGCTGGAAAATGAAATCTATACTAACGAATCCATGTCACCTTAGTGAATGTTCAAGATTGATGACACAGTACGCTGGGTTCTGAAGAACATTATCAACAGAAGGCATGGAGTCATGTATACAGTGATGAATAGGTCACCAGTTCTTTTACCAATGGGGCAGCCAATATCCACGTCAACTTCCCTTGGGGCTCAATCCACAATGCTACCATTCCTACAGACAAACACTGCTACCATTCTTACAGACAAACACTGCTACCGTTCCTACAGACAAACACTGAACCAGCTGCCAAGCACAAACAGAGCCACTTATGCAAGCAGTCTCTGTAATTCAGAACACGGAAGATACATGCTATCAACTGGTCTTCCTCTCAACTGTCCTCTCTGTTCTCCAAGTTCTGAAGGATGACAAGTTCTCCCACCTGACCAACACCTTCCAGCCAGTCAGCAAAACCAGAACAGTAGTCTTCTAG
This sequence comes from Monoplex corrugatus, assembly GCA_030674185.1. Lineage (NCBI taxonomy): Eukaryota > Metazoa > Mollusca > Gastropoda > Littorinimorpha > Ranellidae > Monoplex > Monoplex corrugatus. Next base: position 84,217,004 of record JAPXFY010000014.1, read on the forward strand.
AGGATCATGTTCACTGTGGGCCACCAGCAAACAAGACGGTATGCGGTAGTACAAAAACAGGAGCTTGGAAGATAAACAGACAAAAGTGTCAGTTAAGTGAGAAGAGGAACATCATCACATCATTCCATAAGTCATGGGCATTGATGTCGATTCTGTCATGCATAGAGACATAGCTGAATATCACTTCTTTCTCTGTCAAGCTGCATAGCATCCTCCAGGAATTGAAAACAAAAACAAAAAAAACCTGCCACGTCCATCCCCAGATGATGCCTGACTGTGAGGGCAGCAAACAAAAAAGAAGTAGTAGAACTTTAAGGGCATGCAATGTCCTTTCTACTGTATATAAACAAACCCTATAGGACAAAACCTGTAAGAGTGATGGCAGACTGAAATGTCACATGCGCGTTATATTTGTTTTGAGAAAATAGAGGAGAAAGTTTCTGAGCATTCACTGTCACGTTTTCCGTATTCAACATAATGAATTTTCTTTTCGGATTCCTGAATGGTTTATTTCAAATTAATGTGTCCAGCGCTATATTGTTGATATCAGAAACTGTGATGCTGAGGCTCAGTACAAGGAGGTGTGAAAGCGTTCAATTCAGGTAATTTCAAAGAAGCATTATTGTGAAGAATTGTCATAATTACTTAATTATATTACATGTGAATTACACCATGAAACCTATCGTACACTTAAAAGAAAAGCTTAAAAACCTATTTACAGTTAAAATCGCCATTTCATCCAAACCCTTACCAGCTTGCTGAAGTTGTATCTCAGCTTACTTGTATGTAATTTTTGTTCTTATGTGTGGGAACGGGTAAGGTTTTTTCATTTCCCTTTTCTCAGTTTTCAAAGATAAGGCTTCAAAAGCAAAATGGTACGGTCCTCTTGTTTCCCATCTATATGCATGAATTTGCAGGCCTGTGAGTCATGTCTGAAGAACATCGTATATGTGTGCAGTCTCCGTCTTCCATCTGTGAAATAGCATCTGACGCTCTTCATAGTAAAGAAAGGAAAAGTGATGAGAGAAGAGATGAACACTGCCCTCATAGCATTGGTATCGAGATTTTTTAGATCTCTATCCGTCTCAGTCTCGTATGATCTCAGGGTTTTGGGACAATCTTTACCTTACCTTGAATTGTGAAAGCCATTTTGTCACATAACATGGGCTGCAAATCCGCTTGGAAAAAATCAAGCTGCAATTGATTTTAAAGTAAATGAAAGTGAAACAACTGTAGTTTTTAACAGTATGAACATTCCAACCCAGCCAAATCAGATACATTGATTTCTTGGTTAGAATGGGTCACATATTGCATGGAATCATGTGACATCAACAACAGTTTCCGTCCATAATCATTGCTTTTTGCCTGCCAGTACAGAGAGAGAGATGAGAGAGAGAGAGAGAGAGAGAGAAGAGAGAAAAGGAGACAGGACAGACAAACAGATAGACAGACAGACAGACAGAGACAGAGTACTGATACACATACTGCCTTGTTACTGCATTCAAACTGTGTAGTAATATTGCAGGTGTTGTAGAGACAAAAGTGTTCATCACTGCCATCTCTGCAGTCAGACTGATGGTCACAAACCAGTGTATATGGCACGTGCTGTATGTTGTTCTGACATGTAAACGAGGGTGGAAGTGGCCTGAGTGGAGCTGTGCAAAAAGCCAGTGTTGAAAAATCGTTATTCCAGCATTTGCTCGGCGCATCACAAGCTAAAAAGTTATGGGTCATATGACTTCCTGGGCACGAGACAAAGAATGTTTCATTGGTCCAGTATTTCGTCACGTTTAATCTAGAAATCTGATTGGTCCATCTGGCTCGGAATGCAGATGAAGTGTTTGTGATGTCATTGTCACGGACTTCACACAGATAATTAGATACAATTGAAGAGTCTCTGTCTCTTCTGACGACACCACTGAACGTAAGTTGTATGCAAGAAGGGAAGCAAACATGGGATGATGATTCACCGCGTATGTAGGTAATTGTCCTGCCTATGTAGTATGCAACAGTTCCATCCAGATGGCGCCACATCTTCCTGTAACTGCATTACAAATATCAACATTAATTTCAACTTCACTGTCATAACTTCAGATAATCATCATAATCACTAAAAATATATATCTTGTTAAATGCCCGTAATGTGCAATGAAAATCTTTTGGATAAAAATGCAACAACAACAACAAAAACAACAACAAAAAGGGAGAAAAAGAAAACAAGGAATGAAGATGGAATAGTCAAATACATGGTTTAGTAAAAACGAAAAAAAAACCAACAAAATAGATGTGGAAAACTTTACTATTCTTTCAGTAAAACAGCCCCTAAAACAAAAGAAACAACCCAGCTAGTATTACTTCTGCAGACCATCTGTTATTTCATTTGGCAAAGACTAACACTTTCTGCACATCAGCCCAAGGCTATTTCACAAACACACTGTAAGTCGACAACGAGGTGACGCGGTGACCATCGCTGTCTCCATGAAACAAACCACACAAACAAACAGACATTTATTTGAACAGTCCACCACTACGCCTTTAACTTTCTCGCTGCGCATCCTCAATCATCAGGATTGCTAACAATGTCAGCTACCATGACCAATGGAATTCTTTCAAATCTTTTCAATATCTTTTTATAAAGAGATGAATTGTTAATTTCTGAAAGTTGTGTTTTCGTGTATAAACTCACATCGTCATTCGTATGAGATTTTGTGATTTTTTTTTCTTTTTCTTTTGTTCATCTTCACTTGAGTATCATTTGGCTGACCACTGATTATTTCTTGTAAAAGTTCCACCGTCCATCTCAATCCTTTGTGAGCCTGAAAAAAGTGGTTAAGGTATGTGGTCTAATCCAACTTTTTTTTTTAATCTGCCCTTTTTTTCCTGGCACAGTGTCCTGTAGTATTTTTGTTCCAAACTCAGATGACCTAAACTGTGCCCATAATATTTCATCGTCTTTGTTGTTCTTCTTCTTTTTGTTATTGTTATTGTGGTAGTGGTAATGGTGAAGGGCCATAGAGGTCGATAGATCTTATTTTTCAGATTTCTCAAGGGCCATAGAAGCCGATTGATTTTCTTATTTTTCTGATTTCTTTTCTATGGGAATGGGGTCTTTGTGCAAATATGTAAGACTTTGGATGCCTATCCATCAAACTGAATATTTAAAGACTGGAAGGGATGCGGAATCCTATCTGAACTCTCTGACATACAGATTCTTGTAGTTCCACGCTTCCATAATAAGTTATTGGCTGCTGCCTGTAATGCTTTGACAATGTAATTAACTTCAACAAGACAGAGGCTATGTTTTCAGCCAACACTTTCAGGCTTCCTACGCATTACCACATTTGATTGTCATCAGTTTCAGTTTCAGCTTCTTAATATAACATCTCAGCGCTCAAAATGATTTCTATGAGCACCGATGCTGCTAATGCTATGAGGCAAAGATCCCGAATGATCATGGCATAAGCCCTCAGCCTGCGCATAAGTCCTGTGCTCTTGTGTTGTGTTGAGGTCGTACCTGGCGTTTGGGTTGTGTATCTTACATACTGGGGTCCTACCTGGCGTTTGGGTTGTGTATCTTACATACTGGGGTCCTACCTGGCGTATGGGTTGTGTATCTTACATACTGGAGTCCTACCTGGCGTTTGAGTTGTGTATCTTTCATACTGGGGTCCTACCTGGCGTTTGGGTTGTGTATCTTACATACTGGGGTCCTACCTGGCGTTTGGGTTGTGTATCTTTCATATTCGGGGTCCTACCTGGCGTTTGGGTTGTGTATCTTTCATATTCGGGTCCTACCTGGCGTTTGGGTTGTGTATCTTACATACTGGGGTCCTATCTGGCGTTTGGGTTGTGTATCTTACATATTGGGGTCCTACCTGGCGTATGGGTTGTGTATCTTTCATACTGGGGTCCTGGGGTCCCACCTGGCGTAGGGGTTGTATATCTTACATACTGAGGTCCTACCTAGCGTATGGGTTGTGTATCTTTCATACTGGGGTCCTACCTGGCGTATGGGTTGTGTATCTTTCATACTGGGGTCCTACCTGGTGTTTGGGTTGTGTATCTTACATACTGGGGTCCTACCTGGCGTTTGGGTTGTGTATCTTACATTGGCAACTTTCCTAGTGTATAGGTTGTATATCGTACATTGGTATCCTTCCTAGTGTATATGTTATATATCTTACATTGGTATCCTTCCTAGTGTATAGATTGTATATCTTACATTGGTATCCTTCCTAGTGTATAGATTGTATATCTTACATTGGTATCCTTCCTAGTGTATAGATTGTATATCTTACATTGGTATCCTTCCTAGTGTATAGATTGTATATCTTACATTGGTATCCTTCCTAGTGTATAGATTGTATATCTTACATTGGTATCCTTCCTAGTGTATAGGTTGTATATCTTACATTGGTATCCTTCCTACTGTATAGATTGTATATCTTACATTGGTATCCTTCCTAGTGTATAGATTGTATATCTTACATTGGTATCCTTCCTAGTGTATAGGTTGTATATCTTACATTGGTATCCTTCCTACTGTATAGATTGTATATCTTACATTGGTATCCTTCCTAGTGTAAAGGTTGTATATCTTACATTGGTATCCTTCTTAGTGTATAGATTGTATATCTTACATTGGTTTCCTTCCTAGTGTATAGATTGTATATCTTATATTGGTATCCTTCCAAGTGTATAGATTGTATATCTTACATTGGTATCCTTCCTAGTGTATAGGTTGTATATCTTACATTGGTATCCTTCCTAGTGTATAGATTGTATATCTTATATTGGTATCCTTCCTAGTGTATATATTGTATATCTTACATTCGTATCCTTCCTAGTGTATATATTGTATATCTTACATTGGTATCCTTCCTAGTGTATAGATTGTATATCTTATATTGGTATCCTTCCTAGTGTATAGATTGTATATCTTACATTGGCATCCTTCCTAGTGTATAGATTGTATATCTTATATTGGTATCCTTCCTATGTTATGATTGTATATCTTATATTGGTATCCTTCCTAGTGTATAGGTTGTATATCTTACGTTGGTATCCTTCCTAGTGTATAGATTGTATATCTTATATTGGTATCCTTCCTACTGTATAGATTGTATATCTTATATTGGTATCCTTCCTAGTGTATATATTGTATATCTTACATTTGTATCCTTCCTAGTGTATAGATTGTATATCTTACATTGGTATCCTTCCTACTGTATAGATTGTATATCTTATATTGGTATCCTTCCTAGTGTATATATTGTATATCTTACATTTGTATCCTTCCTAGTGTATAGATTGTATATCTTACATTGTTATCCTTCCTAGTGTATAGGTTGTATATCTTACATTGTCATCCTTCCTAGTGTATAGGTTGTATATCTTACATTTGTATCCTACCTAGTATATAGGTTGTATATCTTACATTGTTATCCTTCCTAGTGTATAGGTTGTATATCTTACATTTGTATCCTTCCTAGTGCATAGGTTGTATATCTTACATTGGTATCCTTCCTAGTGTATAGATTGTATATCTTACATTGGTATCCTTCCTAGTGTATAGATTGTATATCTTACATTGGTATCCTTCCTAGTGTATAGGTTGTATATCTTACATTGGTATCCTTCCTAGCATATAGGTTGTATATCTTACATTGGTATCCTTCCAAGTGTATAGATTGTATATCTTACATTGGTATCCTTCCAAGTGTATAGATTGTATATCTTATATTGGTATCCTTCCTAGTTCCAAAACAAGAGTGACTGCCTGCGCCCAAGCAAACACAAACCAGAAGAACAAGAAAATCAATGTAAGCGCATCTCCAACAAGACAACACAAAACAAAACAAGCGCAAATTTTCGGCCAACTAGCCTTTGTCAAGCGCGAACGCACGGTCACAGACAAATCACAGACACCAAACAATCTATACACTAGGAAGGATACCAATGTAAGATATACAATCTATACACTAGGAAGGATACCAATGTAAGATATACAATCTATACACTAGGAAGGATACCAATGTAAGATATACAATCTATACACTAGGAAGGATACCAATGTAAGATATATAACATATACACTAGGAAGGATACCAATGTACGATATACAACCTATACACTAGGAAAGTTGCCAATGTAAGATACACAACCCAAACGCCAGGTAGGACCCCAGTAAATACCAAACTATCAATAGCTGCCAACGATTTTTTAGATCCCTACGTTGGATGGCAGTACTGGGACATCCTCCCAAACAAAAATTGAATCCTGATGCTGACTTATTCACAAAACTTTTCCATAAGCCTTCTCATCGGGAACCTCCCCGCAACACCTTTCCCGAAGTTGAACATTACATCAACAAATGCCACCAAGAAATAGACTGTCTCAACATGCGACCCAAGAAACATTCCAACATCTCCAAAGAAGAAAGGGACGCACTACACTCCCTCAAAAACAGAGACGACATTGTCATCAAACCAGCAGACAAGGGGGGTGCAATTGTAGTCTGGGACAGACATCTGTATATCAAGGAAGCCCAGAAACAACTCCACCATCACGCCTTCTACAAAAAGTTGGACCAACCTGCCCACATGACCAATCATGCCAAGATATCCAAACTTATCAACAATCTCATAACCTCTAAGCAGCTGCCCCCCACTGCCAGACTACTCATCAAACAACTTCCAGTCCAATCACTTTTTTATTTACTTCCCAAAATACATAAAGCCAACAATCCTGGCCGTCCTATCGTGTCAGCTTGCAACTGCCCCACTGAAAACATTTCTCAGTTTCTTGACCACATTTTGCAACCTATAGTCCAGGCTTTGCCTACCTTCATCAAAGACACTAACCATACATTGGATCTGATTCAAATATTAAATGAAGACCACACCTTCAAACCCCAATACCTGTTCACTTTGGATGTGACCTCTCTGTACACCAGCATACCCCACTCCGACGGGTTAAAAGCTCTCCAACATTTTCTGGACAAACGACGTGACCAAACATTGTCCACTTCAACCCTTGTCCGACTTGCCGAACTGGTTCTCACCATGAACACATTTTCGTTCGGAGATGAGACGTTCTGGCAAGTTAGCGGAGTCGCCATGGGTACTAAGATGGGCCCCAGCTATGCCTGCTTATTCATGGGATATTTGGAGGAACATATCCTACAACAATACAAGAAACCCAAACCTGAATTATACAAAAGATACATAGACGATTGCATTGGCATGACATCCCTCGATCATGACCAACTTTTACAATTCATCCACTACGTTCAAACGTTTCACCCATCCATCAAGTTCACATATGAAATTTCAAACACATCCATAAGCTTCCTGGATATCGAAGTTTCCCTTCAATCTGAACAACTAGTCACTACAGTCCACTACAAACCTACAGATTCACATTCCTACCTGGACTACCAATCATCTCACACTTCCAACACCAGAAACAGCATTCCCTACTCGCAGTTCTTGAGACTACGACGCCTCTGCTCAGACGAAGACAATTTTCAGGACAAAGCAGTTGAAATGACTAGATTTTTCCTGCGCAGACATTACCCACCCGAGGTCATCAATGAAGCCCGGAAAAAAGTCAGCTCTGTCTCTCGGCCAAATGCCCTCCATTCAAAGCCCAAAGCTGTCACAGAGGATCGGCCAGTCCTCAGTCTAGTTTACCACCCGTCCGTGCACCTCATAAAAAGGATCATCTTGTCCAACTGGAACATTTTGCGATCCAGTCCCACTACAGGTGAAACCTTTGACAAGCGCCCTTTGCTCGTCTACAAGAGAGACACCAATCTCCGCGACTTGCTGGTACATTCCAATCTCAGCAAACCAGTCAGCCAACCTCCAGGAACCTCTCCATGCAACAAACCTAAATGCAAGACTTGTCCTTTCTTGTGCTCAGCCACCACAGTCAAAGGCCCCAAATCTCATATGAGAGTTACAAAACATTTCAACTGTCAAACTTATAACATTGTCTACTTGATCAGCTGCTCTAAATGTTCCCAATTGTATATTGGTGAAACTGGACGCACTCTTGACACACGTTTCAAAGAACACTTGGCTGATATCCGCCACCAAAGGGATAAAACTATCCCCAATCACTTCAACCAATCAGACCACTCAATCAATGACATCCGAGTGAAAGGTCTGTGGCTTCTACACAATAACAGCACCATAGACAGGAAAGACAGAGAATCCCACCTCATAAATAAACTTGGAACACGCAAACCACATGGTCTTAACGACAAACCATGAGTAACAAAATTCAGACATGCCGTTTCATGTCTCTTCCTGTTCCCACGCCTACCAGATTCTTGGCACCGGGCACAATCTACTCCCTTATCTCTTGGCTCTTGCCCTGTGCCTTCTTCAGAACAGGGCTATACCGATATAGCATGGCCACTTCTCAAAATTGCAGAACTTATCTCACTTCCCTTTTGACATCACAGTTGCCTCCCCTCTCCCCTTTTCTTACTACTGCTCATGATGACATGGGCATTCCATCTCTTACCCACTGGACGAGGCGGCAGGGAAGTTTTTAGTCCCGTTTTTATTATCCATTGTTTGGTGTCTGTGATTTGTCTGTGACCGTGCGTTCGCGCTTGACAAAGGCTAGTTGGCCGAAAATTTGCGCTTGTTTTGTTTTGTGTTGTCTTGTTGGAGATGCGCTTACATTGATTTTCTTGTTCTTCTGGTTTGTGTTTGCTTGGGCGCAGGCAGTCACTCTTGTTTTGGATCTTGTAATATACCCCAAGACTGCGTTTTATCTGTATAAGTGTCTTGTACTAAGTCTTTTATTTACTACATTTTAAAATTGTTTTAGCCTTTTTTTATCCTCTTGCTTTTATCTCAGATTCTTACAGAATGTCACATTTTCCAACCTACTTACATTCCCGTCTTCTGTCTGGTTTCCGATCTCTTCCTCCTCCGCTTTTTTCACTCGCTGTATCCTATTCTAAAATCTGTTTCACCAAAACAAAAACAAACAGTCATTTATACTTTCTGCGTTGTTGCTTACGCAGAAACTTCATCCCGAAAGGGTTTCAACTCAAACACACTCCTTCCGACAGTGAAAATAAAAAACTTTTGCAGGCCACTAAAAATATCCTTCTTAAAGCAAGCAAACAGATCATGAAAACCCACATAGTACACTTAGAACGCAAACTGTCCATCACCGACAAATCTCAGAAATACTTCAGTTCTGTAATCAGCAGAACACTAAACCCAACTCTCAGTCTCTTCATTAAAACCACCGTCATCAATTTCAATGCGTCACTACAAAAACACATGCAAACAATAAAAGACAAAAAATTGACCAACTTGAACAAGACTACAAACCCGTCTGCACCGTTCTTGACACCTATCAGCAACCCAGCCCCCTCTCCACCTTCCTCTAGCTCTGCACGTCACCCCCTTGTACATTGCATTCCTTCAAACTTACCACTCTCTGAGGCGGAAGTGTCAGCCCTTTCAAAGGGCCTCAAATTTGTCCCTTTAAAACCATCCGCCAGTAAATACCAAACTATCAATAGCTGCCAACGATTTTTTAGATCCCTACGTTGGATGGCAGTACTGGGACATCCTCCCAAACAAAAATTGAATCCTGATGCTGACTTATTCACAAAACTTTTCCATAAGCCTTCTCATCGGGAACCTCCCCGCAACACCTTTCCCGAAGTTGAACATTACATCAACAAATGCCACCAAGAAATAGACTGTCTCAACATGCGACCCAAGAAACATTCCAACATCTCCAAAGAAGAAAGGGACGCACTACACTCCCTCAAAAACAGAGACGACATTGTCATCAAACCAGCAGACAAGGGGGGTGCAATTGTAGTCTGGGACAGACATCTGTATATCAAGGAAGCCCAGAAACAACTCCACCATCACGCCTTCTACAAAAAGTTGGACCAACCTGCCCACATGACCAATCATGCCAAGATATCCAAACTTATCAACAATCTCATAACCTCTAAGCAGCTGCCCCCCACTGCCAGACTACTCATCAAACAACTTCCAGTCCAATCACTTTTTTATTTACTTCCCAAAATACATAAAGCCAACAATCCTGGCCGTCCTATCGTGTCAGCTTGCAACTGCCCCACTGAAAACATTTCTCAGTTTCTTGACCACATTTTGCAACCTATAGTCCAGGCTTTGCCTACCTTCATCAAAGACACTAACCATACATTGGATCTGATTCAAATATTAAATGAAGACCACACCTTCAAACCCCAATACCTGTTCACTTTGGATGTGACCTCTCTGTACACCAGCATACCCCACTCCGACGGGTTAAAAGCTCTCCAACATTTTCTGGACAAACGACGTGACCAAACATTGTCCACTTCAACCCTTGTCCGACTTGCCGAACTGGTTCTCACCATGAACACATTTTCGTTCGGAGATGAGACGTTCTGGCAAGTTAGCGGAGTCGCCATGGGTACTAAGATGGGCCCCAGCTATGCCTGCTTATTCATGGGATATTTGGAGGAACATATCCTACAACAATACAAGAAACCCAAACCTGAATTATACAAAAGATACATAGACGATTGCATTGGCATGACATCCCTCGATCATGACCAACTTTTACAATTCATCCACTACGTTCAAACGTTTCACCCATCCATCAAGTTCACATATGAAATTTCAAACACATCCATAAGCTTCCTGGATATCGAAGTTTCCCTTCAATCTGAACAACTAGTCACTACAGTCCACTACAAACCTACAGATTCACATTCCTACCTGGACTACCAATCATCTCACACTTCCAACACCAGAAACAGCATTCCCTACTCGCAGTTCTTGAGACTACGACGCCTCTGCTCAGACGAAGACAATTTTCAGGACAAAGCAGTTGAAATGACTAGATTTTTCCTGCGCAGACATTACCCACCCGAGGTCATCAATGAAGCCCGGAAAAAAGTCAGCTCTGTCTCTCGGCCAAATGCCCTCCATTCAAAGCCCAAAGCTGTCACAGAGGATCGGCCAGTCCTCAGTCTAGTTTACCACCCGTCCGTGCACCTCATAAAAAGGATCATCTTGTCCAACTGGAACATTTTGCGATCCAGTCCCACTACAGGTGAAACCTTTGACAAGCGCCCTTTGCTCGTCTACAAGAGAGACACCAATCTCCGCGACTTGCTGGTACATTCCAATCTCAGCAAACCAGTCAGCCAACCTCCAGGAACCTCTCCATGCAACAAACCTAAATGCAAGACTTGTCCTTTCTTGTGCTCAGCCACCACAGTCAAAGGCCCCAAATCTCATATGAGAGTTACAAAACATTTCAACTGTCAAACTTATAACATTGTCTACTTGATCAGCTGCTCTAAATGTTCCCAATTGTATATTGGTGAAACTGGACGCACTCTTGACACACGTTTCAAAGAACACTTGGCTGATATCCGCCACCAAAGGGATAAAACTATCCCCAATCACTTCAACCAATCAGACCACTCAATCAATGACATCCGAGTGAAAGGTCTGTGGCTTCTACACAATAACAGCACCATAGACAGGAAAGACAGAGAATCCCACCTCATAAATAAACTTGGAACACGCAAACCACATGGTCTTAACGACAAACCATGAGTAACAAAATTCAGACATGCCGTTTCATGTCTCTTCCTGTTCCCACGCCTACCAGATTCTTGGCACCGGGCACAATCTACTCCCTTATCTCTTGGCTCTTGCCCTGTGCCTTCTTCAGAACAGGGCTATACCGATATAGCATGGCCACTTCTCAAAATTGCAGAACTTATCTCACTTCCCTTTTGACATCACAGTTGCCTCCCCTCTCCCCTTTTCTTACTACTGCTCATGATGACATGGGCATTCCATCTCTTACCCACTGGACGAGGCGGCAGGGAAGTTTTTAGTCCCGTTTTTATTATCCATTGTTTGGTGTCTGTGATTTGTCTGTGACCGTGCGTTCGCGCTTGACAAAGGCTAGTTGGCCGAAAATTTGCGCTTGTTTTGTTTTGTGTTGTCTTGTTGGAGATGCGCTTACATTGATTTTCTTGTTCTTCTGGTTTATCCTTCCTAGTGATTAGATTGTATATCTTATATTGGTATCCTTCCTAGTGTATATATTGTATATCTTACATTGTATCCTTCCTAGTGTATAGATTGTATATCTTACATTGGTATCCTTCCTAGTGTATATATTGTATATCTTACATTGGTATCCTTCCTAGTGTATAGGTTGTATATCTTACTTTGGTATCCTTCCTAGTGTATAGGTTGTATATCTTACATTGGTATCCTTCCTAGTGTATAGGTTGTATGTCTTACATTGTATCCTTCCTAGTGTATAGGTTGTATGTCTTACATTTGTAACCTTCCTAGTGTATAGGTTGTATGTCTTACATTGTATCCTTCCTAGTGTATAGGTTGTATATCTTACATTGGTATCCTTCCTAGTGTAAAGATTGTATATCTTACATTGGTATCCTTCCCTGTGTATAGATTGTATATCTTACATTGGAATCCTTCTTAGTGTAAAGGTTGTATATCTTACTTTGGTATCCTTCCTAGTGTATAGGTTGTATGTCTTACATGGGTATCCTTCCTAGTGTATAGGTTGTATATCTTTCATTGGTATCCTTCCTAATGTAAAGATTGTGTATCTTATATTGGTAACCTTCCTAGTGTATAGGTTGTATATCTTACATTGGTATCCTTCCTAGTGTATAGGTTGTATATCTTACATTGGTAACCTTCCTAGTGTATAGGTTGTATATCTTATATTGGTATCCTTCCTAGTGTATAGGTTGTATATCTTACATTGGCATCCTTCCTAGTGTATAGGTTGTATATCTTACATTGGTATCCTTTCTAGCCACACACGAGGTAGGATACAAATGTAAGACATAAAACCCAACACTAGGAAGGATAACCATCCATTTGTCCATTTTAATGTTTAATGGAACAACTATATGCCAATGTTTTCTCAACAGAAAGCATTTCTTTTTATGGCATGTACCTAAATGTTGATGCGATTATTGAAAACTTCACTGTTTGAAATATTGTTATATGTTTTGCATATGTCCACAATACTTTTCCCCACCTGTTTGAATTGATATAATTTTCTGTTGTTGCGTTATTTGTTCATATGTGTTTATTCCAAAGCGAAAAATATTAATGATGATAATGAAGATGATGCTGATGATCATCATCATCATGATAACAATAATAACTTTAACAATAATAATAATGATAATATGAATATTTATAGTAATAATACTAATAACAATAATGATAAACACGTTTAAAAAAAATTGCGAAAGTTCTGAAAAGTATTTGGATGCAGATTCGGAAATAATTTGATGACAAACACAGTCAGCTTTGCAGTTGACTGTTCGATGGCCAGCTAATGCAAGACATTTAGAAGGGGTGTGCAGTGTTCAAATCGTTTTGCTTTAAAAATGAGTTTAGTGGAAGAGGGATGAATGTGCTGTTGTATTCTGAGACATGTCTGTGGATAACCAATGAGTTGGGAATTGCAGTAGTCTGATCTAGACAAAATGCATGCACTAAGTAGTATTTCAGTTGCCTCAAGAATGAGGTAGAATTGATTTGTCCAACCTCAATGCATGCACCTTGACATGTTTTGGTGATGTGCTGTTAGATGGAAAGGTGTTTATGTAGGAAAAAGCCAAGGTCATGGACAGGGTTGGAGAACGGGATGATAGAGTTTGTTTCCGAAAGCAATAGTGGAGGGCAGGGAAGCAGAGTCAGCAGATGGAGGGAGGAGTCTAAGGGCTTCAGTCTTGTAGTCATTTAATTTTAATTGATTTCTTGACATCCAGGTTTCACTTCCATCACACAGTCTTCAGGGGTCTGAATTAGATGGTTCCAGTCTGTTGAGATTTAGAGTGAGTGAGCCGGGTATCAGCGAACATTTTACGATAGACGGAGTAAACATCAATGAGAGGTGTTAGTGGAATCGTATGAACAGGAGAGGGCCCTGCGCAGAGCCATGGGGAACACTGAAATCCAGAACTGACAAAAGGAATATGTCCGCATGCAAGGGCAGTTAATTTTCTTTTTGAAAGATGAGATAGAAACCAGCTGAGAGCGGTGTTCTTTTATCTAAAATTTTCATCTTAATGGGAGAACAGATGTTCTTGATTTGTCGCATCAAAAGCAGCCAAAAAGTCCAAAAGAAAGAGGGCAGAAATTTTGTCTTGATCTTGAGAACTTACTAAGTCATTCACAATGCCCAAGAAAACTGTCTCTGTACTATGCTCAGGCCTATAGGCAGATTGGCGAACACTAAAAGGAATATAAATGGTTCAATGGTTTGTTTGTCGTCGGAGCAGTCTGGGCTATACTGTGATGTCACGTGCATCTACATCTGTTAAAACTATTTTGTATAAACGTATATACCTGTGTCTTATACAATAACATCCCCAACATTACCCAGTCAATAAAAAAACCCCGCCTTATCTGCCCTCTAACATGACTAAAATAATGTCTCTATTGATGTAGCCTGTCCAGCCCCTCACCCCTGAGAAAATAAATAATGAAACAAACACATAAACAAACAAACAAACAAACAAAACTGCACACACACATACAGACACACACATCACAACACCGGGAACAATACAAAGAATCAAAGAAATAAACAAAATAAAACACAAAAATACCCAAACAAAAAGCAAAAACAGGAAATTTAGAAAAATGAAAAAATAAGAAAATACTATGGTAAACTTAAAAACACACACACACACACACACACACACACACACACACACACACACACACACACACACACACACACACACACACACACACACACACACACACACACACACACACACATACACACACGCAACAAACAGAAAATATGATAACCTTCACCGTTCCTCCAAGTGTCCTGTCAAATTCTTCAAGTTTCTTTTATCTCCGATTCAGATATAAGCTTAAACGTTTTCCATTCCACGCTGTAAGACTCTATACGGTGTTACTTTTGAGTGGTACCAGTTTTGGTCTGTTTGATGATGACTTTTGGTTTTACATTTATGATAGATTTTTGGCTACTCCCTTCACCTTGTCCTTTTTGAGTAAGACAACCAGTGGTATAACACTCACATTTGTTTGCGAAGATATGATTTAAAGTGTCTGAGGACTTCGGACTTTTCCAGATGCAGGTTATCTATTTTAGTAACTTTACAAGCTTGTTTATCGGCAGGTTTATTTCACTTAACACAGGCGTGTCCAGGACAAATAGATCTACGTGAGTTCTGTAGATCGATACTGCTCATTGCTTTGTGCTAGTCTGGGGTCCCTACTCCATTTTACACTTTTTGAAGTAGGTTTATTGAGTTAGGATGAAGGCTCGACTTTCTTTCATTTCATCATCCAGTGAAGTGACCCATTTTAGAGCATACGTGACTGCCTCAGTTTGCATTGTTAGATTGGAGGTTATATCATGAGTAGCATTTTCTTCATGTATGGTATTTCCTTTCTGTTGAACAGTGAAACCATGACCAAATTTGTTCTTGGTGACCGAGCCATCCATGTATACGATTACAGCTTTGGGGTTGTAGCTTAGTTGCTCCATGAATGGTCTAATTTCCGTAACAGCTTTCCTTTCTGGCCATTCGCGACAGTGTTTCCTTCAATATTTTTGTACGATGGTTTCGTACATGTTTTTGAAACGGTCTGACTAGCTTCTTATTCATTTGCTCTGTTGAGTTCTGTTAGTCGACGTATGTGCTGGATGTATTCTTCTACCTATCCCACCACGTGATAGTCTATGGCTTTTTGCTGTTTTGATCATCTCGTGAAGTGGATGTTCCGGTTTTATTTTTTCAGTGATCTGAAATGTTCTTTACTATGTTCTGTTTTATGCCTTGATTGTACTGAAGGAAGGTCAAGCAGTTACCTCATAGTCTCCATGGGCTGGCCTTTGTGCTCCAGACATCACTCTCATTGTTTCATTCTGTATTCTGTAAAATTCTAACACATTGGTCTGTGATAACATTGTGAGGCCAGGTCCATAGTCGGTTACACGCAGGATTTTTGGCATAGCTGGACGGGATAATATTGTTCAATGCCTTTGGCTGCCATTGCATTTAGGATTGAAAGGTCCTGTTTACATTTGATTGCAGTGATTTCCACGCGTTTGCTGAAGGTTAGATTTCTATCAGATTTGATTCCAAGGTAGTGTAGGTTCTCTGTTCGATATTGACGCTTCTGAACGTAACTAGTGAAATGTCTTTACTCACTGCTTTGTTATCAAAAATGTACAACGGTACCTTGCTTTGGTAAGATTGAGTGCAGATCTGCTCTCTTGACACCACTGATCTAAGTTGTTAATTGCTCTTGAAGTTCTTTTTTTCCTAGTGCATACTTACCTGTTTTGTAAATAAGTCCGTTGTCAGTGCATGTGAGTACATGGGCGTGTCTATTGATATTTAGGCAAATAAGTGTTTTTGTATGTTGTAGAGAACCGGAGAAAGCAGCAATCCTTGAGGGAATCCCATGGAAAGTTCTTGGAGTGCTGAACGTCAGTATTCAATTCGTAAAATTATCGTTCTTTCTTGGAGTGTAGCGACAGTTCATTGTGTGACTGTTATGCTGACACTGTATGGCTGAAGTTGTTCGAAGAATATTGTGAATTGAACTGTATTGTATGCAACTTCTGGTCATTCGCTACAGCGAAGGTTTCTTCTTTGTTCTGAAAGCCTTCGTAGACTTTGTAAGCAAAGGCAGATGCACTTTCTCATATGCTTTTTCTGTTATGAAATCCACCTGGATCGTTTGGGGGCGATAGTCTGTATTATAGGTCTCTAGCTCGTTTCTTTACTATTAGGTTTTCTGTCAGCTTCCCAGTTAAATTTTGTAAAGTCAAGACGCCATAGCCATTAAGTCTGCGATGATCTTTTCCAGGTCTGGGTAAAGCTTTTAAGAAACTGTGTGTCCAGTCCTCAGTGACATAACCTTTCTCAAAAATGTCATCAACAATCAGGAGATCAAGACTGTAGACAAATTCTGCTTGGGCGTACAGTGGGCATTTATAGATCTCTTGATGTAAATGTGATATTGCCCATCTTCAAGGCCATTTCTGCCTTCGGTAGAAAGACCAAGAGCTTATGGTATGACCATGACATCAGGGACACCACAAAAATTCTTGTGTATGGAGCAGACGTCTTGGGCGCTCTGTTGTTCCACTGCTAGACATGGACTACCTGGCGGTTTGACAGATAAGCACTGGAACGGTTCCACCAGAAATGTCTGCACAAGATACCTAACATCACGTGGTCAGATCGAATGTCCCAGTTTCAAGTTCCGAAGAAGTGTGGCCTGCCAAGTTTTGAATGCCCACGTTTAATTACCAAACAGAAGCTTTGACAGATAGGACATTTTGTCCAAATGGAAGACAATCGCATTTTAGACACGTTCTTGTTTGGAAATTTGAAGCAAAGACGTTATAACCAGGGAAGACCATTAATAAGACACGATAATACTGTGAAGGTCATTCTCATCGATTGATGTGTCAAAACCACTATGTGGGAACACATTCATTGTAACAGTGTATGCTGGCAACAGCAGTGTGCGCAGACCACAGTCACATATGTACTTCGCAGAGCAGTTGCTAATGAAGAGAGGGACCTGTACAAACAGAGCCCACGGTCACAAACCTCCTTCCCATGCCTGCTATTTCAAGAACAGTATGTCTACTATTTCAAGACCAGCATGCCTACTATTTCAAGACTAGTATGCCTACTATTTCAAGACCAGTATGCCTACTATTTCAAGACCAGTATGCCTACTATTTCAAGACCAGTATGCCTACTATTTCAAGAGCAGTATGCCTACTATTTCAAGAGCAGTATGCCTACTATTTCAAGAGCAGTATGCCTACTATTTCAAGAGCAGTATGCCTACTATTTCAAGAGCAGTATGCCTACTATTTCAAGACCAGTATGCCTACTATTTCAAGACCAGTATGCCTACTATTTCAAGAGCAGTATGCCTACTATTTCGAGACCAGTATGCCTATTATTTCAAGACTAGTACACCTACTATTTCAAGACCAGTATGCCTATTAGTTCAAGACTAGTATGCCTATTATTTCAAGACTAGTATGCCTACTATTTCAAGACCAGTATGCCTATTATTTCAAGACTAATACACCTACTATATCAAGACCAGTATGCCTACTATTTCAAGACTAGTATGCTTATTATTTCAAGAGTAGTATGCCTACTATTTCAAGACCAGTATACCTACTAATGCCTACTATTTCAAGACCAGTATGCCTACTATTCAAGACTAGTATGCCTATAATTTCAAGACTAGTATGCCTACTATTTCAGGACTAGTATGCCTACTATTTCAGGACTAGTATGCCTACTATTTCAGACTAGTATGCCTACTATTTCAAGACCAGCATGCCTACTATTTCAAGACCAGTATGCCTACTTTTTCAAGACCAGTATGCCTACTATTTCAAGACCAGTATGCCTACTTTTTCAGGACCAGCATGCCTACTATTTCAAGACCAGTATGCCTACTATTTCGAGACCAGTATGCCTACTATTTCAAGACCAGTATGCCTACTATTTCAAGAGCAGTATGCCTACTATTTCAAGACCAGTATGCCTACATTTTCAAGACCAGTACACCTACTATTTCAAGACTAGTACACCTACTATTTCAGACCAGTATGCCTGCTACTTGAAGACTAGTATGTCTGCTATTTGAAGACTAGTATGCCTACTATTTCAAAACCAGTATGCCTACTATTTCAAGACCAGTATGCCTACTATTTCGAGACCAATATGCCTACTATTTCAAGACCAGTATGCCTACTATTTCAAGACCAGTATGCCTACTATTTCAAGACCAGTATCCTACTTTTTCAAGACCAGTAGGCCCACTATTTCAAGACTAGTATGCCTACTATTTCAAGACTAGTACACCTAATACTTAAAGACCAGTATGCCTACTATTTCAAGACCAGTATGCCTACTATTTCAAGACCAGTATGCCTACTATTTCAAGACTAGTGTGCCTACTATTTCAAGACCAGTATGCCTACTATTTTAAGACTAGTGTGCCTACTATTTCAAGACCATAAGCCTACTATTTCAAGACTAGTATGCCTACTATTTCAAGACCAGTATGCCTACTATTTCAAGACTAGTATGCCTACTCATCTGTCCACTTGACAAGATAGTGTCTATCGAGAACACCATAAGTATTAGTATATGCTGTTTATTTCAGTTCTTAGCACCCCTTCGTCTCTGCATGCGTTGATCAAATTAGCGTATATTAAACAATTATGTAATAACACGCTTTTCGTTTGGTATCAACAAAATATCACTAAAATATTCAGTTGAAAAAAAAGCAATTTAGGAGAGCATTAGGCAGCAGTTATGTGCACAGCAAAACCCGCATTACTCAAGGTTAGAACGCAGTAATGCAGTGGACAAGATGCTTACCTTGTCATTGTCATCTGTGATTAGGAAACAAAACATAAGGTTTGTATCAAACAGGTTGTATTTCTTATAAAAACATTATGCTACCAATTTTGAAGAACAAGGTCTCCCAACAGTGTAAAAATCGCTACTCACAGTTCCGTAGCTTTCGATGGCGTTCTCGCCATCTTCGTCAGCGCTCTAATGCTGTCTGCGTGAATCTCTACTCAGATCTCGCGAACATGGGATGAACCCAGTTCACGAGATCGAATCAGAGAATGGTACACCGGGGGCAGGGTGTAACGGCCCCGGTCCCTGTTGAGCGGGGGGTTGGTGGCTGCGATGTAGATGGCCTCCTTGACTCCTCGCTGGAACCACTTATTTTCTCTGTCCAGGATGTTGACATTGTCCGCACTGAATTGATGTTTTTCGGCGTGTAGGTGAGCTCCTACTGGAGAAGAGTCCCTCTTGTGTTCTGTTAGTCTCTTCTGAAGGGGGCGTTCAGTTTCACCGACATAATGTTGGTTACAGTCCTGGCAGTCTATTCTGTATATAATGCCAGCTTTGTCGAGTTTGCTGGTTTTGTCCTTGGGGGTGACCAGCTGGCTGCGTATGGTGTTGGAAGGTTTGGAATGTACAGCCACCCCCAGTTTTCTGATCTTTCTGGACAGAGCGTCACTCACACCTCCTACGTATGGGATGGTGATGTGTCCCTTGCGCTGGTGTTGTTTCACTGGCTGTTGGGATGCGGTGTTGGATTTCCTGCCTCCCGGGCTGTTCCAGGCCCACTTTTTGTAGCCCGAGATGGTGAGCACTTTTTTCAGGTGGTTTGTCTCCTTGTCTTTTGCCTCTTGGGTACTGCATATGGTGTTAGCTCTGTGGGTAAGGGTTCGAATCACTCCCAGTTTGTGTTCAAGGGGCTGGTGGCTGTCGAACTGTAAATATTGGTCCGTATGAGTTGGTTTACGGTAGACCGAGAAGGATAGAATGCCATCAGTTCTGGTGATGAGGGTGTCCAGCATGGCTATGGAGTTGTTCTGTTCCACTTCCCTCGTGAATTTGATGGCTGGGTGTTGGTTGTTCAGATGTTCTGTGAACTGTTCGACCAGTTGCTGGGGGAGGATAGTCATGGTGTCGTCTACGTAGCGCCCCCAGTATCGTGGTGGGGAGTGGAAAGAAGCCAATGCTTTCTCTTCAAAATCCTCCATGAACAGGTTGGCTACTATTGGGCTTACTGGGGAGCCCATGGCTGCTCCTTCTTTTTGTTGGTAGAATTCACCTTGGAAGGTGAAGTAGGTGGTGGTGAGGCAGCAGGACAAGAGTTCACATACGTCGTCCACTGTGAGAGATGTACGTTGGTGGAGGGTTTGGTCGTTTTGTAACCTACGGCGTATGATCTCTATGCTTTCTTTCACTGGTACGCTGGTAAATAGGGCAGAGACATCATATGACACAAGGAGTTCATCATGAGCGAGGGTGTAGTTACTCAGTTTTTCCACTAGGTCAGCACTGTTGTGGATGTGATGATCTGTGTGTCCTACGAGAGGTGATAGGATGTCCGCCACAAATCTAGCCGTCTCATACATGATGGAACCTCTGGATGCGACTATGGGACGGAGGGGGACTTCTTTCTTGTGGACTTTGGGTAGACCATAGAACTTGGGGACGTCGGACACAGTTGGGTATAATTTCCTGTACTGTTCTAATGACAGGCGGTCCGTCTCTTTCAGGCGTTTCAGTGTGTCTTTCAGTTTGTTGGAAAACTTGGAAGTAGGATCTTTCTTGAGGCGTTCATATGTTGTAGTATCTTCCAGAAGTTTGCTTGCCTTCTCATAGTACATGGGTCTAGGCATGATGACTGTGGCACGACCTTTGTCAGCTGGTAGGATCATCGTGGCGTGTTCGTTCTTTAAATCCGCCAGAGCCCGTCTTTGGTCCGGTGTTAAGTTGGATTTCGGTAGTTTGGCCTGTTTCATGATTCTGACACAGTCTGATCTTAAGTGTGTGGCTTCTTCTGAATTAGGGCCAATATACCTGCAAGCTGTTTCAATGCTTGTGATGAGGTCTACCACTGGAAGCTTGTTAGGGGCTACGGCGAAATTTAGTCCTTTCTCTAGTACTTCCTGTTCTGGTTTAGTGAGTTGGCGATCTGATAGATTGATCACCCACCTCTCTTTGGTCTTTCTTTTTGTTTCTTCCGGTACAGGTGTAATCTCGCTTTTGTCATTCTGTTGTCTCCTGTTGTTTTTTGGTGCTAGAAGTTCGAATTTCTTTCGATGGCGTTGGCGTACTTTGTCCCATTCTATTCGTCGTGTGTTGTTTAGCCACTCTTTGATTTCGGAGAGCATAGCATCTGGTAGTGTGCTAGAGCTCAGTCTTTCCTCGAGGTCTTGGATTTTCCCTTCCAGACAAGTGATGCGGGTGTTGATTTGCTTGATGCGTTCGTTCATGAGTGCTCGTTGTGCCTGATTGATGATATTATTTGCTGCTGTTCCTTTCATCGAAGTTTTGATTTTTAGGCTGGTGGGAAAGACGCCGTGATGTTTGCAGTGCAGTGTGAAGTGTAGATGGTTCCTGAACTTCGCTAGGGAGCGGTGTAATTTCTCTGATTCACGAAAGGTAGTGATGATCGTCCGATCGTAATCGCGAATGAGACGTAGGGGAAGTTTCAACAGTTGGGGGGTAGACATAATGCTACCAATTTTGAAGAACAAGGTCTCCCAACAGTGTAAAAATCGCTACTCACAGTTCCGTAGCTTTCGATGGCGTTCTCGCCATCTTCGTCAGCGCTCTAATGCTGTCTGCGTGAATCTCTACTCAGATCTCGCGAACATGGGATGAACCCAGTTCACGAGATCGAATCAGACATTGTTTGAAGGCTGGTACGCTGATTTTCTCTTGATGATCGAGTGCATGTTGTGGCACCTACAATTGTAGCTTTCTACTTTTTTTTAAGGATCTTCGCACTTTTGGGAGATTTCATTGTGTCCACCTGTTTTATTTTTATCCCATTTTCTATGCCATTTTACACTGCAATGATGACGATAATAATCATGATGCTATGGAGTTCCATGTAGGATTTAGGATTGAGATTGCATGACGGGGCTGCACTCCGGGCTTTCTATCATAATATATCCTGGCTTCAACCAGGCCCCAGAGATACAGACACATGTGGTGTTGGCCAGAAGATCTGAGCAAAGCCCTCCGTGATGTATCCATGAAGGGGATGAGACTCAACTCTATCAACCAGTCTTCCCAATGAGTCAGTAGCATGCCCAACTCTGGTAAGGAGCCGGTTGGAGCCAAAAAATCCCACGATGCTTTTTGAAGGGATGGGACTGATGGGGATTCGAACCCACAACCTTCCAGTCGGTAGTCTGTTGCGCTAACCACTGCACCACGGCG
The DNA here is from genome assembly GCA_030674185.1 of Monoplex corrugatus. Taxonomy (NCBI): domain Eukaryota; kingdom Metazoa; phylum Mollusca; class Gastropoda; order Littorinimorpha; family Ranellidae; genus Monoplex; species Monoplex corrugatus. Next base: position 84,239,880 of record JAPXFY010000014.1, read on the forward strand.
ACTGGTTTATATGGCGTTTTCCTTGTGTCTTTACGCATTATGTAATAATCTTTATCTGCACGTGATTAGAACTGTAAATGCTCTTTAGAACAATAGGATACTATAGACATAACTATACAATTCTTTAAAAAGTGCATTTCCTTACGTGTGTGGTGCTGTTATTTCTACAGTAATCAGACCAATCCATACAGTTTGGGTGTTATCAAATTTAAACAGCAAGTCTCTGACTTCCATCATCTCCTGGTAAGAGTTCAGACTGGCCAGATGAGCTCCCTGACGGCGACATTTCTCTTCCGCCTGCTTCCATGTCACACGTTGTGAAGACAGTGGTTTTATTCTGTCAGTATGAAGTGTCTTGCTCATTATGTTGACCACGTAGATGTAACAGCCACTGCCCACAGTGAGACGCCCCAGACCACAACGATCAGAAGTGTAAGGACAATGTTCTTCATCCTCCATGCCTTTACAGTCTGCCTGCAAGTTACATGGAAAATGCTGTTTAAAGTCTGCCCAGTCAGCTACCGAACAGTTCCAGGTTTTGTCTGGCAGTTGTAGTGGTTTGAGAGAATGAGTATAGAAAGAAAAACTGAGTTTAAAGCCCTTGATCATAAGATGACTTACAATATAGGCACGCACATACAGAGCTTGAGAGTGTAGATCATAAACGTCAGGACCAGGGATATATGTGTCACAGTATGCTTTCATCGCCTGCTTGAATTGTTTGTCTGGATATAACGTGACAAAGGTCTGTGTCACATTTGCCTTTTGTGACAGCAGGTAAATCGATGTGAGACATGCTGACCATAATGACGTGACCTTCAGGAATGGGAATGCTGACCCAGGTGTCCATACTCAGATATTTTGACGTCCTTCCGTCCCAACCTGGTGTTGTAACTGAGCCTGTATGTGGATACACACACACACAGCGACAGACACATACACATACACATACACAGACACAGACGCACGCACACACACACACAACACACACACCACACACACACACACACACACACACACACACCACACACACACACACACACACACACACACACACACACACATACAAACACACACAGACACATCATTAGCAAAACAGTTACTTCTTCATTGAACCAAAATCTCGTTATATTGACAATGTTCAGCCACTTATTTCTGCTGCATTTTGTCAGATTATCTTATCATGTTGTCAGTGGTAAATGATGAAAGGATGGAATATCATCTTAACATTTTTTGCAGACAAAAAAACTAGGACCATATTGCTGCTTTTGTGTTTGATTTTCAAAACAAAACTACATTTGCTTGAAAAGAGTTGATGTAAGATATTTCACGATGAACACAGTTGTTACAAAGCCGATAGAAGTTATAGTTACTATAAACAAATTCAGTCATTCGTTTAACTCTGATCCGCTTAACCAAGGTGCAAAAAAGAAACAAAAGGTCCACAACAGCACACATTTCCCACCCACAGATACTACATTGGGTTTCACCATCTCAACACTTCCAGTCAGTACCGCCTATCATCTAATTACAAATGTCCCTCCCATATCCTCTCCAACAGATACTCTGTGGCTTCGATGGCACTACAAGTCTGCACTTGCAGCATTGTCCATCAACAATCCATACTTTTAAAAGCCCCTTCATTTCATTCCAAACACATCACTTTTTTTCTTTCTTTTACTCAGACAAATCGTATCCCTTGCCTAACACTGTTCAGTTGTCTCCCTTGTCTATCCGTTATCTGGGTTCTATGTTCCTCGGTGTAGACAAAGTCCAAACACTGTAACACGTTTGCGATGTGTCACCTTTAGAACAATATCAGTATCAGTAGGATTAATAATGGCAGTCGTTTTTCCCTTCATGGGTGACTTTCAGTTGCTTTCTCTATGTGCTTTTCCCCAAGATGATCCGTGGTGTGATTGTATATGTTGCTCATATTACATGATATCAGAAAAACAAATATAAAACTGTTGTGCCCACAACCACCCCTACCCAACCAGAAGAATGAAAGAAAAGAAAAACACCGAAAAACAAACAAACAACAGACAAACGAACAAACAAAAACAAACAAACAAACAAAACAAAAAAACAAAAACAGAAAAATGACCTTCTATTACTAAGTTACTACGATCACTCCGACTGCTGTTACTACACGTGTGTGTGTGAGTGGATGGGTGGAGAGGTGTGTATGTGTGTGTGTGTGTGTGTGTGTGTGTGTGTGTGTGTGTGTGTGTGTGTGTGTGTGTGTGTGTGGATGTCTGGGTGATAATGCGTTTAAAGGAAGAACTGGTTTCCAAAGCAAACAACTTACCATTCATGTCAGTTGTCGATATCACTTCCAACAGTCTGGTACTATCTGGCATACTTGAAAAGCGGACGGACATAGAAAAGGGTGAAATGGACGCTTCTCCAGTTTTAGACGTTATGATTATGTGAATCTCGATCACAGACTGAGGTTGACTGTAGATGGCCAAACGTTCGTGATGGTCTTGTTTTGCTACAACTTTACTACTTCCAGTAAAAAGCGTTCTTTCATATCGTCGATCGGAAGCAATTTTTTCTGTGGCAACAACGTCGACATCGTCAGAAAAACCACGCAACTCGGACGTGGTGGAAATTCAAAATCAAGCCGGTTGGAACTGAGATGATAACTGCACAGTTTTGAAGTACACAGCCATACGTGAGGGCAGCTTAGTGCTGTTCATGGTCAAGCTGCCTGAGGAGGCACTGTACCTCCACACAGTCTGATACAGCAGACAGTATGTGAGCTGGCCTGAAGATAGCACCAGAGACTTTGGCAAGCTTGTTGAGCTGGGAGCCTTTGTAGATGTACTTGGGCTGATGGAAGCTTTCGTCAACGCCATTGTTGTAGACAGGTTCGTAGTGAACTGCTGGGTGGTATGATTCCGATTTAATTTGTTGGGAAGTGGACTTGTTGCAGTTGTCTGACCTGGAACATTATGCATGGCACATACTTAATAATCTGAATACGACATTCATTCTGATGCTTGTTTTGAGCACAATATTGATTTGGATGCTTGCAACATTATATAACAAAAAGTGCTCGTTTCTCAGTCGTAGTTTCATTTTATGTGTGTGTGCGTGCGTTTGCGTGCAAGTGTGCGATGTTTTGAATGCATGTGTTTGCGTGCGTGCGTGCGTGCCTGCGTGTGTGCATGCATGCGTGTGTGTGTGTGTGTTTGTTTGTTTGTTTATGTGTGTGTCTGTGTGTCTGTGTGTCGTGTGTCTGTGTGTCTGTGTGTCTGTGTGTCTGAGTGCTACGAGCATGTAAGGTCCTGCGCTGGGGTATGACAAGTCATCTGTTATAATCTGGTGAGGCACAAGGGGGAGCAGAGGATTGTCTTATCAAATGAAATGAATTGAAAAAAGGGCAGGGGAGGGGGGGAGTTACAGGTATAAAACAATCCGGCTGAATCAATGAAAACGACCTATCGAACTGTGCAGTAAACGCTTAGCAATGTGTAAATACAGAGTGAAATCGGTTTCTGTTTTAAGTTTGTTAATGACGCAGGGAAATAAGTTTGCATTCGCTGACAACACCAAAGGTGATTAATTGTCATACAATCACCACAAATATATTTGATGGTTTTACTAAATTTAGTTCGAAGTGAGTTGAGAGATAATCTGTAAGCCAAAGTTATCTCTCATCATCATCATCAGGTGCCTTGCCGAATGGCGTAGGCGATTATGGACTTCCATCTGTCTCTATCTCTTGTTGCCTCAAGCATGTCTTCCACCCTTCTGATGTTCTCTATAGTTTTCCATTGCTTTTCTTCTTTTTCCCAATCTATAGCCATGTGTGTGTGTGTGTGTGTGTGTGTGTGTGTGTGTGTGTGTGTGTGTGTGTGTGTGTGTGTGTGTGCGCGCGTGCGTGCGTGTGTGTGCGTGCGTGCGTGCGTATGTGTCTGTTCAGCTTTTAGATTTGATTTTTATCAAGATTTTGTGCTATATAAAATTGTAATTATGATATTATTATTATTATTATTATTATTATTATTATTATTATTATTATTATTATTATTATTATTATTATTATTGTCTTCAGCCACTCTGCAAGTCCGTCTAATATCTTCTCCCTGGGTCTACCTGATGCTCTCCTTCCCACAAGCTTTCCCGTTGTGACCAGGTGTTCCAATTCCCCTTTCCTTATAAAATGGTCTATGAATGTTGCCTGCCTTTTCCTAATCTTCCTTATGAATGATCTATTGTGTCTGCTTCTATCAAGACTGTCTCGTTTGTTTTCTTTGCTGTCCATGGAACTCTCAACATCTTCTTAGAAACCACATCTCGGCTGCCTCAATCTTGTTCTGGCTTTGCTTGTTGACTGTCCACGCCTCGCAACCGTACAACAGTATTGCTTCTATATAACATTCAAGAACTGTCTTCCTGATGTTAATTGATAGGCATTTGTTAGTAAGAATGTTTTTCATCTTGTTCAATATTGTTTTGGCCTGGCTGATTCTGCCGGCTATTTCTGATGTGCATCTGCTGTCTGGTGAAATGATCGTTCCCAGGTATTTAAACTTATCAACCTGTCTCAAGGTTGTGCCGTTTGCTGTTATTTTGCAGGAGGGGATTTCATGTTTTTTACTGATCACCATGACTTCAGTCATCGTGCTGTTTAGTTCCAACCCCTTACCTTTGCTTTCTATTGCAAGTATATTCACAAGGTTTTGTAGGTTCCTTTCACTTTCCGCAATTAGCACGGTGTCATCTGCGTATCGAATGCTGTTTATCATTTTCCTCCAACATTTAATCCAGGGTTTTTCTCTAGGTTTTCGCTGTAAAGTGAAAACAGATCTGGTGACAAAACACAACCCTGTCTGACTCCTCTTTTGATGTTTTGGAAAGAGCTTATATCGTTGTTTATTCTCATTGCAGCTGTTTGTTCCCAATACATATTTCTGATTATTCTTAGATCTTTTCCGTCAATATTGAGTCTTTCTAGTTGATTGATCAATGTTTCATGTCTTACCCGATCGAAAGCCTTGGTATAGTCAACAAAGCATAAATATAAATCCTTGTTCACTTCGATTGACCTCTCTATGATAGTTCTTAGGATGGATATGGCAGTATATGGTTCCTTTCCTTTCCACAAATCCACACTGTTCTTCTGCTATTTCTCTTTTGATTCTATTCCTTGTCCTCATCATGATTATTCTTAATAGGATCTTGGTTATATGACTCATCAAACTGATTGTGCGATTGAGTTCGCATTCTATAGCCCCTGTCTTCTTTGGAAGTGCAATGAAAAATGATTTCGACATATCTTTGGGGATTTTTCCAGTGTCGTAAATTTCATTTAGGAGGACTGTTATTTTTCTGTGCCAAATTCCTCTAGGGCTTCAATCATCTCTGTGGTAATGCTGTCTGGTCCTGAGGCTTTTCCTGGTTTCATCTTTTTCAATGCTGCTCTGACTTCAACTTTCGTTATGGGTGGTCCTTCAAAGTTTTTTTTTTTTTTATAATGTGTTCTTCGTTTCTGTCATCTTCAAAAAGTTCTTTAATGTACTCTCCCTATCTGTCTAATATTTTGTCTTTTTCCATGAAAATCGTACCATCTTTCGATTTTAAGCAACCAGTTTATGTGCAGGTATTTTTCCTGTGGACAATTTCTTCAATTCGTCTGTACATACCCTGAGGATCCGTTTTGTGTTGGTCTTCTATTTCTTTGCATTTTGTTTTCAGCCAAGCTTCCTTAGCTTCATTGCACCTACTCCTAATTTATTTGTTTATCTACCTGTACATTTCCTCGTTTCCCTTTTCCTTCCTCCGTTCCTCTTTTTTTGCTTTTCTATCTACTACAGGGATTTCTTCACAAGCTTCATTTATCGAATTTTTCAACTATGTCCATCGTTCCTCACTGTCATCAACATCTTCCAGAGCACTGAATTTGTTTTGAACATGTACATTAAATTTTTGACGAATCACTTCATCTGTCTTTAAGAGTCCAAGACCTAGTTTGATGTTGCTTTTGGTCTGTTTCCTTTTCCATAATTTTAACCTAAATCTTCCCACTACAGGATTGTGGTCACTGTTGCAGTCAGCGCCTGGTAGTGTTTTTCCTGACAATAAAAACTTTCTAAATCTTTTGTTGATCAGGATGTAGTCAATCTGATTTTTAGTATTATCTCCTGGACTCACCCAAGTCCATTTTCTTCTATTAGGCTGCTCAAACCAGGTGTTTCATACTATGAGCTCATTCATATGTGCCCATTCCACAAGTTTCCCTCCCCTTCCATTTTGTTTATCAAGGCCATGAGGTCCAACTATATCCTCTCCCCTATCCTTTCCCACTTTAGCATTAAAATGTCCCATTATTATGGTAACTTCTTGTGATTTGCACTGAGCCTTGGCCATCTCTAATACTTCGTAGAAGTTGTCGATGTCTTCCTGAGTACTTGTGGATGTTGGTGCATACGCCTGAATGATGTTGATATCATATGGTCTGCCTCCCAATTTGACCAGCAAGACTCTGTCGGACACAGCCCAGTATCCCTTAACTGCTTTTGATTTGTCCCTGTCCATTACAATGCCTACTCCTCTTTCATGTGAGTTTCCACCAGAGCATATCACTTTATACTCTCCGGATGTTATCATGCCTGCCCCCTTCCATCTCACTTCCCCTAGTCCTAAAATATTAATGTTAAGCCTCTCCATCTCCATTTTGACATTTTCTAATTTGCCTTTTTGGAACAAAGTTCTGATGTTTCATGTTGCTATTTTAGTATTTTGAGTTTGAGTTTGGTCGCAGTATCTGGCTGACGGTCTGGTGTCACCTGCGCCACATGACGGTCCCTACCGGACGAAGGTGCTCCATCGGAGCACCTATTCACGTCGTTATTTTTTTTTTTCCATCTTTTTTTGTCCATAATGTTCTTGGGATACTACGATGGTGGTTTCCCGTTGCCTTCCATCCTTTTTTTTTTTTTTTTTTTTTTTTTTTGGTCTCTCCGCTAGCCTTATTCTTACCCGAGATGTCCACAAGGCAGTGGGGCTATTTACCCTTAGCTGGGGTCTGGTTCGTGGGCACCAGGGCATATCCACACGCCAGTGGGCCTGCATGCCGCACGTCTGGGGGCCAGACCTCCTCCGAGTCCCTCGAGATTTAGCCTGAGTCCGTGAGGTGCTCAGTTACCGCATGTCGTTTCGAGAAGGCATAACGTAGGGCTTGCTGATGGAGAGGCTATGTACTGATAGGAAGAGACTTACGCATTCTGCTCTTCATTATCTCTAGTCTTGTAAAACCTAGTAATTTACCGAGAAGGGGCGAAGGTCACACTGTGCTTTAACTTTGTTTTCTAATATAGAAATTCATTTCATGCCAGCCCTATTCATTGCTCATTTTTTGCTATTCTGTCAACCCGATCATTATATAGGATACCACAGTGTGATGGATCCAACAAAACATAACTTGTGTATTATTTGTTATTAAACAATGAATTAGAACTTTTATCTCAAATATTAACGTACTATTTACTTTACATTCGCAACTTTTTAGGGATTGTAATGCAGATTTCGAATCTACACATAAAAGGATACTAAACAAAGTTATGGGTAGATCTACTATGTATTTCAGTGCCATTAGGATGGCAACTAATTCAGAAGTGAAGATTGAATGCCCCTGTCCTAAAGAGTAAGCCTTTTCTACTTTAAATTTGGGAATTAGAAAGCCAGCGCCTGCTTTACCATCATCATCATCTAGAATAGAGCCATCAGTAAATACTTTTAAGTAATGTAAATATTTTTATGTAGATGTGACAGAACATCAATTGCTAAAAGTGTGGATTAATATCTTTTTTCAAATCAGTATCAGTGTAGTTTATATCAAAAGTAGCAGTGGACAATTCTCAAAGGAGTAGCAGACAACATATCATTTTATGTGAAACTTTGTTAGGTACTACGTGGGAAATTTTGAAGAGCTCATTTGTGTAAGTGGATATTGTTTCTTGTGCCTTTATCGTTCTTGCTCTCTTGGGGAAATGAATGTCAGACCGAATTTTAAGTTCCGGATTACCATATCTAGCTAATGCATTGGCTCTAACTATATATTTAGCACTTGATAACTTCCTCCAATCTTCCAAGGGAAGGATGCCGGCTGTTTTATATACTTCTTGTGTTTTTGTATGCACCGGTACCCCAAGAGCACATTTAACAGCTTTACTATCTAGGCTTTGATGTTTTTTCAAATAGTATTTTGGAGCTGAAAAATAGACCTCTTGGCCATAAGCCAACTTCGATCTGACTAAAGCTGTGACAAGATGTATAAACGTTTTAGTGTCCTGTGCCCAGGACAGTTTACAAATAATTTTTGTTAAGTTATATCTTTTCATAGCTTTATATAACAAGGCATCAATGTGTTCTTTCCACTGTAAACTAGAAGTCAAGTGTACTCCCAGAAATTTCACGTGAATAGTATATTTCAGTTCCTCATTATCAATTTTAAACAACAGTACCTCTTTCGGACTGAGACCATTATTAAAAAGCATCATGTGTGTTTTTTCACTGGATATTTCCAGACCGTTAACTGTCAAGTAAGTCGAAATATGATTAATTTCACGTTGATAGACCTTTTTAATGTATTTTATTTCTCTTAAGGAAGTCTTCCTTTTTAACGAAATATTCATCCAGATCGCTATATCGTCAACTAACTGAGCTATGCTGACATTGTTTGAGACTTGTGTAGGCAGGTCATAGATCAAAATATTAAATAAAAGAGGAGATATTACGGAACCCTGTGGAATTCCCATGTTTACATATCGTTTTTCAGAGTAAGTATTATCTGTTTTAGCGACTACACTACGGTCACTTATGAATGCTTTGATAAAATAATAAAGATTACCGTTGAGACCAATATGTTTTAATTTCAACAAAGGTCTCGCATGCCAGACTTGATCGTATGCTTTTTTAAGATCAAAGTGGGTAGCTAAGACATTTTATCTTTTAGCAAACTGAATTTTTATTTGAGTTGTTAATTTAATTACATGGTCTAATGTTGATGTACCTTTTTGAAACCCAGATTGGTTAATAGGTATTATGTTATTTTTCTCACAAAAGTAAGTCAGTCTATTCAATATAATTTTTTCCATTAATTTTGAAACATGGGATGTAAGCAAGATAAGTCTGTAACTACCTGGATCAGAAAGGGGTTAATTAGCTTTTGGCATAGGCAACACAATCGAAGTCTTCCAAATGTCAGGTAAGCGACCATTTTCCCAGCATTTTAGTATGACATTGTGAAATTTACGACACTGCAAAAATACCCAAAGATATGTCAAAATCAATTTTCATTGCACTTCCAAAGAAGACAGAGGCTATAGAATGCGAACTCCATCGCCAATAAGTTTAATGAGCCATGTGGCAAAATTCCTGTTAAGAATAGTCATGATGAGGACAAGGAATAGAATCAAAAGAGAAATAGCAGAAGAACAGTGTGGATTTGTGGAAGGGAAAGGAACTATTAATGCCATATAATCCTAAGAACTATCTATAGAGAGGTCAAATGAGATGAATAAGGATTTGTATTTATGCTTTGTTGACTACACCAAGGCTTTCGATCGGGTAAGACATGATGAATTGATCAACCAACTGGAGAGACTCAATGTTGATGGAAAAGATCTACGAATAATCAGAAATGTGTACGGGAACAAACAGCTGCAATGAGAATGAAAACAATGTAACTCTTTCCAAAACATCAAAAGAGGAGTCAGACAGGTTGTGTTTTGTCACCAGATCTGTTTTCACTTTACAGCGAAAACATCATGAGAAACCTAGAAGAAGACCCTGGATTAAAGGTTGGAGGGAAAATGATAAACAACATTCGATATGCAGATGACACCGTGCTAATTGCAGAAAGTGAAAGGGACCTACAAAACCTTGTGAATATACTAGAAATAGAAAGCAAAGGTAAGGGGTTGGAACTAACCAGCAGGAAGACTGAAGTCATGGTGATCAGTAAAAAACAAGAAAAATCCCTCCTGCAAAATAACAGCAAATGGCACAACCTTGACACAGGTTGATAAATTCAAATACCTGGAAACGATCATTTCATCAGACGGCAGATGCACATCAGAATAGCCGGCAGAATTGGCCAAGCAAAACAGCATTCAAGAAGATGAAAAGCATTCTTATCAACAAATGCCTATCAATTAACATCAGGAAGAGAGTTCTTGAATGTTATATAGAACCAATACTGTTGTACGGATGCGAGGCGTGGACAGTCAACAAACAAAGCCAGAACAAGATTGAGGCAGCCGAGATGTAGTTTCTAAGAAGGATGTTGAGAGTTCCATGGACAGCAAAGAAAACAAACGAGACAGTCTTATGGAGGCAGAACAAGTAGATTACTCATAAGGAAGATTAGGAAAAGACAGGCAACATTTATAGGCCATTTTATGAGGAAGGAGGATTTGGAAGCACCTGGTCACAACGGGAAAGCTGGAGGAAAGAGAGCACGGGGTAGACCCAGGGAGAAAATGCTGGACGGACTTGCGATGGCTGGGGACGGGGAGGGTGGGGGAAGATGCTAGGGGCAACGAGAGATAGAGGCAGATGGAAGTCCATGATCGCCAACGCCATGCGGCAGGGCACCTGATGATGATGATGATTGTGTAAGCATTCGATCCATTTCTCTGGTAAATGATTTAAGAGAGGTATAAGAAACGCCATCCAGTCCTACAGCCGATTTTTTGTTGTTCAACGAGAGAAGGGCATCTTTAAGTTCTTTTAAAGTATTTTTTGAATTTATGTACATGTGACTATCAGGGCAGGATCTGAGTATGCTTCTGAATCTTCAATTTTTCCGTCTTTCCTTCCTTACTGGAGTAGACAAGCTATCGGAATTACTTGCTCATGAAAAAAACTGTACAAATTCTTCAGCTTTCTCAGATAACGAAGGGAGTCTTTATCTTTAATCTTAATAGGAAAATGTGCTAAATTTAAATCATTTTTCATTTCTTTGACCTTATTCCAAATTTTCGGCCCGGAAATTTGTTCAGAGCGAAATCTTACCGATAATGCTTTGTGCTTGGGCTATAATTTTGTTTGAATGAATCTTTGCCACTTTCATATTGTAGTGGTCTTCTGGAGATTTAGTTTTTGAATAGAGTTTATACATTTTCTTTTTTTCATTCTTCGCTTCTGCACACAATTGATTCCACCAACTATTTCCGACATGAGTACCTTTGTTTACATTTTTCCTTTTTGGAATAGAATTGTTTGCTGCCTCATGTAGCGCGTTGATGAAGTGGGAATACATATCATTAACATTGTCGCATTCATTAAACGTGTAACCTTTTCCCATTAAAACCTTACGCTATTTTGCCCAGTTCGCACGATTGTACATATATCTAGGTATAACGTCGTCTTGTTCTGGTGCGTTATCAAACGGTTTATTTATGACTGTGACAATTGGTAGGTGATCACTTCCAAGGGAGTCGGATGTAACATCCCACATGCTATTAATGACGAGGTCAGGTGATAATAAAGTTAGGTCAATCGCAGAAGCCTTATGTTTAGAATTATCTGGAATTCTAGTTATTCGACCGTCTTTTAACAATACTAAACAGGAATCGACGAGATTTTCAACAAAACGATTATTAGATACATAGTGGCAGTGCTTGTCCCAAAATGGAGAATGGGCATTAAAATCCCCTGTGATCAACCATTTGGCATTGTTTTCTAAAGTCCGTAGCCAGTCACTGTTTTCTCCATCAGGACCACGTGGATAATACACAGACATGATACTTATTGTTGACCCAGAGTTAATTTTCACTTTCACAGCCACACAATAAACACCGTCAGTGCCCTTTGGCACAGGGGACGGAATGATTTTATAATTCACGTCTTTGCGTATATAAACGGCTGCATGAATGCTTGAGTTATTTTCACAGACATGGTTCACAGGAGGATAATGATAATCTTCCAACTTAGGTAACTTACGATTTGCCACATGTAGTGACAGTAAGGCAACAACATGATGCTTATTTACGGATAAATATTGTTGGAGATGAGGATGTTTAATGTTCGACGACTGTTCCACTGAAGAACAGAAAAACCTGTTTTATAATGATTTTTGACTTGCATAACTACCCAAAACCAATAGTAAACATATAGGAAGAAACAAAAAATCAAACGAAAATAAAATCAAGATGAAGAAAGCTTTGGCGAAAGGAAACATGACCTATGAACATCTAGTATAAGCGACAGCAGAAATCAATATCAGAAAGTCGCTATTATGTTCAGGCTGACGCTGGTGCATTCACTACATACATACAGGTTCACCAATCACAGAAATCACTCAGTGGATGGACACAAATTATGATGGGAGATGTCACCATTCCACTATGGACACTGGGACCGATTGATATGGTGTGTTTTTGAATAGTAAAATGGATTATAACTTGTGTTATAGGCGGTGAATGCTTAGTTTTGAGACTTCTTGCTTGCATGATGACGAGGTTTACGGTTTAGTTTCTCCCAGAGGATGGATGAGCCAAGCCGATTGGGATGCACAGTGTCCTTGAAAGTGGAGTTGATTTTTTACTTTATATTTCCATAATCCAAGAAGGAGATGTTGTTGCGACATACAACAGCTCAGAATGAAGCAGGGCGTTCAGAAGATCTATTTTTATTTGAAGGACCCTGTCTCTCACTGGAGCCGTTTTGATAAGGATAATTTTACTCTTAGGATATGTGGTCATAATCTCGTCCAAGGTTTTCACTAATTTTTCACAAACAATTTTGGGTTCGTTGGTCTTCATATCGAACAGCCCACAATGTAAAACAAAACAATCAAACGATTCTTTCAGGAACTGAGAAATGTGTCTATAGAAGACGTGTTCTTTGTTTCAACAGTGAAACCATATGAATTACCAAGTCTGTGACCATAAACACCATTTGATATTGTGTCGTGTAGAAGGAGAACTGATGGTAGAGCAGAGTTGACTTTTTCTTTTCGTGTATTTTTTTATGTGACGCGAGAGACAGCTTTCCCGTCCATGTATTGTTTTGATATCTTTTTCGTCATCGGCGTGATTTTGGTCCCATGTCGTTAGATTTGTTTGGTCTTGTTTTTGTGATCTTGATGTCTTTGTAGAGTTCGGTGGAGTTGTAGATGTTGGTGGTGGGGTGACTGGTGTTGTAATAATAATAATAATAATATTTATTTGTATAGCGCATATTCCATATAAAAAAACATGCTCACCAGCGCTTTACATTTCGCAAGAAAGGCAAAAGGTGATAAAAAATGTTCACAATTATATACACAATAAGATAACAACAAACATTAAAGCTATACAAATAAGAAGACACATAAGAAACCACAGAATATTAAAATTTAAACACTGACTTATGTAATGAAAGATTAACAGATTTTTCATATGAATAAAGAGGCATACTGTGTTTATATATTGCTGCGTGTGTGTGCTTGCGTACGTGTGTGTGTGTACGTGTGTGTGTGCGTGCGTGTGCGTTGCTGTGCGCGTGTGTGTATGTAAGAATGTGTGTTCGTTCGTTCTTTGATTTAACGTCTTTTCACTACAAGTGATATTAGACGGTGCGTGTGTGTGTGTGTGTGTGTGTGTGTGTGTGTGTGTGTGTGTGTGTGTGTTGTTCGTTCGTTGCTTGATTTAACGTCTTTTCACTATAAGTGATATTAGACGGGGAAAAATGGCATGGAGGATGAAATAAGGGGGGGGGGGTGGAGGGGAGAGGGGAACAGAGTAAGGGACGTAAAAAAAATTAAAAGGAAGCGGCAAGGTCTTAAGAAAAAGGATATGGATGAACAGAGAAATGAAACTAGAACAACGCTAACATCAATAATGTAAAAGAAAAATCGTCATAAAAACAAAACAAAACAAAAATAATCATAATTATAATAATAATCTTAAAGTAACGCATTAACAGGACTGTGAACCAATGATTCTGAAATTTTAACTAACAAAACTTGATCCGATACTACTTCTTTAAAATGCGTTTCAAGATAGTTTCCTTGTGTAAACGTCTTTGGTAAAAAGGAACGAAGCTTTCTGCAGTAAAACAAACAGTGATACAATGTGAATTGTTCGCCACAAATACATAAAACGTTGTTACAATATTTTGTTTTCAAAGCGTTCAGTTGAATGCGAAAATATGTCATAACAATTAATCTCAAATGATATAACGAGGAATACTGCAAATTTTTACAGATATTTTGAACTGAAAGTTTGATTCTTTTTTGAGACACAAATTTTTCATTTAAATGTTCATGAAATCGAATCCATGATGCTAATTCTAGCGAGTTGTAAGCTTCTTTTACCGAGGTGTTAACATGTAATTCTATGGAATTTTCAGAATGGAGGGCACCGGATTTAGCTGCTCTGTCAACTACGTTGTTGCCATGAAGACCAACATGAGAAGGCACCCAGCATAAATTGATTTCCGAACCATTTATCTTTAAACAATGTATTAGATGATTTGCCTCAATAATTAAGTCAGGTCTTGTGTCTGTATCAAAAGACTGTAAGGCATATAATACAGATTTTGAATCAACAAAGAGAACTACTTTGAATGACACAGGCCGAAGGCTTATTAAATAATGCAACGCTTGAACAACAGCGACCAATTCTGCTGTATATATAGATACATTTGCCCCAATGAAAAAAGACTTTTTAATGTTAAATTTTGGAACATAAAAGGCTGCTCCAGCGCTCTGGTTTGCTAAGACTGACCCATCGGTAAAAATGTGGAGGTGGGTACTGTACTTTTCATCGATGTGTTCACAAGCTGTGGATAGCGTAATGTTGACATTATCATCTTTTTTAACTTTTGCATAATCGAGATCAAATGTGGCATTTAGCATTTCCCATGTAGGGATAGGCGTTATCGTTGGTTTCTCAGCAATTTCATCCATTGTTATGTTGGACTGTTTGATCAGGCCAGATATGTAAGTTGCGGCTGTAATTTGTGATGAAATGTTTTTTGCTCGTTTTGGAAAGTCAGTATCAGACCTGATCTTAATTTCTTTGCTCACAAAATTATCCACTTGTGAAGTAGTTCTAATTGCAAACTTTGCTGTAGCTAACTCACGATGGTTGTTTAAAGGTAGAATTCCAGCAACTTTGTACGTTTCCAGAGTAGAAGCATGAGTTGGTACACCTAGTGCAATTTTAAGACTTTTGCAGTCCAAGCTCTGAATCTTTTTTAGTAAATATTTGGGTGCATTGAAGAAAACTTCTTGCGCGTAGGATAATTTAGACCTGACCAGCGCTGTTGACAGATGAATCAGTACATTTGTATCCATTCCCCAGGGTAATTTGCTTATTATCTTTAGAAAATTTAAGGTTTTTCGCGCTTTTGTTAAAATATAATCAAAATGGACATTCCAGCTTAATTTGGACGTGATGTAAACTCCCAGGAATTTTACGACCTGTTTGTAATTTAACACTTCACCAAGCAATTTGAAAATAGGCAAGTTATTTGAGTTACCACCAGGATCAAACAGCATCATGTTAGTTTTTTCTGCTGACAACGACAGCCCATTTTCTAACATATAGTTTCCAAGATTATCAAGATCAATTTGATACAACTTCCTGATGTAATTTCGCGTTCTCTGTGGAGTTGTCTTTTTTAAAGTGATATTCATCCAAGTGCATATATCATCAGCGTACTGTACTAAAACAACACGATTTGAAAGAGCTTTAGGAAGATCCTGTATAAGGATATTAAATAAAATAGGTGCTATCACTGAACCTTGTGGAATCCCCATGTCGAGGCATCGTGAAGAAGAATAACTAGCTCCCACTCTTGCCTGAATTGTTCTATTAGCTAAAAAAGATTTAATGTAATTGAACATATTGCCCGATAAACCAACAGATTTTAGCTTGAACAATAAACGTTTATGCCAAACTTGATCGTAAGCTTTTTTCACATCAAAGAAAGTAGCTAAAACACTTTTTCTGCGGGCAAACTGTTGTTTGATCTGAGTTGTAAGTTTAACTAGGTGCTCAACTGCGGATCTTCCTTTTCTAAAACCTGCCTGGTTTACCGGAATAACGTTATTTTTATCACAGTAGTGTAAAAGTCTGTTTAAGACCAATCTTTCCATTAGTTTGCTTGTGTGGGACGTTAAAGCAATAGGTCTGTAACTGTTTTTATCGGTTTTCGATTTTCCTGTTTTTAAGATTGGTATAACTATAGACTTTTGCCAGATTTGTGGCACAGTTCCAGTAACCCAGCATTTCTGCAAAATTTTGTGTAGGAAAATAAGGTAGTTTTCAGGGAGATGTTTAATCATTTCAGTCGAAACTGCATCAACACCTACCGAACTCTTTTTGTTGTGTAGAGACAGTACTGTGTTTTTTAGCTCTTCTAAGGTGATTGGAGAATTAAACCAGAGATCATTCTGTGGTACTGGATCAGTGTAGATTGGGTTGTAATCTTCCATTTCTCTGTGATGTTTGCAGTCAGGAGATAAACCTTCAACTTTACTGTTTTTGGCGAACAGATCCCCAAAAGTTTCTGCTTTGTCCATGTCTGAAGGAAATGTGTTACATGTTTCAATCATTATCGGACACCTAGGTAAGTTGGTTCCATCCTTCATTTGTTTCATTTTCGTCCAGACTTTATGGAAATCTTTGAAATCTGAAATTTCTTTTGTGCAGAATGATGCCCAATAATCTTTCTTTGCTTCAGCAATGATTTTGTTACATTGGATGTTAGCTTTTTTCATTTCGACATGATCCTCAGGTTTCCGGCTTTTGATGTAGATTTTGAATTTCTCCCTTTTATATTGAACTGCTTTCTCACATGCCTCTGTCCACCAAACATTACCCAATCGATTATTTGATCTAGAAGATTTGAGTTTCGGAATCGATAGGTCTGCAGCGGCTAAAATTGACTCTTGGAATTTAGAAAACATAATGTCTACATTTTCACTTTCATAATGTCTGTAATCTTGATTAGCTAGAGCAGTTCGAAATAAGGACCAGTCAGAACGCTTGTAATTATATTTTGGAATAATTTCAGGAGAGCTGTCTTTCATCCTGATGTTTTTGTCAGTTATGGTTATGATGATAGGTAGGTGATCGCTTCCCAAAGTGTCTCTGTGAGTTTCCCAGGTACAGGATGGTGCTAATTCTGGTGAGATTAGAGACAAATCGATGGCTGTCGCCCTGTGTTTGGAAACATCAGGGATCCTAGTGACACTACCATCATTTAGAAGGTAAAGCGAACTATCAACGATATTTTCTACCAAACGATTGCTCGTAACAGTAGAACAGTTCTTTTCCCAAAATGGGGAGTGGGAATTAAAGTCTCCACCTATTAGCCATTTACCACGCTGCTGATCTTGGATAGTGCGCAGCCATTCTGTGTTGTGGTCATTTGGACCTGTTGGTAGGTAGACTGACAAAACGTTAATGTTTAGAGAATTGCTTAATTGGACAGTGGCAGCACAAGCATGCAAATCTTCGCTTGATTTCAAAACTGGGGAAGTAAGTGTGTGTGTGTGTGTGTGTGTGTGTGTGTGTGTGTGCGTGTGCTATGTTTGCATGCGTGTGTGTGTGTTTATGCATGCAATAGTTGTACATAAAATTATAATCAATATTTTGAATGAAGATAAAAACAGAAAAATTCTAATCCATATACAGGAATAACATTATAACTTCAGTATTACAGCATTAACACCTTGACAATCAAGATTACCTCACAAATTATAAACTATTCGCATATCATACATCACAATTTACATACAAACAAAGATTTTAAAAAGTTTCTTAAAGTATTTCAGTCTCTTTCCCACTCAATTTCTCCCTATCCCCTCCTCAGCTGTACACATACAGTGATACACACACATGCTCACTCAAGCACACACACACACACACACACACACACACACACACACACACACACACACACATACACACATACACACATGCACGCACACACACACCTTGCTCTATAGGCCCTTATACAAAATACTGTTATACAGGCAGGAGAGATTAGTCTGATGACAGACTTGCAAACTAAGGCTCTTCAGGTTAGATGAGTTTGAAAAAGGTGGGTTTTCAGGTGCCGTTTGAAGGTTGAGAAACATTTAGTTTTTGTGAGAGACAGTGGTAGAGAGTTCCATACATTTGGGCCAAAGACAGAAAAAGATTTTTTTTAACCAAAGGTGTCTAGAGAGAAGCGAGGAACAGTCAACAGTGAGGTGTCAGAAAAGCGGAGCGTTCGAGAAGGTTTGTAACCCTGCAGGAGGTTGGCAAGATAGGATGGCATGTTCTCGTGATAGATACACTGAAAGCAGAGACAGGCAACTTTATATTGAATCCTTGCCTTTACCGGGAGCCAATGAAGTGTTCTAAGCAGAGATTTTGCACTCTCACGCCTGGGCTTGCGGAGAACAAGGTTCTGTATGCGCTGAAGTTTAAATAGTTGATTGTCATGGAGACCTGCGAATAGAGAGTTACGATAGTCCAGTCTAGATAGTATGAAAGAGACAGCAAGCTTGTTGGTAGCATCAGTGGAAAGGAAGGAGCGAATTGTAGTCACCCGTTTGGCTGCCTCTGCATAAGAGATGGGCAGCAGTGACGGACGTGGTTTGTCTGTGTGGTTAGGGTCTGTTTGTGTCCCAACCGACACGCAGACCAGCGGCATCCTTCCACTTGAAAGTGCCCCACTGCCCATCTCTTGTATATGGTCACTTACGAGTTTCTCTAAGGACAGAATCCGGTCGGACATCGCGAGTACTAACGATTTTAACTCACTGATGGAGTCGCTTCGGAGGTCTGCCCCTGGGCCGATATTGGTTCTCCTCTTCACAGCAGGCGAAGCGGTGACAGCCTTCGCAGCGATGATGGATGTCTTGCTTCCCACCAATGATGTTGTTGGCGTTATCGTAAGACACGCAGTGTGAATGTGTGCGTGTGTGTGTGTGTGCGCGTATATGTTTGCTATGTGATAGTAGAATCACCCGTAACAAATGGAGGATTGATATGGAGGATGGGTGCCTAGGAGAAGGAGGAGGAGGGAGGGGGTGGGTGCTATATCATTGAATTGGTGGCATTCCTGATTATTTCCTTACACTAACTGGGAGGATGCATTAAGTGGGTCTACAGGTATAGAGACTTGTTACAGATGGTATGGTATTTTATCTTTACATGACAAGAGGTTAAGATGTTTCATTAACAGACGGACACGAGGATTTACATAAAGCCTGTAACTTTGACACGAGGATTTACATAAAGCCTGTAACTTTGACACGAGGATTTACATAAAGCCTGTAACTTTGACACGAGGATTTACATAAAGCCTGTAACCTTGATAAAACCCCAACATCTTGCTAGCGTTAAGGGTGTTGTGGTGGCTTATAAGCCTATGCCATGGCTGTTTTGGACCTTCTCTATCACAAGGCTTCTGTCGTGACAGTATATATGGAATTCATTCTGGGTGTGGACATGCTACTTTTGGAAACTGAAAGTGAAAGTAACAATAGCAGACACGTTCTCTCGCATATAACTCTATACTGAGTAACACTCTTATCTGTGACTACTTACGTGACCTTCATGGCTTTTTAGTTAACCCTTTGTTATGTTTCATTGGAAAGTATAGTTGAACGTTCCTACAACAAAAGTACAAGCAGTTCATTCCTGCTTCTATACGATGATTATATGGAGATAAAACGTAATAAAAACTATTTCAAACATATCAGCGACATGCTTGTTTGGTGCTTTTCCTCTCTTTCTATTCTTGTAAGCAGCAGTACGATCGGTTGCCAAAGTGTTGAGATGCAGCAGTAAACAAGTCCCTTCATCTACCTCTGGGATACAGACCAAGTGGTTCAGGCAAGATGAGATTGCTTCATTCTTTGATTTTTAACCATCTAGTTCTCAAGCTGGGATATCAAAGAGCCATCCCTGCAAGGCCGGAGACGCCATCAGAATGCTGAACGTGTGGAAGTCCCTGCAGTTTATCAAAAATACCAAGCCAAGACTGTACCAGTGCTGTGTCTTTGGTCTTTTTCATCCTACATTACAACTTAGAATGCTGGAAAATAACACAGTGACCTCACCAAACTGTTCACATTTCATACGAGGAACTTCCAAAACTTCACACGAATATTCTGTTCCAGCACCATTTCCAGCCAATAAATACTTGCTCAATGCAAGTAAGAGAGTATTGACACCATTATCATGAACAGACGATAAA
Organism: Monoplex corrugatus; assembly: GCA_030674185.1. Classification (NCBI taxonomy): domain Eukaryota; kingdom Metazoa; phylum Mollusca; class Gastropoda; order Littorinimorpha; family Ranellidae; genus Monoplex; species Monoplex corrugatus. Next base: position 84,260,085 of record JAPXFY010000014.1, read on the forward strand.
GATACCTTGGGTACATCATCCGATGAGAGCAGAACATCACCCGGACTGCCCTTCATTGGACACCAAAAGGAAGACATAAGAGAGGAAGACTCAGGAACACCTGACGACAAACTGTACAAGGTGAATTCAGGGCGCTGGGGTATCATACACAGACTGGCTAAGAATCACACAGGTGTGCAGATCTTCAGTGCTATCCTACATGCCGATAGGATAAGGGGCAGTAAGTCAGTCAGTCTTCCTCTGGCCTTGGCAATGACATTATTCCAGCATACCCAGAGTTGTCTTGGATGGTGTCATGGTGGGCTGCGTGATCAAACCAAACAAGCTTCTGTCATTTCACTGCTGTCAGACGATGTTGATTTTGTTCCTTATGGACTCCTTGATCTTATGTTTGATGTAAGAGAAACAAAGCACTTTCCTCAGCTATTTGCTCTGAAATGCCAACTTTCTCTTTTCTGAATTAACAATCAATGTGCAAATATCCCACCCGCAGAGAAACATGAAGAGTACGAGTAACTTGTATACATTATATTTTCTGTTGAAGTTGATGATTCTGACTATTAATCGGCGTTTACACTGCTGTTTGGAATGCTGGTGATCATGCTTGCCTTTCTTCTCCGCAGACTTAATGAATACAACAACAACAACTATAATAATAATAATAATAATGATAATGATGATAATAATAATAATACTAATAATAATACTAATGGTAATAATAATAGTAATAATAGTAACAATCATCACCATCATCATTATCGTCTTCATCATCATGCAGCGCCAAATCACAAAAACACAAAGGTACAAAATGCACACAGAAAATGGGAGCAAGACTTACCATCTGGAATACTCTGGAAAGCCTAGTTTCTAAACATTCAAAATAAACAAGATGTAAGATTAAAATGTCCACAACTGAAATATTTTGCACACGTGATTCCTGCATCCAACAGTTTTAAAGCAAAAGGAACAATTACAAATCACAACACCACTTCCTGCCATAGAGAAAAGGACACACTTTAATACATGTTCTGGTGATGAGGACAGGGGGAGGGAATGTGAAGGTGGAGGGGAAGAGACAGGATGGATAATGAGAGTCATACAGGCAGGTTTATGTGTATGTATGTGTGTGTGTGTGTGTGTGTGTGTGTGTGTGTGTGTGTGTGTGTGTGTGTGTGTGTGTGTGTGGTGTGTGTGTGTGTGTGTACTGGAAGTGGAGATGGTTGTGGGGAGAGCTGAATGGCATTGGTTATAAAAGAGTTGGTGGTGGGGTGGGGTGGGGTAGAAGGCAGATGATGTAAACAACGTAAACAAGGGAAGAGAAAGCTCAGATGAAATTGAGATCATCAAGTGCCTTGCCACATGGCGTTGGTGATCATGGCCTTCCATCTGTTTCTATCCCTTGTTGCCTCAAGCACCTCTTCCAACCTCTTTGTCTTCAGCCACTTTGCAAGTCCGTCCAATATCTTCTCCTGTGATGGAGGCAGACACAAGAAGATCATCCATAAGGAAGATTAGGAAAAGACAAGCAACATTTATATGCCATTTTATGAGGAAAGGGGAACTGGAGCACCTGGTCATAACAGGAAATAGAGACGGTAGAGTAAACTAGAGAGGTGGGGGGAGGGAGGAGAGGGAGATGGTGGGAAGAATACGAGCAAAGGGACAGGACAGGGGTGGTGGTGGGGCTGAGGGGGCTAAGACAGACAGAAAATATTTTCTAGAACAAAAAGTAGACGTTTCTTCATACTCAAGCAATTTATCATGGTAACGTAATCAGTCTTTTGCTAAAACAATGAGAGAAAGCAACTTTCAGGTAGGTGTGTTTGGTGTCAATAGCTCACTGGTGTTGTAGTCTGAGGGATGTTGTGGTGGACTAGCTGCGAGGAGGAGTGTGGCTCAGTATGGTGTCATTACTAAAGCATTAATTATGAGTTCCCTAGGTCGTGTTCTGCGTATGTTTTATAAGAACAAGAAACGCCCCAGGGTGCTGGATGGGACCCAGAACACCAGTGCCCCACCACTCTCCAGACAATCAACCCCAGCTCCCAACACCACATGGTAGCCAGTTCACCAAGGAAAGGGACATATCCATGCGCTGCATGACCCATTGAGACCCAGTCATCACTTACTTTGTATACAAACCGAATGGCAAGGTGGTGAGATGACGAACCCCGGCACACAGCCACATAACATGCATCAATCATGTCCAGCCCAGCCCACCAAACCAAGAGAGACTGGAAAAGCTCTCGCCCACACCACTTCATCCCAATCCCTCCACAAGGCAGCCTACCCAGACACACAGCTACCAGCCCCTCTCCCCCACCATGGTCTCGACCTCAGCTTTTGGAAGCTCCCAACACTGCTCCACCATGACCACAGAGGATGTGCGTGTGGTCGTAAAAGTGGTCAGGTATGATGCCCCAAACAAAGCTCATTCCGCTTCTCACAATTGACATGCCCCTAAAATGATCCCAAGCCTGACGTCTCTCTGAGCCGTCACCAGGGTTTTCCCTGTGGTCATCAGGTCTGATTCCCCGACGCCGGCATCCAGGCCACCAGTCAAAGTAAACAAGAGGGCCAGACAGGACTTAGAGCACAAATGCCCGACTGTCCTACAGACAATTGCCTCCTAGGTTCTGACGCCACATGGTGGCCATTTCACTATAGGATGATGAGGTGGTCTATACACGGGGGGAGGGGGTAGTCTCACTCAACGTGGCTCCGTTACTAAAGCATTAATTGGGAGGTTCACAAGGCTGTGTTCTGTGCATGTTTTATTACAGGGACTGAAGAACTCCCATCAAAATGACCCAACTGCGGTGCATAAGCTTCCCTGGGGGTGGCACTACAGTGACTTTACAGGGCTGGCTCCCATTGCTACCAAACACTCGGACTTCAACAGCATAAAATTGGGTTTGATAGTCGTGTGGCATGAAATCAACGCTATCAAAGTGAAGCAGAAAATGGGCAGAAAAGAGGACTAACACTTTATGATACTATAACTGTCAGAACTGAAAAGGTGGAAACGTGTTTGTAATACCATTGACTAAACGCTGAACACTTGTTAGCAATATTTTTCGTTCTATTTCTCATTTATTATGAACATACCGTTTTATAAGATGCAGCAATGACCTCGGCAATGCATCGACTAATTGGTAAACATTTTTAGACAATTTTAAGAATGTCTTTCTTTACATGTATATTGACTTGTACATCAGATTTATCACTATGTTTCTAAGAGTTAAATTGAATGTGTCAGTTTGAATGACGTTGTACTATTTTAACATCGCCTGTTGTGGAATGACAGTGGTTCAAATTACACTCATGAGTTCATTTTTGCTTTGAATAAGAAAGAAAATTTATTTTGATTTTAGTTTTATCATCTCCTTTCTTTAAAAGTCAGTATTATACAGCATACAGGGCTTTACTGAATACGTATGCACCTGATTGTCTGTTAATCACCAGACATTACAGTCATCAAATGTGATCATGTGATAGTCTAGAGTCTATAAAAGTGACACTTCAGATTAAAAGAACGTCACGAAGCAGGCTCATGAGACACAATTCCTGCCTTGAGCCAGCGTCTGAAAATTATCATCACTTCTTCCTTGGGGCAGTCATACAGATCTGATGCACTGTTTCTGTCCTCATCCTGATTTTGCATCTGAGACAATAGCAATTGCTTTTCGCGTTCTTCACGCTGATGACGAAGTCGTTCTAACACCATATTGATTGTGTAAAGAAATGGATTGATGGCAGAGTTGAGAGGCAAGACAAAAATCGCCATAGCCACATTGATTTCGCCTGAAATTGGATAACCATAAGAAGCCACCAGTCCCAGCAGACCAATGGGGAACCAACACAAAAAATCTGATACAGCAATAGTGATAAGACGACGAGCTAAAGTAATATCTTTCTTGGATTTTGCACTAGACTGGTTAGCTTGCATTGCGTTCTTCTGCACTGACCAGTAGATAATTATCTGTCCAAAGGCTATCAGAATGAACAGTACAAAATTCAAGATTATCATGACCGAAAAGGCATAGTTCTTGCCAACAAAATAGTTTCTAGTGATAGGCAGTGGAATACAGATGCCATTTTGACTATAGAAACGCCAGTGGGACGCCATAGGCAATAGAGGAACACCAGCAATGAAGAGGCCTGTCGTCCACAGCAAGCCACAGGCCAGAAGACCACTTGTTCTGTGGAATTGAAGATGACTGAAAGGGAAACGAAGCACTAGGAACCTGTCTAAGGTGACGAGACAGATGATGAAGGCTGACACCTCACTGGACAGCAGTGACAGGAAACCTGCCATCTGACAGACTGAGCTCTTCTTCCAAGTGACATCATTCCACAGGTATGTACCCAGGTACAATCGATCTGCTACACCTATGACAGCCAGGTACAGACCCATCAGAAAGTCAGCACAACACAGGTTGATGACAAAGATATCAAATCCCAACATGTCTTTAGATTTCTTGGTGACCATTCTAACAACAAAGCTAAGCATATTACCAGAAGTTACTAAAACAGCAAAAACTGATAGAAATGCCCGGTACACATCAGATCTCAGCAAAGCCTGACAGGAAGAAATCTCATCAGATGGTGCCTTACATCTGGATGGAATGAAATGTGTTGGCAGTGTTTCCTGGCAGCATAATTTATAATTGTCAGCATAAACTGACTGCAGACTGTCAAGTCCATGAAACACATGCCTGGGAAAGACTGTCATGGAACAACCACGGACATCCAGCACGCGGAGATGAGTCAGAGTTTGAAAACCATCACCAAGGACTCGTTCTACACCACAGCCCGACAAATTCAGGGTATCCAGGCTGGTAGGGAGCGTCTCCAACACGTCTAACTCTGGTATGTCAACACCAGACAAATCTAATCTTTGGAGCTTATAACTCACTAGAGACGTTCTGACGTTCGTTTGAAAAACCCAGTCCAAAAGATTGTTGGCAAGGGAGAGATGATGGAGGTTGGGGGGAAGGTCGACATGTTGATCAGTGATGGAGACCAGGAGATTGTCGCTCAGATCCAGGATGTGCAGGTTAGGAAGATAGATGACAGTGAGGTACATCATGTCACAGTGAGCCAGTCCAAGGTAGATGAGCAATGTGTTGTTTGCAATGTCTGCATAGTTCAGACCACTTCCACTGGCGTCCAGAAACCGTAGCTGTGTATACAGACCAACAGGAATAACGTCTGTACAGAAAAAGGCGTGGCCATAGCACGTGCAGTGGTCAGGGCACGTGGCATTACACAACAACTCATCATCACGCTGTGGACACTGGTATAATACCGTCACATATATCATTTTTGTGGACACACGATGTAGATCCCCGACAACGATAGAATCCTGGACAACTGTAGCTGTCACATTCTTCCTCGTCTTCATGGTCAGGACAGTCATACATGTAATTGCATCTGACGAACACTGGCAAACAATATCCATTGTCTGCACACTGGAAGTGAGTGTATGGACATACAGATGATCCATTGTTCAGAGTGTCCCTCACTGGCTGTGCTACAGCCCACCCTCGACCATTAAATGTCAGAATTGCAGGTGGTGGAAGTGTGATGTCGATATTAAAGCTCGCTCGTAAAGATCCACACTGAGTTTCATCACTTTTGTCTCGACAGTGAGGGATATCATCACACACAAGTTTCAGATCTATACACTGAAAGGGAAATACATACATACATACATTACTGATATGAATGTTGTATAACAACCAGGTTTGTACATAATGACTGAATAGCATGCATCCCGTATTTAACATTGTGCTAAACTGGAAGCTGATGTGTGATGTGAGCTGATAAATAAAATCACTGGTAATGAGATTATCGTTGCTGTGAATAAAATTACTTCCTTTTGTCTGACCAGTCATTCCACATTAAGTTAAATGTGACCTGTCGTGAATGCAGAATTTCATTTAGTCTAATAATAGACTTATATTTAACTTAGGCCTCTACATAGAAAAATCAGTGTATCAGAATTATATGTTTGTTTAGAAATCCTACCATTTACATACTCAACATACTTTGAATAATGCATATACATCGCAGTAATACCTTGCAGAGTCTTCAATGTCTGAAGACTCAATTGTACCACTCCTTCAAGTACAAATGAACGACTCCTTGTCAGACCATCCTCCAGTGCTGAGATTACCAAAGCTCTGAAGCAAATCATGGTTGGGAATGCTACAGAAGCTAGTGGTATTCTTGCAGATTACTGCAGGAATGAGGGCAAGAGTCTCCTGGAGAAGATGACAATTATGAACCAGTCCATATGGCAGAAGGAAGAGGTCCCTTAAGATTTTAAAGATGCAATGATCATCCGTGTTAACAAGAGAAGGCAATGAGACCTTATGTGATAATCAACGTGGGATGTCTCTCCTGTGCATCTCTGATTTTCTCATTGGACTTGAATCAGTGTACGTGTGATTAACAAGCAGGATCTAACTCCCTCAAATAAACTTTGTTGTAGAACAGAAAGTCTTTTGACACTCAGCCCAAAACAGATTTTTCTTTATTTGTAATCACGTAACAGTTGCCGTGGTGTAATGATTAGTGTAATGGAGCACCGACTGGAAGGGTGTGGGTTTGAATTGTGTTGTAAAGACTGGGACCACAGTTAATCTCTTCCACTTCAAGGATGCATCATTGAGGGTGTTGCTCAAATCGTCTGACTAACACCACATGTGTCTATCTCTCGGGAAGGGTTGATGCAGGATATACTATGACAGTAAGCGTAGAGTACCGCCCTGTCCCTCCAGCTATGGGTAAATAGCCCCACTGTCTTGTGGACATCTCAGGAGAGAATAATGCTAAGGGAGGTAACCCTGAAAGAAAAAATCACCCTACTGCTTTGTAGGTTGTCGTGGGAACGACAAAGGCTAGCGGAGAGACCGCAAAAAAAATAAATAAATAAAACAAAAAAAACCGATGGAAGGCAATGGGAAACCACCATCGCATTGTCCCTTGAAAAATTATGGAGACTGAAAATAAAAATGAAGATAACACGAAAATAGGTGTTCCGATGGATCACCTTCATCCGGTAGGGACCGTCATAAGGCGCAGGTGACACCAGACCGTCAGCAAGCTATTGCGACCAAACTCAAACTCAAAAATACTAAAGTAGCAACATGAAACATCAGAATTTTGTTCCAAAAAGGCAAATTAGAAAATGTCAAAATGGAGATGGAGAGGCTTAACATTAGTATTTTAGGACTAGGGGAAGTGAGATGGAAGGGGGCAGGCATGATAACATCCAGAGAGTATACAGTGATATATTCTGGTGGAAACTCACATGAAAGAGGAGTAGGCATTGTAATGGACAGGGACAAATCAAAAGCAGTTAAGGGATACTTGGCTGTGTCTGACAGAGGCAGACCATTTGATATCAACATCATTCAGGTGTATGCACCAACATCCACAAGCACTCAGGAAGACATCGACAACGAAGTATTAGAGATGGCCAAGGTCCAATGTAAATCACAAGAAGTTACCATAATAATGGGAGATTTTAATGCTGAAGTGGGAAAGGATAGGTAGAAGATATAGTTGGACCTCATGGCCTTGGTACACAAAATGAAAGGGGAGGGAAACTTGTAGAATGGGCACTGATGAATGAGTTCATGGTAGGAAACACCTGGTTTCAGCAGCCTAATAGAAGAAAATGGACTTGGATGAGTCCAGGAGATAATACCAAAAATCAGATTGACTACATCCTGATTAATAAAAGATTTAGAAAACACTACCAGGCGCAAACTGCAACAGTGACCACAATCCTGTAGTGGGAAGATTTAGGCTGAAATTACGGAAAAGGAAACAGACCTATAGCAACATCAAACTAAATCTTCTTGGACTCTTAAAGACAGGTGAAGTGATTCGTCAAAAATTTAATATACATGTTCAAAACAAATTCAGTGCTCTGGAAGACGTTGGTGACAGTGAAGAACAATGGACAAAGTTGAGAAATTCGATAAATGAAGCTTGTGAAGAAATCCCTGTAGTAGATAGAAAAGCAAAAAAGAACTGGATGACAAAAGAAATTTTAGGCTTGATGGAGGAACGGAGGAAGGCAAAGAGAAACGAGGAGATATACATGAAGATAAACAAAGAAATCAGGAATAAGTGCAATGAAGCTAAGGAAGCTTGGCTGAAAACAAAATGCAAAAACGGATCCTCAGGGCATGTACAGACGAATTGAAGAAATTGTCCACAGGAAAAATACCTGCATATAAACTGGTTGCTTAAAATCGAAAGATGGTACGATTCTCATGGAAAAAGACAAAATATTAGACAGATGGGGAGAGTACATTAAAGACCTTTTTGAAGATGACAGAAACGGAGAACACATTATAAAAAAGTACTTTGAAGGACCACCCATAATGAAAGATGAAGTTAGAGCAGCATTGAAAAAGATGAAACCAGGAAAAGCCCCAGGACCAGACAACATTACCACAAAGATGATTGAAGCCCTGGAGGAATTCGGCATAGAAAAAATAACAGTCCTTCTCAATGAAATTTACGACACTTGAAAAAATCCCCAAAGATATGTCAAAATCAATTTTCATTGCACTTCCACAGAAGACAGGGGCTATAGAATGCGAACTCCATCGCACAATCAGTTTGATGAGTCATGTAACCAATATCCTATTAAGAATAATCATGATGAGGACAAGGAATAGAATCAAAAGAGAAATAGCAGATGAACAGTGTGGATTTGTGGAAAGGAAAGGAACCATTAATGCCATATACATCCTAAGAACTATCACAGAGAGGTCAATCGAGATGAACAAGGATTTATATTTACGCTTTTTTGATTATATCAAGGCTCTCGATCAGGTAAGACATGAAGAATTTATCAACCAACTAGAAAGACTCAATATTGATGGAAAAGATCTACAAATAATCAGAAATATGTATTGGGAACAAACAGCTGCAATGAGAATAAAAAACGATATCGGCTCTTTCCAAAACATCAAAAGAGGAGTCAGACAGGGTTGTGTTTTGTCACCAGATCTGTTTTCACTTTACAGCGAAAACATCATGAGAAACCTAGAGGAAAACCCCGGATTAAAGGTTGGAGGAAAAATGATAAACAACATTCGATACGCAGATGACACCGTGCTAATTGCAGAAAGTGAAAGAGACCTACAAAACCTTGTGAATATACATGAAATAGAAAGCAAAGGTAAGGGGCTGGAACTAATCAGCAGGAAGACTGAAGTCATGGTGATCAGTAAAAAGCATGAAATCCCCCCATGCAAAATAATAGCAAACGGCACAGCCTTGAGACAAATTGATAAGTTTAAATACCTGGGAACGATCATTTAACCAGACGGCAGATGCACATCAGAAATAGCCGGCAGAGACGGCCAAGCCAAAACAGCATTCAAGAAGATGAAAAGCATTCTTACCAACAAATGCCTATCAATTAACATCAGGAAGAGAGTTCTTGAATGTTGTATAGAACCAATACTGTTGTACGGTTGCGAGGCGTGGACAGTCAACAAGTAAAGCCAGAACAAGATTGAGGCAGCCGAGATGCGGTTTCTAAGAAGGATGTTGAGAGTTCCATGGACAGCAAAGAAAACAAACGAGACAGTCTTGATGGAGGCAGACACAAGTAGACCATTCATAAGGAAGATTAGGAAAAGACATTTTATGAGGAAAGGGGAATTGGAACACCTGGTCACAACGGGAAAGCTGGAAGGAAAGAGAGCACGGAGTAGACCCAAGCAGAAGATGCTAGACGGACTTGCAGAGTGGCTGGGGACAAGGAGGGTGGAAGAGATGCTTGAGGCAACAAGTGATAGAGACAGATGGAAGTCCATAATCGCCAACGCCATGTGGCAAGGCACCTGATTATGATGATGATGATGATGATGATGACCGCCCTGTCACATACTCTCAGTCCTGGATGGAACTGCATAGAATCATGATTATCCTCCTCCTTCTCCTCGTCCTTCCTCCTCCTCCTTCTTTCTCCTCCTCCTTCTCCTCTTCCTCCCTTCTCCTCCTCCTCCTCCTCCTCATATCGTTATAAAAATAAAACAGTGCCAGCATCTGTGGCCATTAAGGTGTCGTAACAAATGGACAACAACAACAACAACAAACACAAACGAAAAAAGAATCTTGAATCAAGCATCTAATACAATACTTTACCTTAGATTTGATTTTGTCAAGATTTTGCGCTATATAAATAAAGTCAAATCTTGATACAACGTATCCCTGAGACATATCACGTGTCCATGTATTTACTGCACTGTTCGTAAGATGTTAAACCTAGTTTTTAACTTTTTTACTCACCGCACAAGGTACGTTGATCTCTTATCTGTGCACCAATGCATGTTCACATGTATGGATGTTTTACATGTATGCATGTATGATGCAGTCACGTTCTTCTCAGTTTGAAATATCAACAACAACAAAAGAAAGAAAAGAACAGAAAGGCAGGCATTCGTAGATCTGTAGTTGGATTTTTTGAAGTTCTAATCAGTCAATGTAAGCACTCTATTAATCAATTAATCAAATTATACAATATTCTTGTCTTTTTAGACAAAAAGTTGGTGACTTCTTTCATTTCAAGTTAGAGATTTTTTCATGGTTCTGTCTTACAATTACATTTATTTAATTTTTGTTCTGAACTCCGCCATTGCCTAATTCCAGGATGAGAAAAGAGGAGAGTATGCATTGGACTAGCAGCCCACAATGTTCAAGACAACGTAAACACAAGCTTCAGTAGAACTAACAGGGACAGAAGCAGCAGTGCCACCCATGACAAACACGAATAGAAGCTGAAAGAAAGTTTCTGCGCAGCCAAAATGAGAGTGAACTATGAGAAGAATGTATGGCACTTGAAGAACAACACACTTCAGGCAGAAGATAAAAAGATACAGCATCAGCATTCTGAAGCTGGATAAAGTGAGATAAACCAATTCGGGGAAGACCATAATGAACACTGTTACTCTGTAAAAACAAAATGGACAACACCAGAAAAGAGCATTCATATCAATGGACCACTGGCCAGGAAAACTTTTAAACTGAGAAACAATCAACTTGTGGATCACCAGAGCCAGGTTTTCCCTAGACTTGTAAAACCACCAATCTGCAATGTTAAGCATCACCCAGCAGGAAGAAGTAGAGAAGAAAGGCGAATTTTTTTACCAAGATTTTGAAACTTGTCTGAACGCTACCTCGTGGTGGTGACTGAAAGTCATTGGAATGTATGGAAAAGTAGGGGAGTAAGAAAAAACAACCCTGTTGAGAGTATTATATGCAAACCTTTGTGTAGTGAATGGACTTGTCTTTCAGGAACTATTGTCCAGCAGAAAACCGTCCAGCAGTTAACACGGACGTCACTTGATGGCAGAACAGATAATCAGAGAGTCCACACTGCAGCTACAAGGAAACTGAGAGGATTATCTCTCCACATCAGGGCAATGAGAGACCTAGATGAAGACTGTGACCTTCACCTTATTCGCTGTGAAACAAGACTGAAATTGAGACCTCACTGAAACTCAATGCACTAGCTAAGAAAAACTCAATACACTAGCTAAGAAAAACTCAACACACTAGCTAAGAAAAGGAGACGGAAAACACAGCAGGCATAGGCAGACAAAATATGTGGATATGAAGAAGATTATAAGGAAAGGCAGAAGACAGCATTCGGAAGGTCTAGCAAAAAAATCACAAGAATCAGAAAAAGAAAGAGACATCCAAACAGTATACACAATAACCAAGATCTTCATGGTAATACCAGCAAAACGTAAGCAGTAGTTAAGGACAAATATGGTAACATACTGACAAAGAAAATCGACCAGTTTGCAAATGGGAAGAGCACTTTCCCATAAATTATCAAAAGAGACGACCCAAAAGAAGAGGCAAATATACTAGTAGCAGAACAGTAAATAGAAACGAAACGAGAAAAATAACACATAGGAAATTCAAGATCATCACACAGACAACGAGGCACCTGTATTAAGAGAACACGGAATCACAATGATATGGTAAAGGTATATGTATATGTATTTAGTTATATTCTGATGATATGGATTATTATTGAAGTAGTTGTCAACATTTTCCCCAGTAAAAGGATACATAGCTAATTAGAATATCATTTTCCCCATTAATATCTGGCACTTGTTTAAAAACAAGAAGCAATGCGTGATTCGGGCAGAGAGGTGAAATATATCTAAATAGATAGGTTTTCAGTGCGTTAGGGTCTGTTTCTTTTTTCATGAGCATAAGCTGTGGTCAAGTGGACTTACGTATCACATATAACTTGGAGGTTAAGTATAATGTAGTTTGTTGTTTACTGCTTATTTCATTTTTAAAACCAGCCTGCCTGCAGATCCCAGACTGTTCAAAATGACTTTCAGCGTCATTTTACTTATGTGCCTTGGCTGACTATTTACTGACAAACATATATCACACGTGTTTCAAAGATCATGAACAGCTTCTTTCTTTGCTTATGATACCAAGATCAGTGTAGCCGTATGGAGGACTCGAGTAATGCAACAGTAAATAATTGTTTCATTTTTTCAACTCTTAGGTGTAGCAACGATTAGTTTAAGCATACTTAAACTGATCCATTCGGTGATATTTGCCTCCCCGTTCCTCTGTGGATCTTGGCTAAAGTCTCCTTCCTGGGTGTCCTAAACATTGGTCTTTAACAGGGTGTCAGAGCAGGTTTCACTTTGTGTTTCGATTTCTCAAGACAACATCTCCGCACCTGGAATAAATTGCACATGCACGTGCACCATTGCTACCACGTGACTGAGAATATCCAAAATGATTATGGCGTAAGCTGTAACCCTGCACGTATGCTCCATGTGTCGGAAATGTCCCAAGATCATACTTGGTGAGTGACTTTATATCTTGAATGTATATCAGTTTGTTATAGGAACAGTCTAGGCTACATTGTAATAAATGTGTTAGCTCAATCATGTTGTGTTAATTAAACACACCTGGAAATGGATGAAAATACAACCATCATCTAGTACAAACTGACCTTATCGATGTCCTACACAATCACATCACAGATATCATCCACACCCACACCCTTCAGTCAATACGATACACAGCCCCGTCTGCCCACCAATATGACTATATAACATAGCCCATCTGTTTACCAAAATGATTGTATTTGTTGTCTCCATTATAGCAGCTCTTCTAGTCCATCATTCGCCTCCAATAAAACAAACAAACGAACAAAAAATCTCTCTCTCTCTCACTCTCTCTCTCTCACATCACCACACACACACACACACACACACACACACACACACACACACACACACACACACACACACCACAACAATTTTTCCCTTCAGCACATTCCTCTTCAGCAACCCTCTAACTGTCTTATCTATTTCTGTAAATTTATTCACCGCTAATTCAGGAAAACTCAAATCTTTTGGTTCCACGTTGTAGGAATTTGCGCATTGTTACTTTTGCAAACACTCTCCTTTTCTGTGAAAATGATCACGAAAAATCCAGATTTTTGTAATAGTGGAGGACATACACACATGGAGAAAAACGTCAAATGAAACCAGACTTGACGTGAGTCGAGAACAATAGCAAACTGTAACAATAGTGAAAACAGAATGTAAATTTTGTCAGAGGTCCCCAAGAAGGTGCTGTTCACACATTTCGCTGAAAAATGCTGATTTTAGGTGCCTTTAGGGGCCCATGCCACCTTGCCCCTCATTTCCATATATATCCATTGGCAATCTTCAGATATCCACACTTTTGATCCAAATGCGATAACGTTCCATCAGCAACCAGGTAAAAAAACAGTTTTAATAACAAACACACACACACACACACACACACACACACACACACACACACACACCACACACACACACACACACACACACACACACCACACAAGCATACACACACACACACTCACATGCATGGGCAGATACACAATGTGAAATGATTTCCCCTTTAAAACAAAGTGTGGGAGGGGCTGAACATATCTTTCCCAAGTCAAATTTACCTCTTTGTTATTGCAAGTAAACCAGGAAGTGATGTCACAGGGCGTGTAATGACAGAAGTGTTCATCACTGCCGTCATTACAGTCAGAAAAGTGGTCACACACCAACGTGTATGGCACGTGCTCTACGTCACTTCGACACGTGAATGAAGGTGGACGTGGCTTCAGGTCAGTCTCACATGTAGAAGACGATACCGATGATTCCAGATGTGCACAACGACTGGAAACGTCACAAGCGAGAAATGTGTGGGCTAAATGACCTTTAGGGCATTGGAGGAACGTCGTTTGGTTGGGCCATACTTGTGAAACATCTATCCGTGGAACAACTATTGTGTTTCTTGTCTTTAGTGTCAATGGACTGGGTTCGGGCTTGTTAGATAGTTCACACAGAAAATTACTTAATAGTTTGTTGTGACGTTTGTATCTACGGAGCAGTGCTATATCCATTTGAATACAGTGTGATATGCAGGCAGTGTCACGTGAAAAAGGCCCTGTGTAATAAACAATGCTGCCATCTAAGTTTCTCCACATATTCTTGTATCTGCAAACCATCACATTTTATGTAGATATGGCAAACATTACGCGTGTTAATGAGTTGTTTATGAAACATGATAAAATCAGGTTCGAGTCCACATGTACAGTTATGGCATGCTTTTTTAATAGTCAGAAATTAACGTCAAATAATCGTTATGGCTTCGATTTTTCCATTTCTTTCATGTGTGTGTGTATACGCATGAAGAATATCAGATAAACATGTAAGAGATCCTGTGAATCGTGTCAGTGGCTGGTTTACGGAAATATAAATATGTGTACACCAGCATTCACGCCCACTAAAGATGCAGACAGTGTAACGATATAATGGAATTTGATCAGTTCGCCCACCAGATTTTGTTTTCTATGCTCCACTAAAACGTCTGATGCTGTGTAATGTGCAGTGAGTGAGACTAAACGAGTTTCAGGAACAGAGCTATACACGAACGATTTCCATTAACAATGAATAATGTATTTTATTACTTGCCAGTAGATATATTAATGTGCTGTACGAGTGATTATTGTTTGGAGTTAATGCCTGATCGAAAATTAGAGATTGGCAAAAATGGGCTCCTCTTTTAACTTCCTTCATGGATCTTGTCTGTTGATAGTTGCTACTCTACTCTTTCAAAATTTGCATAATTCCAACTAGTCTCTGAGCATGAACTTTGAAAGATAATTTCAAAGTCCAAACCAGCTCCTTGTTCTCTTGATACTATACCTATGTCTTTGCTACCTGAGTTCTTGGATAAGATATTCCTATCATTGACTAGTACTCTTAATGGTTGTCTGCTATCAGGCTTAATACTGATATTGTTGTCAAGTCACTTCTGAAACAATCTAATCCTGATGATGACAATTTGAAAACATCTATCACCTTTTATCAAACCTGTCATTCTATTGAAGGTCATTTTGGAAGTAAAATTGCTGACAGTCAGTGATTTGCGTTGTGCTTTGCAGTCTACCTACTATCTATAACACATGCTGAGACGACATTCCTTAGGGTAGCAAATAATATTCTGCTTGCTTGGAATAGTGACAATGTGTCCATTATGACTGTCTTTGATTTGTCTGCTCCGTTTGATGCCTTAGATAATGGCATTCTTTGTTACATAGCAAGAGAAGAAAGCAAGGAACATCTGTGCATTTAAATAAATAAAACAGACTTAGAAAATGTTCCACATTTCAAGTATCTAGGATCTGTAAAAGCAAATGATTCTCCTGCAGCAAAGATGTAAAAACAAAACCTAGCAGCAAAACAGAAAATGGTCCAGTTAAACAACGTATGGAAAGACAGAGGGCTTCCCAAAGATTTAAAAACCAAGAATCCTGAAAATTTTGATTTGACCTGTTTTATTGTATGAATGCGAAGCCTGGACACTTAAGAAAAGACAAAGAAAACAAAATCAATGCAGCAGAAATGTGGCTATATAGACAACTTCTCAGCGTCAAATGGACAGACAGAAAAACAAACGATAGCATGTTAAAGGAACTGAATGTCAGGCGTCAGCTGCTGACAGAGATCAACAAAAACAAAGCTGAAATACGTGGGCCATGTGACCAGAAACAACAAAAACAGATCTGATATTAACGGTCCTGCAGGGGAAAGTTGAGGCGAGGAGAAGAAAGGGACGACCGCACACCTCCTATTTCAACAACATCGCTGATGTCTGTGGTATGGGGATCCAGGAGGTCGCCCACCACGGCTGTGCAAAACTGGCCAAATCGTTCTCTTTAGTTTGCCTGCGGACGGCAGCTGTAGGCCTTCAAAGCCTGGCATTCCAGAGGGGGGAAGGGGGTGTGATGCAGGGTCGAGACGGGGTCACGGCAGTAGCTGCGGATGAATCCCTTCTTAGTCTGTATTAAAACTTGATCATTTCACCCGATCTTCTCCTGTCTGTAGACACGGAACCTAAGATATCTGGATGTTGATTTTTTGTGATTTACAAGTTTGTTCTAAGTGCCCACGTTACGTCTAAGAATTAGAATTTGTACCGTTGACTGAAGTTTGTAATCTACAAACTTTTGCAGTCACTGTGTGTTCAACTGCTGTGCTTTTTTGTTAAAACGTGTATTCTTCACGTGTTGAAACTTCTTATTCCACTGATGATGATTTTTTGTTCCCCCCCCCCCCCTTTTTTTTTTTTTTTTTTTCGTTTTTTCATCCTTTTGTTCTCGTTTTATTTCATCTATTTATTTATTTTTTGTGTGTGTTGACTTGGAGACTGGTTTCCAAATATATATGTGATGCTGAAGTGTTGATGTGTATGGAGTTAAGTGAAAGTTTAAGGATAAGTTACTCACTATAATCTGCTTTGAACATCACATCATTCAGTCTTGTACTCAGAGCACTGTTGTGAGAAACTGAACAGTTTTGTTGTTTTGATCGTAGTTCTTTCCTTACGTATTAGTGTTAAGTGTTGTGCGTAGAATTGAACAATGGCTGTTGTTTATGTACACACCTCTCCTCCCAAGTTCAGGTCGAAATCTTTCAAGTAAGTGGAGGTGCACGCTGGCATGCTGTAGTTTGTGTGGCATGTTGTTCTGTGTGCATGGAAACTGTCAGGACTGCAATAACGGCGGTTTAAAACAGCAAAATTTTGTGAAATCGGAAATTAACCGTCTCTGTGCTTGTGATTGTGCATGTATTTGAACTAACACTGCAGTCTGCTTTGCCAGTCAAACATATTCGTGTTTGGTGTCATTTTAAAGCTCGTGGTTCTGGCCATCCAGCTATCTACAATACACTCTTGTTTGGCTAAAGCGCTTTAAAAAAATGTATCATTTAAAGTCATACCCATTTCCCCCAGTTAAACCCCAGATGTCAGCTATGGCTGCTGACAGGCGAGATATAAACAATCTGCCCAGGGAAGGCAGGCATCATGGTCGGGTCACGCATAGGTCAGTGCACTCGGCTCAGCAACTAAAGGGAAGGGTTGGAACAGCAGTGCCACACATGTCTCAATCATGTGACCTGGAGAAGACTTGTGACGACGAGCGTGGCTCCTATCACCGATACCAGCGATGGAGAGAGGTGAGGTGAGAGATATGATGAGATTAAGCCTACGCTGACAGTAGTTAGAAAAAAAATTGATAAAGCTGAGATGCTAACAACATCCTACATCTACAGATCCAGGACATATTTTTCACAATGCTATGCTGATTCACGAGAGTTCTTGAATGTTATATAGAACCAATACTGTTGTACAGATGTGAGGCGTAGACATTCAACAAGCAAAGCCAGAACAAGATTGAGGCAGCCGAGATGTGGTTTCTAAGAAGAATGTTGAGAGTTCCATGGACAGCAAACGAGACAGTCTTGATGGAGGCACAAGTAGATCATTCATAAGGAAGATTAGGAAAAGACAGGCAGCATTTATAGGCCATTTTTTGAGGAAGGGGGATTTGGAGCACCTGGTCACAACGGGAAAACTGGAGGGAAAGAGAGTGCCAGGTAGACCCAGGGAGAAAGTGCTGGACGGACTTGCAGAGTGGCTGGGGACAAGGAGGGTGGAGGAGATGCTTGGGGCAACGAGAGATAGAGACAGATGGAAGTCCATGATCGCCAACGTCATGCGGCAAGGCACATGATGATGACGATGATGATTCTGGTTCACGAAAATGTGGTGATAGTGATGATGTTGTAGAGTTCCATTTTGGATTCGGTTTGTGCATCAGGGATGTATTTTACATTTCATTTCATATCTGGACATCAACCAGGCCCTACAGATATAGTTGGTCATCAAATTTGAACTTGAAATTTAACATGCGTTGCCCCAGAATTCTCACAAAATCCATGATACAGCAGCTTCTGGCATTTATTTATCTATCTATTTTTATATAATTTATCATACTCTATTTTTATATAATTTATCATACGGACATTTGAGTCAGCAGATTACTGTGACACATTCTGAGATGTGTTGTGTTGTGTTGTGTGTGTGTGTGTGTGTGTGTGTGTGTGTGTGTGTGTGTGTGTGTGGTGGTGTGTGTGTGTGTGTGTGTGTGTGTGTGTGTGTGTGTGTGTGTGTGTGTGTGTGTGTGTGTGTGTGTGTGTGCGCGCGCAATGCTTGCATGAGTACTCGCATTTCGTGTTTTTTTTCCTTACATAAAGGGGGAAGTCCTCTGTACTGGAATCATTCCAATCCATATGCCATGTACTTTGTCGATGCTGTATAGCAAGTCTTTGACTTCCATCATCTCCTGGTAAGATTTCAGACTGGCTAGATGAGCTCCGTGACGTCGGCAATGTTTTTCTGCCATGTCCCATGACACCTTTACTTCAGGAACTGATGAGTCCATAACTACAGCCCAGTAAAGTTTGAATATTTTTGTGACCACGTAGATGTAACAGCCTTTGCCCACAGTAAGACGCCCAGACCACAACGATCAGAAGTGTAAGGACAATGTTCTTCATCCTCCATGCCTTTACAGTCTGCCTGCAAGTTACATGGGAAATGCTGTTTAAAGTCTGCCCAGTCAGCTACCGAACAGTTCCAGGTTCCGTCATGAAGTCTCTGAGGTTTTATAGAATGACGGTGAAATGAAAACTGAAGTTTGAATCCTTTGACAGCGTTTTTAGTCCTAGCTACGAAACGTACATATAAAACTCCAGATTTCAGATCATAGGCTTCAGGACTGGGGAGAGTAGTACCACAGTAGATCATCATTGCTTTCGTGAACAGTTTGTCTTTGTACAATACCACAGTGCCTCGTGAGCAGCTTTTCCTGCTGCCAGGAAGGTCCATGTGAGAGACGCTCACCATAATTATATGACCGGAAGAAACAGAAATGCTGGTCCAAATGTCCATGGCGAGCTGTAATGACGTCATACCGTTCCAGCCTGGGCTTGTGATTGATCCTAAAGACATGGACAGAATGGTTAAGGCGTGAAGAGTTTGCCTTTGTGCATGCTTAGTAGTTATTAATATTACCTGTTTGTCAATGAACTGTGTTATTGTGACAATTCACATTACATTGCTCATTACTTATAATCTTGCTTCAATTTACATTACAGTATTTATTACTGACCATCTTGCTTCAATTCACATTACAGTATTTATTACTGACCATCTTGCTTCAATTCACATTACAGTAGTTATTACTGACCATCTTGCTTCAATTCACATTACAGTATATATTACTGACCATCTTGCTTCAATTCACATTACACTGTACATTACTGATCATCTTGCCTCACACGTTTCCATGATGACAAGTTCTCAATTTTGTCAATAAACACAAAAAAGAAAACAGCGATGGACCACAGGTGAACTGATTTTCTTCAGTTTCGTTATCAACATCAGTCTTTATCTTTATTGAGTGCTTTAAAATATCAGTTATTTATTTCCTTTCAAAGCAGACTTGAGGAAGTGTACTTTAACTGTCACGGTTTTATTCCTGCCCATTAAAAGTGAAGGCTTACCTCTGAAATTATTGGTAAAAGTCACAGGCAGAGCTCCCGACTCAGGAATACTGGAAAAATGAAATTCCACAGAAAAAGGCTTGATGGATGTTGACTCTTTCCCAATGTCCACAACTATAGTTAGTTGGAATTTAACTGGCAGACTGGGTAGACCATAGATTCTGTAAGCCCCAACATAGTTTGTGGATCCATCCACAAGGGTATTGATTCTGCCAGAATTATCAACTTTAACTTTGAGGGTGTGGCCAGCACCAAAGGCCTTAAAGTGCACGTGTGTGATGTTCATTATAAACCCTGGGGGAACGTAAATGTCTATACTGCACCGCAGCCTATGACGATTAACTTTGTGGACTGGAAGTCCACTACTGTTGACCGTGAACACACCACTAAACTCAGTGAAAGTCCACCAGGTGTTAGACAGCAGACAGTTGGTCAAGCGATCTGATGTCAGCACTAATGGCCAGGTTGTAGAGGATGATGATGTTGAAGACTGTGGAGATGTCGTGTCTTGGTCACCTTGAACTGAAACATCATCTGTGGAGTGATTCAACAAATACGTTAAAGTAAAGATCTTGTCAAAACTGAACATAGTTTGCTATAATAACATGTACATGTGTAAAGCAGATTGAGTGGGTACCTCACCCTGTTCCGGGTTGAACAAATAAATCTTGACCAGATGATGCAGCAAAATGGTTGTTCCTGTCAGGACTTGGAAAGTGTGGGTTCAAATCCCTTCAGTCTTCTCACATAAACGCATGCCACATACACAAGTACAGCATGAAGATATGAGGGAGGGAAGTGATTTGAATATGTAACCCTTTACTGGTCTCTCGCTTGGTCAGGCTGTAGGCACCTCTAACGTCATTCCATGTCATGACACTGTACATGGCTAGATACCTATCACGTTGCCATGGCTTTCTGGTTCCAAGATGTTTCTCTCAGGAAGTTTTGCTCCCTCCCATAGCGACACGTCTGGAAGCGAAATGACTGGGCAGAAAATCTGTCATCTCTCTCTGTCTCTCTCTGTCTCTCTCTCTCTCTCTCTCTCTCTCTCTCTCTCCTCTCTCTCTCTCTGTCTGTCTGTCTGCGTCTCTTTTTCTCTCTCTCTGCGTCTCTCTCTCTCTCTCTCTCTGCGTCTCTCTCTCTCTCTCTCTCCTCTCTCTGCGTCTCTCTCTATTTCTCTCTGCGTCTCTCTCTCTCTCTGCGTCTGTCTCTCTCTCTCTGTCTCTGTCTGTCTCTCTTTCTCCTCTTTCTCTCTCTCTCTCTTTCTCGCTCCTCTCTCTCTCTCTCTGTCTGTCTGTTTCTCTCTGTGTCTGTCTGTCTCTCTCTGTCTGTCTCACTCTGTCTCTCTCTCTCTGTCTCTCTCTATTTCTCTCTCTCTCCCTTTCTCTCTTTCTCTCTTTCTCTCTCTCTCTTCTGTCTCTCTCTCTGTCTCTCTGTCTCTCTCTCTGTCTCTCTCTGTCTGTCTGTCTGTCTCTGTCTGTCTCACTCTGTCTCTGTCTCTGTCTCTGTCTCTCTCTTTCTCTCTCTCTCTTTATCTCTCTGTCTCTGTCTCTCTCTTTTTTCTCTCTCTCTGAAAGCTGTGTGGAATGTTTCACCAGCAAAATGGACAGTTTATAACAATATTATTGTTAATACCAGTAATGGTGTGGACTGAACTCCATGTCCACATTTGTCATTTAACTTCAGTCTTTTCCTTGCTATTCTAGTCTTATATTTTTCTTCTTTTTTTAATGTAGTGTGTGTGTGTGTGTGTGTGTGTGTGTGTGTGTGTTGTGTGTGTGTGTGTGTGTGTGTGTGTGTGTGTGTGTGTGTGTGTGTGTGTGTGTGTGTGTGTGTGTGTGTGTGTGTGTGTGTGGTGTGTGTGTGGTGTGTGTGTGTGGGTATATCCTGATAAATACGAATTTCTTACTCAAGTTTATTAGCGTTAAACAAGCAATTCAACAATCACACGGTGCCAGAGTTGAAAATGGTCCAGCAACTAATGCTATTGTCCACAGTTAAAAAACACAACATTCGCAAGCGGGTCTTGTCTTTATTTTCAGCTCACTCTGCACAGTTCTAGCGCTAATGTCCAGGCATTCGGCCGGTTGAGCGACGCTAACGCATAGTGGACATACTGATATCGGCTGACTACATTTTGCAGATTATCGCAAACAATTCTAAAGATTCGCGTAGTAATAATGACCAGAAAAGTTGCAAAGGCAGAATCGGACAAGCCAAAACACCATTCAATGAAATGAAAAGCGATTCTTACTAACTAATGCCTTTCAGTTAATATCAGGAAGAGAGTTCTTCAGTATTTTTAGAACCTATACTGTTGTACGGATGTGATGCGTGGACACTATTCTCAAAATCAAAACAAGATTGAGGCAGCTGACATGTGGTTTCTGAGAAGACTGTTAAAGGTTCCATGGACAGCAAAGAAAACAAACGAGACAGTCTTGAAGAATATTAATGAAGAAGATTAGGAAAAGACAAGCAACGTTTATAGGATATTTCATGAGGCAAGAGAAATTAGAGTACCTGGTCACAACAGGAAAGCTAGAGGGAAAAGAGCGTCAGGTAGACCCAGGAAGAAAATATTGGATGGGCTTGTGGAGTGGATGAAGACAGACAGGGTGGAAGATGTACTTGCAGTGACAAAAGACAGATTCGTGAGGAGGGTCATGATCTCCAATGCCATGTGGCAGGGCACATCATGATAATCATAATAATGGTGGTGATGATGATGATGATGATGATGATGATGATGATGATGATGATGATGATGATGATGATGATGATGAGCTGAGAAGTGTGGTGCCAGCGTGTTCACGTGACCCTGGCTACATGGCGGATAAGGCATCCCACATTGGACTTCAGGGCAGGTAAGTGTACCCTGCAAACAATAGGCCAGCCATAACTCCACTATCTTCTCTTCACATTGCAAAGGAAAAAAAACATGGCGCTCGATTTAAAACTCTCTCTCGACGATCGTCGGGATTTCCCGATCATGTCTCAACAACGCTTGTCTACGAGCGTCGGAGAAATCCGACTTGGGGTTTTGAAAATTCACGGGGCTTTCTGTATTTGCGTTAACCGAAACTAATAGCCAGAAATAGATTCTTCGGTCATTTTTAGCCTCGTTTCAGGCCATTAGGTTACTGTACTCTGCGGTTGGTCTGCAAACAGTGCAAAGTTCATGACCCACTATCTCCGCAGCGAAGCAGACGACGGAAAAGCAAATGGCTGAAAAATACTCAACAACTCAGCGCTGTTCAACACGATCTCTTCCTTCAGTGCACGTGGAGTGTGTGCACATTGGATTTTATGAAATTTCATTCAAAATGATACTATCGGAACTGATGTATTGACCTGACTGTGTATTTTGTGAGACATTTTTCACCTGAAAATTTCTCTAATTTTACTTGTACCGTTACTCAGCAACCATGAGGGTTAGACAGTTGAAATTTCAGCATTCTGTCAAACACCTTCATGAAGTCGATGAAATCATGGTAGAGCTCCCTCTGCTGTCGGGGTTGCTTTCAAGCAGGCAGGTTAAAGATTGTTTGATAGTACTTTTGCCCTTGTGGACCCCAGCCTGTTCTTCAGCAATAATAATATATGTTTGCAGCTGTAATCTACTGAGAGTGATTTTGAGAAATATTAATTTGCTGGCATGATTGATCAAGCTGATGGTGGTAGTTCTGGCAATGTTGGAAAGTTTCTTTCTTGGGAAGCGAGACGATTACTGATTGAGTCTGTGGCATTAGTCACATGATTGTGTACCACTTTTTGTCACAGGTGGCAGAATTTTGCGGGGATGTTGTCAATGACTGCAGCCTTAACACATTTCAGTGGCTTAACTGCTTCTACAACTTCCTACATCATCACAACCACAAATAACATTCTCATTGTCAAAAATCACCAGAACGCCCACTAACACGCGTATGCTTTCACCTTCCTGCAATACACCATCAATGAAATCAGTTACTGTCAAACTATGAACTATATAACAATTCAGAATGCCCCAATGCCCTCACGAATCCATGCGTTCTTCTTTGATCGTGATCATTACTCAACAAAACAAGAACTTTGTGCCAGGGTACAGATTTACTGGTTTTGTTTTCTTGTCAGCATAATGTTTGTGTTGCTTGGCTCACAGTTCCACATGTTCCTCAGTCGCTTTAAAATACATATCTTCAGCTGAAAAAAAATAACCATAAAAGTTTATCTTCTCTTCTGTGAGGCTTTTCCTGACCATGCATGCAACAAAACGTACACTGGTCTTGTTGCAGGACGACCAAAAACTCATTCAAAAGATGAGAACTCTGTACTGGCAAATAAAATGCCTGTGCATATCTGTCCTAGTCCTTTCTTTACTCACGTTGCCTACTTGATCATGGCTTTTAACACGCAATTAAATATCTCAACCGTGCATTGATTGATAATAATAGGGAATCGTAGTAATAGGTTAGACAAGAGTAATTGATAAATCGTCTTCACTGAGTTCAGAGACAAACAGAACCACAGTCAGTGAGTATATCAATATTTAGTTAGGCCGATCTCCCGATCGAGCCTCTGTGACGTACTCCTTCCACTTGCTCCTATCCAACATAGCTGCCTTGATCTCATCGATGTTTTCGAGGCCAGTATCCGTTTTGAGAAGATCAATGAAGTCTGTTGTCTTCCTTCCCCTGTTCGCTCTCCCTCTAGTTGGCTGCCACAGTACAAGATGTGAAGCAACTTCCTTTGGATGTTGCATACAGTGACCGGCTAGGCGAAGCCTGCGTGTTCTTATCTTGTCACTAACTTCATGGAGGTATCCATATAGTTCTTCGTTAATCATGAGACATTCAATATCAATGGAGAGCCATCAAAGCATGAAAACACCTTCAAAAATGCTTCAGCAATGGTCACAGTGTACATCTTTTTTCATGGGATGGGCATATGAAAATACAGCCACACTAACAATGGTTAACACATTTTATGGCCTGAGGAAGAGGCAGGGGAAATTGGACTAATTATGTCAATTAGAGTTCTTTTAAATTGTTTTGTGAATACAGGCATTTTCTGCAATGTAGCACAAGATATTTTACTTTTTGGTAAAGTAGTCTGATAAATGCCACATGGCAGGCAATACCTGGTCACATCCATGCAAATTGTAAGCCGCAAAATAGAGAAAGACGTGCATACAATAAAATGACCATATCATGTGCTATTCTCAGTTTCTCTCAAAGGCTGGTGTACAACAATGTTTCACACCTTCAGTATTAGCGTGAAACAGTCTGTATAAAATATCATCATTCTGTGCAAAACAATGAATCTTTCCATCAAAGTGAGAAACCCAAACAGAATCA
>JAPXFY010000014.1:84290408-84295408 GCA_030674185.1 Monoplex corrugatus
TTTGAAGTTTCCAGTTTGTTCAAGACGAATTCATTTCACTCGGACAATTCCATATGCGCTCCACCGAAGTCTGCCAGTAATTGTTTGTCAGACTCTCTCAACCTGTGCAAAACCCTAATCGCAAGCAAGAACTTGACGTGAGGATTGTGGAGTGTTAATGACCTATCAAACACTATGCCTACACCACCAGAATGATAGAAACATTAAGAAGGGCAGCCAACAGGCCAGTGGACCTATCAAACACTAAGCCTACACCACCAGAATGATGGAAACATTAACATGGGCAGCCAACAGGCCAGTGGACCTATGAAACACTAAGCTGACACCACCGGAATGACGAAATCATTAAGAAGGGCAGCCAACAGGCCAGTGGACCTATCAAACAGTAAGGTGACACCACCAGAATGATGGAAACATTAAGATGGACAGACGACAGGCCAATGGACTTATGAAACAGTAAGCTGACACCACCAGAATGGCAGAAACATTAACATGGGCAGCCAACAGGCCAGTGGACATATGAAACACTAGGCTGACACCACCAGAATGATGGAAACATTAAGACGGGCAGCCAACAGGCCAGTGGACCTATGAAACACTAAGCTGACACCACCAGAATGATGGAACCATTACGAAGGGCAGCCAACAGGCCAGTGGACCTATCAAACACTAAGCTAACACCACCAGAATGATGTAAACATGAAGAAGGGCAGCCAACAGGCCAGTGGACCTATCAAACACTAAGCCTACACCACCAGAATGATGGAAACATTAAGACGGGCAGCCAACAGGCCAGTGGACCTATCAAACACTAGGTCTACACCACCAGAATGATAGAAACATTCAGAAGGGCAGCCAACAGGCCAGTGGACCTATCAAACACTAGGTTTACACCACCAGAATGATAGAAACATTCAGAAGGGCAGCCAACAGGCCAGTGGACCTATCAACCACTAGGTCTACACCACCAGAATGATAGAAACATTCAGAAGGGCAGCCAACAAGCCAGTGAACCTATCAAACACTAGGTTTACACCACCAGAATGATAGAAACATTCAGAAGGGCAGCCAACAGGCCAGTGGACCTATCACACACTAGGTTTACACCACCAGAATGATAGAAACCTTCAGAAGGGCAGTCAACAGGCCAGTGGACCTATCAAACAGTAAGGTGACACCACCAGATTGATGGAAACCTTCAGAAGGGCAGTCAACAGGCCAGTGGACCTATCAAACAGTAAGGTGACACCACCAGAATGATAGAAACATTCAGAAGGGCAGCCAACAGGCCAGGATTTAATGTTGCCGGCTGGGATTGAACTCGAGATATCAGATGTTGTGTCTGGGACTCCATCAAGTGAACCAAGCAGCCAGCTTTATGAAAGTGGTGATCACCCCCCCCCCCCCCTCCCTGATTCACTTTTTTTGGTGGGCTACTTGGTAGAACCATGGACTGAAGATCTAACACCCTGCCCCCGGTGTACCATTCTCTGATTCGATCTCGTGAACTGGGTTCATCCCATGTTCGCGAGATCTGAGTAGAGATTCACGCAGACAGCATTAGAGCGCTGACGAAGATGGCGAGAACGCCATCGAAAGCTACGGAACTGTGAGTAGCGATTTTTACACTGTTGGGAGACCTTGTTCTTCAAAATTGGTAGCATTATATCTAACATATTGAGTTCAATCCCAGCCCGCAACATTAAAAACTGACCTGTTGGCTGCCCATTTTAATGTTTCCATCATTCTGGTGGTGTCAGCTTACTGTTTGATAGGTCCGTTGGCCTGCAGGCTGCCCATTTTAATGTTTCCATCATTCTGGTGGTGTCAGCTTACTGTTTGATAGGTCCACTGCCCCGGGCTGGCTGCCATATTAATGTTTCCATCATTCTGGTGGTGTCAGCTTACTGTTTGATAGGTCCATTGGCCTGCTGGCTGCCCATCTTAATGTTTCCATCATTCTGGTAATGTCAGCTTACTGTTTGATAGGTCCACTGACCTGTTGGGTGCCCATCTTAATGTTTCTATCATTCTGGTGGTGTCAGCTTAGTGTTTCATAGGTCCACTGGCCTGTTGGCTGCCCATCTTAATGTTTCCATCATTCTGGTGGTGTCAGCTTACTGTTTGATAGGTCCATTGGCCTGTTGGGTGCCCATCTTAATATTTCCATCATTCTGGTGGTGACAGCTTAGTGTTTGATAGATCCCTTCTCCCCTTTCCTATGCCAGCGCATAGGGTTTTGTGCAGGCTCAGGAAATCTGTCAGATAATTGCTGGCAGATTTGTGTGTGTGTGTGTGTGTGTGTGTGTATGTGTGTGTGTGTGTGTGTGTGTGTGTGTGTGTGTGTGTGTGTGTGTGTGTGTGTGTGTGTGTGTGTGTTCGTTGAATGTGTGCGTGTGAGCATGTGTGCGTGTATATGCGTTTGTGTGTGCATTTGTGTATGCGTGCCTGTGTATGTATGTGTATTTGTGCGTTTGTGTGTGTGTGTGCTCGCGCATGTGTGTCTGTGTCTGTGTCAGTGTCTCAGTGTGTGTGCGCTCGTGCGCATATGTGTTGTGCATGTGCTCTTGGGGAGGCACGTGTGTACATGATGTGCGTTCGTATGTGTGAGTGTATGTGTGTATGTGAGCATATGTATGTGTGCTTTGTGTATGTGTGTGTATGTGTGTGTGTGTTTGTGTGTGTGTGTGGAAGGGGTGCCTGTGTGTGTCACATACGCGTTACATATGTGCATGCGTACATGCATGCAAGGGTATACACATGTACGTCAGATTCCTACTGATATTAACTCAGAAAAGGAGGAGACACCAGGGCCAGCGACAACGTTCCCACTAGCAAGCTTTTGGTGACCGTGAAAAAAGTCTGGTTAGTTGAAACGTCCTCGTTGGACCGATATGTTTTTCTTCAATAATCACTTCAGTTATAGATACAGTTATGATATGTAAAGGCGTTACGGTGCCCGGCTGGTACGTGTTATGCTACACACACACACACACACACACACACACACACACACACACACACACACACACACACACACACACACAAGCACACACACACACACACAACACACACATACACAACACACACATACACACACATACACATACACACACATACACACACACACACACACACACACACACACACACACACACACACACACACACACACACACACACGCATACACGGCACACACGCCTGAGGACACGTACACACCATCTATTCTCTATAATTTTTCTCGCTTTGCAAGATAGTTCATACGAATATTCCCAGTACTGATATTTCTCTTTGCTATGTGTCCGACAGAGTTTTGCTGGTCAAATTGGGAGGCAAACCATTTGATATCAACATCATTCAGATGTATGCACCAACATCCGCAAGTACTCAGGAAGACTTCGACAGCTTCTGCGATGTATTAGAGATGGCAAAGGTCAATGTAAATCACAAAAAGTTACTGTGATAGTGGGAGATTTTAATGCTAAAGTGGACAGGATAGGGTGGAGGATATAGTTGGACCTCATGGCCTTGGTACACAAAATGAAAGGGGAGAGAAACTTGTAGAATGGGCACAGATGAATGAGTTCATAGCAGGAAACACCTGGTTTGAGCAGCCTAATGGGAAGAAAATGGACTTGGATGAGTCCAGGAGATAATACCAAAAATCAGATTGACCACATCCTGATCAAAAAAAGATTTACAAATTCTTTCTGTCAGCAAAAACACTACCAGGCGCAGACTGCAACAGTGACCACAATCCTGTAGTGGGAAGGTTTAGGCTGAAATTATGGAAAAGGAAACAGACCTAAATCAACATCAATAAATCTTGGACTCTTAAAGACACATGAAGTGATACGTAAAAAAATTAATATACATGTTCAAAACAAATTCAGTGCTCTGGAAGACGTTGGTGACAGTGAGGAACAATGGACAAAGTTGACAAATTCGATAAATGAAGCTTGTGAAGAAATCCCTGTAGTAGATAGAAAAGCAAAAAGAGCTGGATGACTAATGAAATTTTGGGCTTGATGGAGGAAAGGAGGAAGGCGAAGAGAAACGAGGAGATATACAGAAAGATAAACAAAGAAATGAAGGTAAGGAAGCTTGGCTGAAAACAAAGTGCAAAGAAATGGAAGACCGACACAAAACGGATCCTCAGGGTATGTATAGACGAATTGAAGAAATTGTCCACAGGAAAAATACATGTACATCAACTGGTTGCTTACAATCGAAAGATAGCACGCTTATCATGGAAAAAGACAAAATATTAGACAGACAGGGAGAGTACATTAAAGACCTTTTTGATGATGACAAAAACGAAGAACACATTATAACAAGAACTTTGAAGGACCACCCATAATGAAAGATGAAGTTAGAGCAGCATTGAAAAATATGAAACCAGGAAAAGCCCCAGGACCAGACAACATTACTACAGAGATGTTTGAAGCCCTGGAGGAATTTGGCATAGAAAAAATAACAGTCCTCCTAAATGAAATTTACAACACTGGAAAAATCCCCAAAGTTATGTCAAAATCAATTTTCATTGCACTTCCAAAGAAGACAGGGGCTATAGAATGTGAACTCCATCGCACAATCAGTTTGGTGAGTCATGTAACAAAAATCCTGTTAAGAATAATCATGATGAGGACAAGGAATAGAGTCAAAACAGAAATAGCAGAAGAAGGGTGGGGATTTGTGGAATGGAAAGGAACTGTTAATGCCTTATACATCCTAAGAACTATCTTAGAGAGGTCAAGTGAGATGACTAAGGATTTGTATTTGTGCTTTGTTGACTACACTGGGGCTTTCGATCGGGTAAGACATGATGAATTGATCAACCAACTGGAGAGACTCAATGTTGATGGAAAAGATCTACGAATAATCAGGAATATGTACTGGGAACAAACAGCTGCAATGAGAATAGAAATCAATATAAGCTCTTTCCAAAACATCGAAAGAGGAGTCAGACAGGGTTGTTTTTTGTCACCAGATGTTTTCAC
>JAPXFY010000014.1:84300408-84332908 GCA_030674185.1 Monoplex corrugatus
AGTCGCAGGTAGATGAGCAATGTGTTGTTTGCAATGTCTGCGTAGTTCAGACCACTTCTACTGGCGTCCAGAAACCGTAGCTGTGTATATAGACCAACAGGAATAACGTCTGTACAGAAAAAGGCGTGGCCATAGCACGTGCAGTGGTCAGGGCACGTGGCATCACACAACAACTCATCATCACGCTGTGGACACTGGTATATACCGTCACATATATCATTTTTGTGGACACACGATGTAGATCCCCGACAACGATAGAATCCTGGACAACTGTAGCTGTCACATTCTTCCTCGTCTTCATGGTCAGGACAGTCATGCATGTCATTGCATCTGACGAACACTGGCAAACAATATCCATTGTCTGCACACTGGAAGTGAGTGTCTGGACATACCAATGTTCCATTGAGTAAAGTGTCGCTTAATGGTCGTGCTACAGCCTCCCCACGACCGTCAAATTTCAGGACAGCCGGTGGTGGAATAGTTATGATAGCATTCTTGTTCCTGTCATTTGCGCCACAATCGTTTTCTTCACTTCCATCCCTGCATTGTGGAATGCCATCACATACAAAATCCATTGAAATGCACTGGTTTGAAAAGAAAAGAAAAGGGAGAAACATTAAAGGTAATTTTTGTGGATACATTTCAACTTAAAAATAAATAAATGTGAGTAGATGTCGTGCCAGCAGGCAGCAAAAGTGTGTGTTGTGTTTTACAGTGATTTTATCGTGGTTCTATTTGATTTTATGCATTGAATTTTGTATCAGTTTGTTCCTTTTAAATCCCGACATACGGTGATGTAAATAGTTTTTTTAACTTTGAATATTTTACCAGATAATCTGATTTTAAAGTTTTTATACCTACTTTTCATCATTTTAATTCAGCCACTCAAGTCGGACATTTTATCTGTGAACTGTGTTTACATTTTAGCCTACTGTGTTCGCCCAACGCTACAGCTTTCCCAAACCTTTGTGTTCTCTGGTTTTAAGTGTTGTGAACTGACCAACCCACACACCCAACCTGCAAACATCATCCTCTCCTGACTGGCTCGCAATTATGGACCCATCCTTTATAAAACAAATTGGACTGACACTTTTTAAACACAGCAAGTGCTACCTCGGTGGAGACGTCTACCAGCGCATACGAACACTGGGGCTGTGTTGTTAGCCCCGCACTGCGCGATCCTGTCGTGCTGGACGTCTCCACCGTCTTTGGCACAACCTGCCTCCTGCTGTACCAGTCCGACACCACTTTTCGTCTTCTGCTTCTTCGTCTCCTCCACTGCCCCTGCTCTCGGCCTTGCTGCTGCAGATTTCGTCTCCTCCTCTGCCATCTTCGCCTTCGCCTTCTGTCCTGATGGTGCCACCTACACCTTCTGTCTGATTGTCCCACCTTCATCTTCTGTCCTGCCAGTGCTGCCTTCATCTTCTGTCCCGCCGGTGCCGCCTTCATCTTCTGTCCCACCGGTGCTGCCCTCATCTTCTGTCCTGCTGGTGCTGCCTTTGTCTTCTGTCCCGCTGGTGCCGCCTTCATCTTCTGTCCTGCGCTGCCGCCTTCGTCTTCTGTCCCGTCGTTGCTGCCTTCATCTTCTGCCCCGCTGGTGTCACCTTCATCTTCTGTCCCGTCGGTGCTGCCTTCATCTCCACCTCGGCAACCACCATGTGACTCTGATAAACTAAAACTATGCCTTTTTAGCGCTCAGTCAACATGCACAGATGGCAAAGCCGATGTCATTGCTGACTTTATCTCAGATGAGCATGTTGACATTGCTTTTATCACCGAAACATGGCTTAACCCCCTTGGTCATGAACCTATACATGCGAGTCTCACTCCGAGTGGTTACAGGCTTGCTTCTTTCCATCGCTCATCCCGAGGTGGTGGTATCGCCATCCTCTACAACGACTCACTCCATTCCCGCCTATCTTTCTCGCAGTCTCTGCCTTCCTCCCATCCTTCTTTCGAGCACGTTGAAGTATCCTTCCAATCCACCCCTCACCCCATCACCTTCTCCTGTGTCTATCGACCTCCACCTAGCTCTGCCAACAAGCTCACCACATCAACGTTTCTCTCTGACTTTGACCAACTACTTGACTACTACTGCCTCTTACCTGGAAATCTCATCATTCTAGGTGACATCAATGTCCACAATGACAACACTCACCGTTATGACACAAGACATATCATCAACCCTCTGTCCAATCACAATATGACTCAACACATCATAACCAACCCATCAAAAAGGTCACATTCTTGACTGGATCTTTTCTCGTGATCACCACAATTCAGCTACTGACAACTTCAGCCCTTCCATCTGACCACTCTGCAATTCTCTGTTCTCTTGACATTTCTCCTCCTTCCCGTACCACGCGCACAGTGACTCGACGCAATCTCAAATCTATCAACCTCTCCACATTTTCATCTGATGCCTCCCGTCTCCTTTCTGAAAAGTCACATAACCTTGCCGATGAATTCTATACTACTCTCCACCATCTTCTGGACACTCATGCTCCAGCCACAACCCGTCTTTTACCTGACGCCCCCCCTACCCCCTGACTCACTCATGAGATTGCCTGTGCAAAACGTGCCTGCCACAGAGCAGAGCGCCGCTGGTGCAAATCCAAACTCACTGTACATAGGCAACTTTTCCAAGCCTCTAAAACAAAAGTATCCACCCTCATTGCATCTGCAAAAACAAGCTATTTCCAAACCAAAATCCTGAATGCCTCTTCTTCAAAAGAACTATTTACAACCATGAATCATTTCTTTGGCACACGAAAAGATTTACCTCTCCCAACAAAACACACAAATAAAGAACTCCCATCTGTGTTCTCCAAGTATTTCACCACCAAAATACAAACTCTTCGTGACAGGCTTGACAGGACACCCTGTCAACCATGCCCACCTGACTCTTCCTTCTCTGGCACACCTCTTACTACTTTTACCCCAGTCTCACAAGAAGAAATCCTCAACACAATCAGATCCATTCGTTCAAAACCTGCGAACTGGATTCTCTTCCAGGTTCTCTCTACTCTGACTGTCTCCCTACTCTCCTCCCATTCATCACTGATATCATCAACACTTCTCTTCAAACTGGAACTGTCCCAGATTCTTTCAAGTCTGCTATTGTTCATCCTCTCCTCAAGAAATACAATTTAGACCCAAATGAACTGAAAAATTACCGGCCTATCTCTAATCTCTCTTTCTTGTCAAAACTCCTTGAAAAAGTTGTCCTCAACCAGCTGAACTCTCACCTGTCTGCCAACAATCTCCTCAATCCTTTCCAGTCAGCCTACCGCCAGTGCCATAGCACTGAAACTGCCCTACTACACACATTCTCAACAATCTCCTTGCAACTGATACTGGCAAAGTCTCTCTCCTCACACTCCTTGATCTGTCTGCAGCCTTTGATACCATTGATCATGGTATTCTCCTTTCTAGACTTCATCATAATTTTGGCATCTCTGACATTGCTCTCTCCTGGTTCACTTCTTATCTATCAAACAGAAAACAAACTGTTCTCATCAATGGCACTTACTCTCAACCTGTATACCTGACCTGTGGTGTTCCACAAGGATCTGTCCTTGGCCCTGTTCTTTTCACTCTTTACACCTCCCCCCTGTCCACCATCATCAACTCCCACTCTATAAAACACCACTTCTATGCTGATGACACCCAACTTCAAGACAGTGACTCACCTGACAATATACATTGCCTCTTGACTCGCACCACTGAGTGTTACTCGGACATTAAGAACTGGATGACATACAATAAACTTCAGTTTAACGACGACAAGACAGAAGCTATCCTCATTGGCACCCATCAGAAACTTTCTCAGCTGCCTCCTCTTTTTCTCCCATTATGTAACACATCAGTCCCAATTTCTGATTCAGCTAAAAAATTGGTGTCTGCATTGACTCTACCCTCTTCATGAACAACTTTGTTTCTCAAACTGCCAGATCTTGCTACTATCACCTCCATCGTATAAGCCTGATCAGAAAGTATCTCTCTGTCAAAACAACTGCAAAACTCGTTCTCTCCTTCTTAATGTCTCGCATTGACTATTGCAATTCACTCCTGTCTGGTCTTCCTGCCTCCACCATTCACATCCTAGAGCGCATTCAAAACAATACTGCACGCCTTGTACTCAAAAAGAAAAAAGCTGACCACATATCTCCTCTCCTGGCACAACTTCACTGGCTCCCTGTATCAAAGCGCATACAGTACAAACTAGACACCATGTGCTACAAAAGCCTCAATAACGCAGCCCCCGATTACCTGTCAAGCCTACTTGAGATCTATCTTCCCTCACGTACCCTCCGCTCTGCCTCCGATCCTCTGACTTTTCGCTTTCCACGCACTAAGCTCAATACCTATGGTCCACGAACCTTCTGTGTTTCTGGTCCACTCTCCTGGAACAAACTTCCTCTCTCAGTCCGTCAGCAACCTACTTTTGTCTCCTTCAAGTCCACTCTCAAAACTCACCTTTTCTCCTCTGCATAAAATCCTGACCTCACTCAACCCCCTCTGTAGCCTGTCTCCACTCGGAGGGGAATCACATTGTATTATATAATTGTATATAATATGCTTTCTATAATTTTCCATTGCTTTTATTCTTCCTCCCCATTTATAGTCGTGTGCATGTGTGTGTGTGTGTGTGTGCGTGCGTGCGTGCGTGTATGTGCGTGCGTGCGTGTGTGTCTGTTTCAGCGCTTAGATTTGATTTTATCAAGATTTTGCGCTATATAAATATTGTAATTATTATTATTATTATGTCCAATTTCTAATGTGTTCCTCTATTTACCCAGCCAACAAGAAACAAATTGAAAACTGAAAAACCAAAATGTACAAAAGACAAAAATGGAAACAGTTATCTAGAACCCTTATGTCATTGATATAAGTAGAAAAAACGTCATTTGAAGGTGAAAAGGATTATGTGATACTGTATAGGGGAATATGGACTCAAATAGACTGAATATTTGAAAAATGATTGTTTTGATCCCAACTTCCACAGAGAGGGATTTGGGCGATTGAGAGACAGACAGACAGACAGGCAGACAGACAGAGACAGAGACAGAGAGACATAGAGAGACATAGACAGAGAAAGAGAGAGAGAGAAACAGGCAGACAGACAGAACAGGGAGGGAGAGAGAGAGAGAGAGAGAGAGAACAGGCTTGTGTACGTTTTGCACTGATGACTCCCATTTAATTAAAACCCATGGGATAATGAATGGGCAGATTTTAAATCATACGACATGTAACATTTAATCAACTATATATCTCAAAGTTCCTTTATTTCCTAATCTCATGATGGATATATCTGGTCACAACAGGAAAGCTGGAGGGAAAGAGAGCAATAGGTAGACCCAGGGAAAAATATTGGACAAACTTGCAGAGTGGCTGAAGACAGGGAGGGTGGAAGATGTGCTTAAGGTAACAAAGGATAGATGCACATGGAGGGCCATGACATGCCAACGCCATGTGGCAAGGCACTTGATGATGATGATGATGGATATTTTCGTATGATTTCCAAAATAGAAGAAAATTGAGAAAATACACTGATACACAAACCGCCTTGTTATTGCATTCGAACTGTGTAGTAATATTGCAGGTGTTGTAGAAACAAAAGCGTTCATCACTGCCATCTCTGCAGTCAGACTGATGGTCACAAACCAGTGTATATGGCACGTGCTGTATGTTGTTCTGACATGTAAACGAGGGTGGAAGTGGCCTGAGTGGAGCTGTGCAAAAAGCCAGTGTTGAAAAATCGTTATTCCAGCATTTGCTCGGCGCATCACAAGCTAAAAAGTCATGGGTCATTTGGCCTCCTGGACACGAAAGAAAAAATGGTTCATTGGTCCAGTATTTCATCACGTTTAATCGAGGAAACTGACTGACCGTTTTGGTTTGCAATGTCATTGATTTGTGCTGTGCCGTAGTGTCGTGGACTTCACACAGAAAATTAGACGGGAGCAAGGAGTCT
This sequence comes from Monoplex corrugatus, assembly GCA_030674185.1. Classification (NCBI taxonomy): domain Eukaryota; kingdom Metazoa; phylum Mollusca; class Gastropoda; order Littorinimorpha; family Ranellidae; genus Monoplex; species Monoplex corrugatus. The sequence continues at coordinate 84,306,386 of JAPXFY010000014.1, forward strand.
TTGGTGTTTCTGAATACTCCGCTTTCTCTTAGTTGCAAACAGGAAGGGAAGCACGCGTATGTTGCAAATCTGAATGTGCTAGTGTAATACGCAATAGTGCCATCCAGATGACGCCACATATTTCTGTAACTGCATCAAGAATATCAAAGAATATCAGCATCAAATTTGGTACCATTATCGTCATCAAGATTGTTTCAAATAATGCAAAAGATATATATTTTTGTTCAATTTCCATTATTAAATAAGAAAAGGCTTCCAGAAGAACAGCAAACCCAAAACTAATAGAAGAGCGAAGGCAAACAATTGAAAAGAAAAGAGATAATTTAAATGTGTGTTTAAAAGAGGGGTAGGTTGTCAAAATATTGGTCATACTGTTAGTAAAACATCCACTTTAATGAAAACAAAATAACATATCCTCGCAAGACATTACTTCTATAGACCACATCTTGTTTTACGTAGCAAATACTGACTGCATCAGCATGTGAGAAAAAACTCAGATCTATATCACAAGCAATAACTAATTCACTGCAGTCATGACAATAAACAAAACAGATGATACTTGTTTATGTTAAAATTCAGTAATGATTTCACTTTAAACGAAGTAATTGGTTTAAAATAACACAGTAACAAAGGTTAAGTAGATAACAGAGCAATGTAATCATCACTTTGTTATCTGCTTATCCTTTGTTCCTGTTCTCCAGGGAACGACTATACGAAGAAATTAAGAGCAGTTTTGTTGAGCATCAAACCACTGCATGTTATTGAGCATGCATGCATGTATGTATTTTAAATTCCATTCAAGGCAACAATGATATTTTGTACCCAAAATCCACGCTGGTCATCATAATCCATTTTGGGTCACCGTGGCCTAATTTGAGCCACCATCCTCAATTTGGGGTGAAAATGAGCTTTGTTCTCGTACATCACCACAACCTATTTTAATGATGATAATATTCATTGGGACTCATAATCTACTTGGGATACTATGGCCCAAATCAGGCCATGATTACCCAGTTTGGGCCATCATGCCCTGTTTGGGGCATTTCGAGAGTTGATCACATGGAACACCATGGTATTTGGACACAATGGTACGTGGACACCTTGATACATGGACACCATGGTACTTGGATACAATGCACGTGGACACATTGACACGTGGACACAATGGCACGTTGACACATTGGCACATGACACACTGGTACAGGGACACCATGGCACGTGCACACAATGGCACATGGACATAACGCATGTGAACACAATGATACCGGGACCCAATGGCACATGGACACAATAGCATGTATTCTTTCAAAGTCTATGATTTCCTCTTGTTCTTCTTTTGTTCATCTTTACCTGAGATCACTCACTCATCATTATCATTTCTAGAAAAAAAAACACCCTCTGTCTCGATTATCTATGATTTTTCAGAAAGTGATGGGGAACATCCATCATGGGATTAGGAAATAAAGGAACTTTGAGATATATAGTTGATTAAATGTTACATGTCGTATGATTTAACATCTGCCCATTCATTACCCCATGGGTTTTAATTAAATGGGAATCATCCGTGCAAAAAGTGCACAAGCCTGTTCTCTCTCTATCTCTCTGTCTCTCTGTCTCTCTGTCTGTCTGTCTGTCTGTCTCTCTCTCTCTCTCTCTCTCCCTCCCTCTCTCCCTCCCTCTTCTGTCTGTCTGCCTGTTTTTCTCTCTCTCTTTCTCTGTCTATGTCTCTCTTCCTAAGTGCTGTGATACCTAAACAAAAAATGGTGATGTCAACCATGTTTGACACTGTATTTCTGTCTCTGCTTTTATCTGCCTTTAATGTCTCCTATAGCAAAGTTCTTTGTAGAAAGCGGTTTTTCAAGGCCAGATGATTTGGGGATTGACAAGTATACTCATCACCATCATCAGGTGCCCTGCCACATGGCGTCGGCGATCATGGACATCCATCTGTTTCTATCTCTCGTTGCCCCTAGCATCTCCCCCACCCTCTTCGTCCCCAGCCACTCTGCAAGTCCGTCCAGCATTTTCTCCCTGGGTCTACCCGGTGCTCTCTTTCCCTCCAGCTTCCCGTTGAGGCCAGATATTCCAAATCCCCTTTCCTCATAAAATGGCCTATAAATGTTGCCTGTCTTTTCCTAATCTTCCTTATGAGTGATCTACTTGTGTCTGCCTCCATCAAGACTGTCTCATTTGTTTTCTTTGCTATCCATGGAACTCTCAACATTCTTCTTAGAATCTACATCTCGGCTGCCTCAATCTTGTTCTGGCTTTGCTTGTTGACTGTCCACACCTCACATCCGTACAACAGTATTGGTTCTATATAGCATTCAAGAACTCTCTTCCTGATGTTTATTGATAGGCATTTGTTGGTAAGAATGCTTGTCATCTTCTTGAATGCTGTTTTGGCTTGGCCGATTCTGCCGGCTATTTCTGATGTGCATCTGCCGTCTGATGAAATGATCGTTCCCAGGTATTTGAATTTATCAACCTGTCTCAAGGTTGTGCCATTTGCTGTTATTTTGCATGTGGGGATTTCATGTTTTTTACTGATCACCATGACTTCAGTCTTCCTGCTGTTTAGTTCCAACCCCTTACCTTTGCTTTCTATTTCTAGTATATTTACAAGGTTTTGTAGGTCCCTTTCATTTTCTGCAATTAGTACAGTGTCATCTGCGTACCGAATGTTGTTTATCATTTTCCCTCCAACCTTTAATCCAGGGTCTTCTTCTAGGTTTCTCATGATGTTTTCGCTGTAAAGTGAAAACAGATCTGATGACAAAACTCAACCCTGTCTGACTCCTCTTTCGATGTTTGGGAAAGAGCTTATATTGTTTTCTATTCTCATTGCAGCTGTTTGTTCCCAGTACATATTTCTGACCACTTGTAGATCTTTTCCATCAACATTGAGTCTCTCAAGTTGGTTGATCAATTCATCATGTCTTACCCGATCAAAAGCCTTGGTGTAGTCGACAAAGCATAAATACGAATCCTTTTTCATCTCAGTTGACCTCTCTATGATAGTTCTTAGGATGTATATGGCATTAATAGTTCCTTTCCCTTCCACAAATCGACACTGTTCTTCTGCTATTTCTCTTTTGATTCTATTCCTTGTCATCATGATTATTCTTAACAGGATTTTTGTTACATGACTCATCAAACGGATTGTGCGATGGAGTTCGCATTCTATAACCCCTGTCTTCTTTGGAAGTGCAATGAAAATTGAAATTGACATATCTTAGGGATTTTCCAGTGTCGTAAATGTCATTTAGGAGGACTGTTATTTTTTCTATGCCAAGTATACTAGTATTGTTATATCTCAGATCTTTTCAATTATGATGTTATGTATGCACGAAACATGAATGTTGTTATGATAACGTCTTGTCTTCTGTTCCTCAATTTATCTCTATGGACTGGCAGTCTATGTCTCACATACATAATTGCAAACAATCCAAGGGAAAATTTCTTTGTACAAGACGAGTCCTTTTTTGACGATGTAACAAAACAGGTCTGTGCACTAATTACTGTAAAAAAGGAAGCATTACGTCTGGCAAAGTGAAAACATCTGTACTATGTAATGCACAACAAGAAAGGACGCACTATTGATCTGGTTAAGCGTGCTCCCTTTTCAACATTTGATGTTTTCAGACAATACTAGTCAAAATGTTCGTGTTATCACGAATGTTATAGGTGCATGTCACTTACAGGGACAAGTGTTCCTCAGGTCCGTCAACACTGATTTTTTCAGCAGAAGATGCTATGCTAATGCACAATACGAGTACATACCAAACCAAAATAAACAGATAACTGATTACTGGTTTGATTGTTGGCAGAAGATGCTATGCTAATGCACAATACATACCAAACCAAAATAAACAGATAACTGATTACTGGTTTGATTGTTGGCAGAAGATGCTATGCTAATGCACAATACATACCAAAACAAAATAAACAGATAACTGATTACTGGTTTGATTGTTGGCAGAAGATGCTATGCTAATGCGCAATACATACCAAAACAAAATAAACAGATAACTGATTACTGGTTTGATTGTTGGCAGAAGATGCTATGCTAATGCGCAATACATACCAAAACAAAATGAACAGATAAATGATTACTGGTTTGATTGTTGGCAGAAGATGCTATGCTAATGCGCAATACATACCAAAACAAAATAAACAGATAACTGATTACTGGTTTGATTGTTGGCAGAAGATGCTATGCTAATGCACAATACATACCAAAACAAAATAAACAGATAACTGATTACTGGTTTGATTGTTGGCAGAAGATGCTATGCTAATGCGCAATACATACCAAAACAAAATAAACAGATAACTGATTACTGGTTTGATTGTTGGCAGAAGATGCTATGCTAATGCGCAATACATACCAAAACAAAATAAACAGATAACTGATTACTAGTTTGATTGTTAGCAGAAGATGCTATGCTAATGCGCAATACATACCAAAACAAAATGAACAGATAACTGATTACTGGTTTGATTGTTGGCAGAAGATGCTATGCTAATGCGCAATACATACCAAAACAAAATAAACAGATAACTGATTACTGGTTTGATTGTTGGCAGAAGATGCTATGCTAATGCACAATACATACCAAAACAAAATAAACAGATAACTGATTACTGGTTTGATTGTTGGCAGAAGATGCTATGCTAATGCACAATACATACCAAAACAAAATAAACAGATAACTGATTACTGGTTTGATTGTTGGCAGAAGATGCTATGCTAATGCGCAATACATGCCAAAACAAAATGAACAGATAACTGATTACTGGTTTGATTGTTGGCAGAAGATGCTATGCTAATGTGCAATACATACCAAAACAAAATAAACAGATAACTGATTACTGGTTTGATTGTTGGCAGAAGATGCTATGCTAATGCGCAATACATACCAAAACAAAATAAACAGATAACTGATTACTGGTTTGATTGTTGGCAGAAGATGCTATGCTAATGCGCAATACATACCAAAACAAAATAAACAGATAACTGATTACTGGTTTGATTGTTGGCAGAAGATGCTATGCTAATGCGCAATACATACCAAAACAAAATGAACAGATAACTGATTACTGGTTTGATTGTTGGCAGAAGATGCTATGCTAATGCACAATACATACCAAAACAAAATGAACAGATAACTGATTACTGGTTTGATTGTTGGCAGAAGATGCTATGCTAATGTGCAATACATACCAAAACAAAATGAACAGATAACTGATTACTGGTTTGATTGTTGGCAGAAGATGCTATGCTAATGCACAATACATACCAAAACAAAATAAACAGATAACTGATTACTAGTTTGATTGTTGGCAGAAGATGCTATGCTAATGCGCAATACATACCAAAACAAAATAAACAGATAACTGATTACTAGTTTGATTGTTGGCAGAAGATGCTATGCTAATGCGCAATACATACCAAAACAAAATAAACAGATAAATGATTACTGGTTTGATTGTTGGCAGAAGATGCTATGCTAATGCACAATACATACCAAAACAAAATAAACAGATAACTGATTACTAGTTTGATTGTTGGCAGAAGATGCTATGCTAATGCACAATACATACCAAAACAAAATGAACAGATAACTGATTACTGGTTTGATTGTTGGCAGAAGATGCTATGCTAATGCACAATACATACCAAAACAAAATAAACAGATAACTGATTACTAGTTTGATTGTTGGCAGAAGAATGCTATGCTAATGCGCAATACATACCAAAACAAAATAAACAGATAACTGATTACTAGTTTGATTGTTGGCAGAAGATGCTATGCTAATGCGCAATACATACCAAAACAAAATAAACAGATAAATGATTACTGGTTTGATTGTTGGCAGAAGATGCTATGCTAATGCACAATACATACCAAAACAAAATAAACAGATAACTGATTACTAGTTTGATTGTTGGCAGAAGATGCTATGCTAATGCGCAATACATACCAAAACAAAATAAACAGATAACTGATTACTAGTTTGATTGTTGGCAGAAGATGCTATGCTAATGCGCAATACATACCAAAACAAAATAAACAGATAACTGATTACTAGTTTGATTGTTGGCAGAAGATGCTATGCTAATGCGCAATACATACCAAAACAAAATAAACAGATAACTGATTACTAGTTTGATTGTTGGCAGAAGATGCTATGCTAATGCGCAATACATACCAAAACAAAATAAACAGATAACTGATTACTGGTTTGATTGTTGGCAGAAGATGCTATGCTAATGCGCAATACATACCAAAACAAAATAAACAGATAACTGATTACTAGTTTGATTGTTGGCAGAAGATGCTATGCTAATGCGCAATACATACCAAAACAAAATAAACAGATAACTGATTACTAGTTTGATTGTTGGCAGAAGATGCTATGCTAATGCGCAATACATACCAAAACAAAATAAACAGATAACTGATTACTGGTTTGATTGTTGGCAGAAGATGCTATGCTAATGCGCAATACATACCAAAACAAAATAAACAGATAACTGATTACTAGTTTGATTGTTGGCAGAAGATGCTATGCTAATGCGCAATACATACCAAAACAAAATAAACAGATAACTGATTACTAGTTTGATTGTTGGCAGAAGATGCTATGCTAATGCGCAATACATACCAAAACAAAATAAACAGATAAATGATTACTGGTTTGATTGTTGGCAGAAGATGCTATGCTAATGCGCAATACATACCAAAACAAAATAAACAGATAAATGATTACTGGTTTGATTGTTGGCAGAAGATGCTATGCTAATGCGCAATACATACCAAAACAAAATAAACAGATAACTGATTACTAGTTTGATTGTTGGCAGAAGATGCTATGCTAATGCGCAATACATACCAAAACAAAATAAACAGATAACTGATTACTAGTTTGATTGTTGGCAGAAGATGCTATGCTAATGCGCAATACATACCAAAACAAAATAAACAGATAAATGATTACTAGTTTGATTGTTGGCAGAAGATGCTATGCTAATGCGCAATGCATACCAAAACAAAATAAACAGATAACTGATTACTAGTTTGATTGTTGGCAGAAGATGCTATGCTAATGCGCAATACATACCAAAACAAAATAAACAGATAACTGATTACTAGTTTGATTGTTGCAGAAGACAGAAGCAAGTTGGGATTTTGGAAAGCATGTCTTATCCTGTCTGGGACACCAAAGAAAATAACAGCACCGCCCAGACTGAAACCTGCATAGAAGGACAAAAACGGTATGAAATGCAAGATCAGGCTCTTGCATGTGCTAGTATATTCTAGCTTCCTGAAACAGGAATGTATTCTAGTGCCCACACGCTTCTGCGCATTAAGTTTCGCTCAAATGTAAAACCAGTTTGCTGCAGCCTGCAAATGATTCAGACTTACAGTTAGCCTCAGCAAGACAGAGGCTGTGTTTCAAGCAACATCACGTCTGGTATTTTGCTCTTCACCATCTTCAGGACGGTAACTAATTTTTCTACTTGGACAGTACAGTAAGCTGACATGTATCTCTTGATGCTGAGATGATGCTGTGCAGTTGCAAGATTAGCTGTGCCTTTGGATGGTTGACCAAGAGCTTGTGAAAAGACCATGGCACCAGGCTCACCACAAAGACTGCTGTGTTCAGAACTTCGACGTTAACCAAGAATCAAAACAAAATAGACATGTGTCGGTTTGAAGGTGGCATGATTTGCTCCTTTTCTTCTCTGTTCGTGCAGTTGACTGCAATGGATTATCTTCTACTCGTGTATCTGAGGCAGAGTAAGTTGGGTAACTTATGATTAATGTGAGTTTGTTTGCATACAAATTGCGTGAGTCAGACTGAGGTGATGCTCTTGTGACTTCTATTCGCCATGACTGTGAACATTGTTGTTATCACTGTACATATTTATATTGCTAGTCTCATAACATATGCATGCCTTATTTCTTACTGTGTGACCTTATGTGTATGTGTCAGTCCAACTCAAGTTTATTAATTAGTTACATAATGAGAGTAGTGTAAATAACAAATTTCTCCGGTGTTATAAAATAACAAGCTTCTGTGGTGTTTTCTATCGTATAAATTGAATCAGGGAGACTGTATTTTACAATCAGTGAAGACGTTGAAACAACACGTTTTGTGCACTACAGAACCACCATTGGTTATGATCAGCATGTAGTAATGCAGTGGACAAAACGATGAACTTCACTTTGCCATTGGAAGCCTGAAAACAAAATCTATGTTCTTAATCACTCAAATGTTATATTTTCTACATGGGTATGGTTTTTAAAAGTTAAAAACTATTTTGTCTGGATGATCCAGTGTACTTCATTCTAGCAGAGTTTGTGGCTATCTAGAATTTTTTGTGGTTTTGAGCATTCTGAATTTACGTCAACGTAAACGCTCTTCAAAAGACACAGATTCACTTTACGGTAGCATTCCATAGACATTACAGTAGAAATATTCATGAAATATACATCTTACATGTGTGGTGCTGTTATTTCTACAGGAATCATCCCAATCCAGATGTGTTGGAGCTTATCAAAGCCGAACAGCAAGTCTTTGACTTCCATCATCTCTTGGTAAGAGTTCAGACTGGCCAGGTGAGCTCCGTGACGTCGGCACTGTTTTTCTGCCATGTTCCACGACACGTATTTTACTGGAACTCGTTTCACGCTCTCTGTTTCAATCGTCATGGCAGTGTTGCTGACCACGTAGATGTAACAGCCACTGCCCACAGTGAGACGCCCCAGACCACAACGATCAGAAGTGTAAGGACAATGTTCTTCATCCTCCATGCCTTTACAGTTTGCCTGCAAGTTACATGGGAAATGCTGTTTAAAGTCTGCCCAGTCAGCTACCGAACAGTTCCAGGTTTTGTCTGGCAGTTGTAGTGGTTTGAGAGAATGAGTATAGAAAGAAAAACTGAGTTTAAAGCCCTTGATCATAAGATGACTTACAATATAGGCACGCACATACAGAGCTTGAGAGTGTAGATCATAAACGTCAGGACCAGGGATATATGTGTCACAGTATGCTTTCATCGCCTGCTTGAATTGTTTGTCTGGATATAACGTGACAAAGGTTCTGTCACATTTGCCTTTTGTGACAGCAGGTAAATCGATGTGAGACATGCTGACCATAATGACGTGACCTTCAGGAATGGGAATGCTGACCCAAGTGTCCATACTCAGATATTTTGACGTCCTTCCGTCCCAACCTGGTGTTGTAACTGAGCCTGTATGTGGATACACACAGAGACACGCAGACACACACACACACAGACACACACACACACACACAACACACACACACACACACACACAAAACACACACACAACACATCAAACAATAAAAACCCAATCATAACTAAATTTCCTTGACATGAGGAATATGAGTTCACCCAGTTTCAGATGTCTTATCCACGTAAATAGAAAATGACTAAACGATAGAATATTTGTACATCTGAAAATCTTCACGAACAATAGACTAGGAACTATGTTACAACGTGTGTATGTTGGATCAAAAAAGCAAATGCTCATGTGGTTAAAAAGGATCAGTGTACACACATTTAACAAATAATTGCAAACGACACAACCTTGAGACAGGTTGGTAAGTTTAAATATCTGGGAACGATGATCTCATCAGACGGCAGATGCACATCAGAAATAGCCAGCAGAATCGGCCAAGCCAAAACAGCATTCAAGAAGATGAAAAGCATTCTTACCAACACATGCCTATCAATTAACATCAGGAAGAGAGTTCTTGAATGTTATATAGAACCAATACTTTTATACAGTTGTGAGGCATGGACAGTCAACAAGCAAAGCCAGATCAAGATTGAGGCAGCCGAGATATAGTTTCTAAGAACACTGTTGAGAGTTCCATGGACAGCAAAGAAAACAAACGAGACAGTCTTGATGGAGGCAGACACAAGAGGATCATCCATAATGAAGATTAGGAAAAGACGGGCAACATTTATAGGCCATTTTATGAGGAAAGTGGAATTGGAGTACTTGGTCACAACAGGAAAGCTATTTCTGATGTGCATCTGCCGTCTGGTGAAACTATCGTTCTCAGACATTTAAACTTATCAACCTGTCTCAAGGTTGTGCCGTTTGATATTATTTTGTATCAGGGGATTTCATGTTTTTTACTGCTCAGCATGACTTCAGTCTTCTTGCTGTTTAGTTCCAACCCCTTAAATATTCACAAGGTTGTGTAGGTCCCTTTCATTTTCTGCAATTAGCACGGTGTCATCTGGGTATCGAATGTTGTTTATCATTTTTCCTCCAACCTTTAATCCAGGGTCTTCTTCTAGGTTACTCGTGATGTTTTCGCTGTAAAGCGATAACAGATCTAGTGATACAACATATTAGCACAGAAAAAAACAACTACTTTTACTTTCAATATTACTACCACTAAGACTGCCGTTACTTCTCAACACAATCAGATCCATTTCGTTCAAAACCTGCGAACTGGATCCTCTTCCAGGTTCTCTCTACTCCGACTGTCTCCCTACTCTCCTCCCATTCATCACTGACATCATCAACACTTCTCTTCAAACTGGAACTGTCCCAGATTCTTTCAAGTCTGCTATTGTTCATCCTCTCCTCAAGAAATACAATTTAGACCCAAATGAACTGAAAAATTACCGGCCTATCTCTAATCTCTCTTTCTTGTCAAAACTCCTTGAAAAAATTGTCCTCAACCAGCTGAACTCTCACCTGTCTGCCAACAATCTCCTCAATCCTTTCCAGTCAGCCTACCGCTAGTGCCATAGCACTGAAACTGCCCTACTACACATTCTCAACAATCTCCTCCTTGCAACTGATACTGGCAAAGTCTCTCTCCTCACATTCCTTGATCTGTCTGCAGCCTTTGATACCATTGATCATGGTATTCTCCTTTCTAGACTCCATCATACTTTTGGCATCTCTGACATTGCTCTTTCCTGGTTCACTTCATATCTATCAAACAGAAAACAAACTGTTCTCATCAATGGCACTTACTCTCAACCTGCATACCTGACCTGTGGTGTTCCACAAGGATCTGTCCTTGGCCCTGTTCTTTTCACTCTTTACACCTCCCCCCTGTCCACCATCATCAACTCCCACTCTATAAAACACCACTTCTATGCTGATGACACCCAACTTCAAGACAGTGACTCACCTGACAATATACATTGCCTCTTGACTCGCACCACTGAGTGTTACTCGGACATTAAAAACTGGATGACATACAATAAACTTCAGCTTAACGACGACAAGACAGAAGCTATCCTCATTGGCACCCATCAGAAACTTTCTCAGCTGCCTCCTCTTTCTCTCCCATTATGTAACACATCAGTCCCAATTTCTGATTCAGTTAAAAAATTTGGTGTCTGCATTGACTTTACCCTCTTCATGAACAACTTTGTTTCTCAAACTGCCAGATCTTGCTACTATCACCTCCATCGTATAAGCCTGATCAGAAAGTATCTCTCTGTCAAAACAACTGCAAAACTCGTTCTCTCCTTCATAATGTCTCGCATTGACTATTGCAATTCACTCCTGTTTGGTCTTCCTGCCTCCACCATTCACATCCTAGAGCGCATTCAAAACAATACTGCACGCCTTGTACTCAAAAAGAAAAAAGCTGACCACATATCTCCTCTCCTGGCACAACTTCACTGGCTCCCTGTATCAAAGCGCATACAGTACAAACTAGACACCATGTGCTACAAAAGCCTCAATAACGCAGCCCCCGATTACCTGTCAAGCCTACTTGAGATCTATCTTCCCTCACGTACCCTCCGCTCTGCCTCCGATCCTCTGACTTTTCGCTTTCCACGCACTAAGCTCAATACCTATGGTCCACGAGCCTTCTCTGTTTCTGGTCCACTCTCCTGGAACAAACTTCCTCTCTCAGTCCGTCAGCAACCTACTTTTGTCTCCTTCAAGTCCGCTCTCAAAACTCACCTTTTCTCCTCTGCATAAAATCCTGACCTCACTCAACCCCCTCTGCAACCTGTCTCCACTCGGAGGGGAATCACATTGTAATATATAATTGTATATAATAATAATTATGTTCTCTATAATTTTCCATTGCTTTTATTCTTTCTTCCCATTTATAGCCTTTTGGTGTGTGTGTGTGTGTGTGTGTGTGTGTGTGTGTGTGTGTGTGTGTGTGTGTGTGTGTGTGTGTGTGTGTGCATGTGTGTGTGCGTGCGTGTGTGTGCGTGCGTGCGTGTGTGTCTGTTTCAGCGCTTAGATTTGATTTTATCAAGATTTTGCGCTATATAAATATTGTAATTATTAATTATTAATTATTATTATTATTACTGTGCGCGCATGCAAGCGAGCGTGCGAGTGTGCAAGCGTGCATGTAGGTGTGCGTGCCCGCACACGCGCGTGCGCGCGCTGTGTGTGTGTATGTGTGTGGGTGGATGGGTGGTTAGTGTTTGTGTGTATGCGGTGTGTGTGTGTGTGTGTGTGGTGGGTGGGTGGGTGGGTGGCTAGTGTGTGTGTGTGCGTGCGTGTGTGTATGTGTGTGTATGTGTGTGGGGGGGTATGTGTGTGTGTGTGTGTGTTTGGGTGGTTAGTGTGTGTGTGTGTGCGTGTGTGTGTGTGTGTGTGTGTGTGTGTGTGTGTGTGTGTGTGTGTGTGTGTGTGTGTGTGTGTGTGTGTGTGTGTGTGTGTGTGTGTGTGTGTGTGTGTTTAAAAGGCTGAGGTGTTTTTTCTGGAGCAAACAACTTTACCATTCAAACGATCTGTAGATGTTACTTCCAAGATTCTGGTGCCGTCTGGCGTACTCGAAAAACGAATGGACATGGAAAAAGGCAAGATGGACACGGTTCCATATTTATATCTTATCTGTATGTCAAAAACGATGTCAGACTGAGGATAACTGTAGATGGCCGAACGATCATATTGGTCAGGAGTGTCCTTACATCCACCAAAAAGCCGTTTTTTATACCACTGATCTGAAGGAATCGTTTCGATACATTGCATGGTGACATGACCACAAAAGGCACGTAGTCGGATATGGCTGAAACTCAAAATCAGGCCGTCTGGAACTGAAACGATAACTCGACACCGCAGGGTGTCAGCTCTGGGATGGACAGAGAAGAGTTTTGTGTTGTTCAAAGTCAGACTGCCTGAGGAGGCATTGTATCTCCACACAGCCTGACTCAGCAGACAGTCTGTGAGCTGGTCTGAGGACAGCACCAGTGAACTGTTAGTTGGGCTGGAAAGCCTGATAGATGTACTAGGACTGAAAGGAGCTTTGGACAGCGCCATTGTTGTAGTCTGGTCTGTGGTTGGCTTCTGGTTTGTATTGTGTGGAGTTAGGCTGGTAGCAAGTTGACTTTGTGCAGCTGTCTGACCTGTAACAGTACGTTTTGTATATACATGTAGCTATCTTAACACCTCACTGATTTGGATTGATCACTCTATTGATTTTGTATCACCTAACAAAGTTATCAGTGCTCAGCTGTTACAGTCTCAGTTCAGTGTGTGTGTGTGTGTGTGTGTGTGTGTGTGTGTGTGTGTGTGTGTGTGTGTGATGGCATATGTGTGTGAGTGTGTGTGTGTATATCTGTGAATGTGTATGTGTGTGTGTGTGTGTGTGTGTGCGCGTGTGTGTGTCTGTGAGTGTGTGTGTATGTGTGTGAGCATGCACGCGTTTATGTGTCTGTGTGTGTATGTGTGTGTGTGCGTGTGTGTGTGTGTGTGTGTGTGTGTGTGTGTGTGTGTGTGTGTGTGTGGTGTGTGTGTGTGTGTGTGTGTGTGTGTGTGTGTGCATGTGCGCGTTTATGTGTCTGTTTGTGTGGTGGTGGTCTTCGATTTAATGTCTATTCACTAAAGTGATTTTAGACCCCCCCCCCCCAAAAAAAAAAGGGGGGGGATACAGGAGGAGTGAAGAGGGTATATGAAAATTATCAATTTTGATCTTTAAAAAAATTATCCAGAAAACAATTATTTCTGAGGAGAGGAAGGTAAATCTAACAAATAGTGTTATCACAATTAAAGATTTAAACAATCTAATAAACAAAATTAATAAACATCTAGAATAAATGAATAAAAGTCAAAACTAAGAATCGACTATGTATGTATGTGTGCGTGTGTGTGTGTGTGTGTGTGTGCATGCACGCGTTTATGTGTGTGTTTGTGTATGTATATGTGTGTGCGTGCGTGTGTGTGTGTGTGTGTCTGTGTGTGTGTGTGTGTGTGTGTGTGTGTGTGTGTGTGTGTGTGTGTGTGTGTGTGTGTGTGTGTGTGTGTCCCCGGCTGGCTGAACTGTGGAGCAGTGAAAGAAGAAACGTTGTCTGCAGTCGGGTTCATAGGTCAGTAGGACACACTATACCGGTCAGCACTTCCATAAACCCATGTTACAGTTAGGTCAGCAAGACACACTATACCGGTCAGCACTTCCATAAACCCATGTTATAGTTAGGTCAGCAAGACACACTATACTGGTCAGCACTTCCATAAACCCATGTTAAAGTTAGGTCAGTAAGACACACTATACTGGTCAGCACTTCCATAAACCCATGTTATAGTTAGGTCAGCAAGACACACTATACTGGTCAGCACTTCCATAAACCCATGTTAAAGTTAGGTCAGTAAGACACACTATACTGGTCAGCACTTCCATAAACCCATGTTATATTTAGGTCAGCAAGACACACTATACTGGTCAGCACTTCCATAAACCCATGTTATAGTTAGGTCAGCAAGACACACTATACTGGTCAGCACTTCCATAAACCCATGTTATAGTTAGGTCAGCAAGACACACTATACTGGTCAGCACTTCCATAAACCCATGTTATAGTTAGGTCAGTAAGACACACTATACCGGTCAGCACTTCCATAAAAACCCATGTCAGTTTATAATGGGGTGTTTATTACAAAAAGATGTTCCACAGTAATGTCATGTCTTATTTTGTGTGCAGGCAGTGATGATTTCTAGGTTGCTCTATTATTTCGATCAACATTCGTTTTCATTTTTCCAGAAATTGTCAGCATAAAGTTGCATATCTGTTGTGGATAATTTTCCAAATTCTCTGCATTTTACAACTTGAATAGAGTAATCATTTATTGTATATCTCGTGGGTTAGGTTTGTAATGTTTTAATCAAATTGAGCTTATAATGCTGTTTGCTGGACTGAAAGCTGCTTAAGGTGTACTATATTCTCTATATTCTAAGAGTCCAAGTAGGACATTTTAATTTAACTTTTCTTCTGTCTGTTGGAATGTGATTATATTCCCTCTGTCATTAACATTGTAACTGAGTGCATTCTATACTTCTTTTGATATTTAGCTTTGCTATGTAAACTTTGAAATTTGCTTTGAAAGTTCTTGTTGTTCCATAAGGCTGAATTTTGACATAGCTTGTTTTTGTGTAATTAATCCAAAATAAATGTGACTGCTCGCGTTCAAGCAAACAGGAACCTAAAAAAACACGAAATAAATCAACCAGACCAGACAAGACAGCTGCACATTTTCGGCCTATGATGTTGGAAAGCAATGATACATTCATTTCTCCAGAAATATTGGCAAAACTGAGCTCTTCCAAAACTGTGGAAGCACTCTGATAATTCTGATCATTACAAAAGGTACACGCTTTTATTTGTTTTTTCCACCATCACCACCCTCCCCCCAAAATGAACATAATTATGGTTTCATCGTCTGATTTCGTACTGGTGTCAATGTCATGAAGGATGCAAGGCTCATCTGTTTGAAATGACTGCACATGTATACAACTGACAGTTTCTTAATATCATGGCCTGACAGTCTCATGAAATCATCAAATGTGATCATGTGATAGTCTAGAGTCTATAAAAGTGACACTTCAGATTAAAAGAACATCACGAAGCAGACTCATGAGACACAATTCCTGCCTTGAGCCAGCGTCTGAAAATTATCATCACTTCTTCCTTGGGGCAGTTGTACAGATCTGATGCACTGTTTCTGTCCTCATCCTGATTTTGCATCTGAGACAAAAGCAACTGTTTTATGCGTTCTTCACGCTGATGACGAAGTCGTTCTAACACCATATTGATTGTGTAAAGAAATGGATTGATTGCAGAGTTGAGAGGCAAGACAAAAATCGCCATAGCCACATTGATTTCACCTGAAATTGGATAACCATAAGAAGCCACCAGTCCCAGCAGACCAATGGGGAACCAACACAAAAAATCTGATACAGCAATAGTGATAAGACGACGAGCTAAAGTAATATCTTTCTTGGATTTTGCACTAGACTGGTTAGCTTGCATTGCATTTTTCTGCACTGACCAGTAGATAATTATCTGTCCAAAGGCTATCAGAATAAACAGCACAAAATTCAAGATTATCATGACCGAAAAGGCATAGTTCTTGCCAACAAAATAGTTTCTAGTGATAGGCAGTGGAATACAGATGCCATTTTGACTATAGAAACGCCAGTGGGACGCCATAGGCAATAGAGGAACACCAGCAATGAAGAGGCCTGTCGTCCACAGCAAGCCACAGGCCAGAAGACCACTTGTTCTGTGGAAGTGAAGATGACTGAAAGGGAAACGAAGCACTAGGAACCTGTCTAAGGTGATGAGACAGATTATGAAGGCTGACACCTCACTGGACAGCAGTGACAGGAAACCTGCCATCTGACAGACTGAGCTCTTCTTCCAAGTGACATCATTCCACAGGTATGTACCCAGGTACAATCGATCTGCTACACCTATGACAGCCAGGTACAGACCCATAAGAAAGTCAGCACAACACAGGTTGATGACAAAGATATCAAATCCCATCATGTCTTTAGATTTCTTGGTGACCATTCTAACAACAAAGCTAAGCATATTACCAGACGTTGACAACACAGTAACAATGGATAGAAAGACCCTGTATGTATCTGATCGCAGTAAATCCTGACATGAAGAAATCTCATCAGATGGTGCCTTACATCTGGATAGACTGAAATGTGCTGGCAGTGTTTCCTGGCAGCATAATTTGTAATTGTCAGCATAAACTGACTGCAGGTTGTCAAGGCCTCGAAACACATCTCTGGAGAAGATATTCATTGGGCAGCCACGTACATCTAATACACGGAGATGAGTCAGGGGTTTAAATCCATCACCAAGGACATGGTCCACTCCACAGTCAGTAAGATTCAGGGTCTGCAGGCTGGGAAAGAGTTTTATCACATCCAGCTCAGGAATGTGAACACCTGATAAGTCCAAACCTTGAAGTTTATAATCACATTCAGGTGTCCTGAGGTTTGTTTGACAAACCCAGTCCAAAGGATTGTTGGCAAGGGAGAGATGATGGAGGTTGGGGAGAAGGTCGACATGTTGATCAGTGATGGAGACCAGGAGATTGTCACTCAGATCCAGGATGTGCAGGTTAGGAAGATAGATGACAGTGAGGTTCATCATGTCACAGTGAGCCAGTCGCAGGTAGATGAGCAATGTGTTGTTTGCAATGTCTGCATAGTTCAGACCACTTCTACTGGCGTCCAGGAACCGTAGCTGTGTATACAGACCAACAGGAATAACGTCTGTACAGAAAAAGGCGTGGCCATAGCACGTGTAGTGGTCAGGGCACGTGGCATCACACAACAACTCATCATCACGCTGTGGACACTGGTATATACCGTCACATATATCATTTTTGTGGACACATGATGTAGATCCCCGACAACGATAGAATCCTGGACAACTGTAGCTGTCACATTCTTCCTCGTCTTCATGGTCAGGACAGTCATACATGTCATTGCATCTGACGAACACTGGCAAACAATATCCATTGTCTGCACACTGGAAGTGAGTGTATGGACATACAGATGATCCATTGTTCAGAGTGTCCCTCACTGGCTGTGCCACAGCCCACCCTCGACCGTTAAATGTCAGAATTGCGGGTGGTGGAAGTGTGATGCTGACGTCACTGTCCTTTCTGAAGGACCCACATTGAGTTTCATCACTGTTGTCACGACAATGAGGAACACGATCACACACCAGTTTCAGATCGATACACTGAAGAGAGATTACACATGTGCATTAATAGCATGTAAATTCTGTGTAAAAACTGGGTTAACAAATAATGACGTAATGTCAATAAACAGCAATATTTATAGTATGTCAATTCTGTGTAACAACTGCGTTAACAAATAATGACGTAACGTCAATAAACAGCAACATTTATAGTATGTCAACTCTGTGTAACAACTGGGTTAATAAATAATGACGTAATGTCAATAAACCGCAACATTTATAGTATATCAATTCTGTGTAACAACTGGGATAACAAATAATGACGTAATGTCAATAAACAGCAATATTTATAGTACGTCAATTCTGTGTAACAACTGGGTTAACAAATAATGACGTAATGTCAATAAACAGCAATAATTATAGTACGTCAATTCTGTGTAACAACTGGGTTAACAAATAATGACGTAATGTCAATAAACAGCGTGCATTCCCACATTTAATACTGGAAGCTGATATCCGTGTCAAGTTTTGTGCCCAATGCATAGAGCGAGCAAAAGACCTGTAGACCATTATATTTTTCCTTTCATTTCTCTGTCTGCTGCTCACACCTACACCAGGAGGACATGAACACAGAGGAAAGTGAAGATCAAACTTAGTCATCAGCTAAACGAGTGGCAAAGCTAATAATACAATCATCAAAGTTATTAAACATATCTACAGTCACGAGGTACTACATGAATAAGTCGGAGGTTTACCACTAGAGCGGTGCATCACGAAAGGAACAGGAAAGTGGATAAACCATTCTGGCAGGAAACTCTCAAATTAAAAAAAAAACACTAAAAGACTATGATCAGCGCACTGATCCTCTCTGAAACTGCATTTCCTCGCCCTTCTGTAAGATGTAAGCTTCAAATTGCCCGTTATATGTAAGCCGACCAAAGGTAACGAAACAGTTTATAAAGCAATGTTCTGGGCTAGCCTCAAAATCTGAACCAAGTATATCATTATATCCTACTTGTACAAGCCAACACAGAACGTTTCCACGTGAGCAGCGTAATCTATATCAAATCGTTTTAGAATATTACAGAAGAAGGTAGCTCAGGACAGATTGTACTGAACTAACTTCAACACGTAAACAGCTTGTATTTACATTATCTTATCATGAAATCACGCCAGAAAACACAGGTCATACTGAGCTAAGGTTAACATATCAAATGCGTGTAACTCGTCCTAGTATCATCTAAAAATCTTACGGAAGAATATGGAAAATAATAGAACGCATTACATTAACTCTTACATATGAAAAACATTCTGAAACGTAAGAACCCTTCTAGCCCCTCTGAAAAAAAAAGGAAAAATTCAAAACATAAGGGAAGCCGCGCTGCTCTATTTTAAAACGATTAAGATAAAAAGTTCCGTGTTAGATATATTTTGCGACATTACCCCCATTCCTTAGATT
Organism: Monoplex corrugatus; assembly: GCA_030674185.1. NCBI lineage: Eukaryota > Metazoa > Mollusca > Gastropoda > Littorinimorpha > Ranellidae > Monoplex > Monoplex corrugatus. The sequence continues at coordinate 84,325,831 of JAPXFY010000014.1, forward strand.
TTTTTTGTTTTGAAACTCATAATAAATATCAAAACATACAGCTTTATTAAGGCATTGTCCATCATTTTCATACACGAAAGCAGTAACAAAGATTGATCTAGTCAATGACTTTATTCTGGCAATCAGCGCCGATAGTGTCCATGCCCTTAATGGATTTCTGTGATATCAAAGTTCTAAAGGTACTGGCCCAGGTCATTACCTGGTCTTTCAGAAACATGTCAGAGGTCATGTATGTGAGTGGCTGATTATCACTCCATGCAGATGTCACCCCACACGATTGCTGGCCACTCCTCGATGCTTTTCAATGGCAGAATAGTTTTGATAATCTCTGGACAGCTTCTTCCTTGCATGGCACACAGGAAACAGTCCACTGCCATGTTTCTGTATCAACACAGTTCTGATGTCCACACCATGTTTGTCAGTTCTCAGTACATTGGACCTGGATGGATCAGGAAGATGTAGAACACGGTCCTGGGGCAGGAGATCATGAACACACTGTTATGGTTTCTCTTGAAGATCTCTCCACTCCACGTTGTTGAGTTTACAGTTTTCAGTACGTGGGTCAATGAAGCAGTGATTGATGTGAAATTAAGGATAAAATCGTGATAGTACGCTGCGCGTCCATGAAGGAATAAGCTTTTTACTTTGTCTCAGGCTGTATTTTTGATCGTTTTGACATTGTCATCATGATGGCCTTGGTTCCATTTTAAAATCTACAGCTGATTAAGTCCACGCTGCATACTGTCTTTCCCCAGGATGCACTTGCATGGTTGGACTGTCAGACTGGCTCCTGTAAGGCGCTGAAATATTGTGCAATGTTCTTAGTCAATACACATAGGTTCAGAAATGCACGATGCTACTGCCCCGACAGTAAGCTATATTGTTGATGCCTGCCAACATTTTCCACATCCCTCTCTTTAGACTGCTCCACGATTACCATACCGAAAGTATTTTCAGGAATCTATAGGTCCAGTCTAGGATGTAACAAACACTGTTACCTGGATATCTTTCCTGATATGGGTATGTGCCAGTATCGCTTGCCGAAATCGATCTTGCGGAAATATGTCTCCACTCAGCCTTTGGAGCAGTTCTGCAACTGTTGGCGATAGTTCCGGATCAAACGCCATCAACTTATATTGGCTGATACAGATCCCATTAAACTTTTTGTTCTTTGCAGTCACCACAAGAGAGGCTAAGGTGAGACAGACTTTCTCATTACCTCCATCTACAACATATCAACAACGTCGTTCTTCAGCTTGTCTCTGATGAGGTAGGGGATGAAACACGATTTAGACTGACCTGGAACGGAAGACGTGAGTGTGATGGGTTTTAGACAAGAACATAGTTAAGGTGACACTGAAAGGCATAGAGAACTGCTGCACAATCAGTCACATCTTTGACTGTTGCTCTTCACTCACTTGTGGCCCAAGTTGGATTTTCTACTGTCTCCCGTGTGACAACAGCTCCAAGAGCTGATAGATTTTCTTCATCTACAGGTTCTTTTGTTTTGAGTCAACTCGTTACAGCTGTGATTATGGTTCTGTCAGGCAAACACCTTTCTGTGTACAATTAAATGTACTTTACATTTAGTTCCTTATTACTTTTTATACCTTGTAGTTGTTAGTGGGATTAAACTCACTTACATTATCCTTTACTTATACCTTGTAGTTGTTGGGATTAAACTCACAGCCTTGATACAGTTTGGTTCCTCCAAATGCATAATAAGCTTCTGGTGGTTCGTGAGCAGTAACATTAGCACTTTGTCGTCTGGTCTAAATTTTCGAACCTTTTTTCTGCGATCGTAGTGATGCGTTCCATGACTCTGTACCTTATGTACTCCCCCACTGCAATCTGCAAAATTTCTTCCAGTTTCTCAGAATGCCAAAGACGTACAGGTAGCTGTTCATTACCTCTGGCATCAAGACTTCCTTATCCAAATCTTCTTTAGACTATGCATAGGTTCCCTGACAGTTCAGCTGTACAGTAACTCAAGAGAGTAGCAGCAGGTAGACTCTTGTGATGTCTCTTGATAGACAAACAGCAGGATGCTAGAAAACGATGCCAATGCATTGTCTGTTCACTGCACAGACTTTTCAGCATAACTTTCAGTGTCCTTTGATTTTTTTTACTAGACCATGGCTCAAGGGATATAAGGGTATAGTAATCAGATGCTTAATACTCATCAGTTGTGTCATTTCTTTCAGACATAAACAATGTGCCAAAGTCACTCAGGGTCTCATCGGGGACTGCAAGACGTCTAAATATGTCCACCAAAGCATCCACAACCGTCACTGTGTCAATCTTGTTTTATTCATATTCATTTCTTTTTCTCACAATGGATTCACCATGTGAACCTTGGGCTGCTCTCCCCTTTGAGAGGCGTCACCGCAGTGCAGCGCCACCCATATTTTTACCAAGACTTCAGAAAGGCGAGAAAGCTAATTGGCTCTTCACGATTTTCAACTGCCATGGGATCTTTAGCGTGTGCAGGCCGGAAGGTGGTCTGATTCGTTTTTCGTCCCCTTCTGAAAGACTATAGTTCAGTTCGATTTTCCGTTCGAACTGAGGAGAAAAGTCGAGACTTCAACGGGGAACGAAACCTGGAACCTCGAGTTTAGTTATCGGTAGACGAATGCAGAACCACTCTGACACTCTTCTCCTTTGTGGGACAGCTTCAGGATATCTCGTTATTTAGTCAACCAGAGTCGTATAGGACCAACCGGTTTGATTGCCACTCGCTTGAAAGACAGGTCACTAATGGCATTTTCAGTAGGTGAATGGGAGATAGTTTGACTCGTGGTACGGTCTTCTGGCAAACGTCACAAGAACAACAAAAATGCTTCATGTCTTTTAGAGACCTGGGCAAAAGAATGAGACCAGAAACTTAAGTTACTTGTCTTCAGTTCCATGTGGCTTCACATGGCACATCGTGGGATACATCCAAGACAGAAAGAAGTGCGCAACTCAGCTGGAACCAGGAATTGCCTCCGTGGCTTTCTATCACTCAAGTCTTGTTTCCTGAAAATGTTATATAAATATCCGCTGGTCTTCTGAAAGCGTACCTGTACTCTCCCTTGCTGTATGGCAGCGAGGCATAGGAACATGCATGCTCATCAGAAGAAAAGGCTCAATACCTTCCACCTGAGAAGCCTACAGCGCATACTCAGTATTTCCTGACAAGACAAGGTGACCAACACCGAAGTCCTGACCCGCGCTGGCCTCCCAACCATGCATACCATGCTGAGACAGCGTCGGTTGCACTGGTTGGGCCATGTTCGCCGCATGGAAGAAGGTCGCATCCCAAAAGACATCTTTTATGGTGAGCTTGCCACAGGGCAGAGAAACATTGGCTGCCCAGAGCTGAGATACAAAGACGTTTGCAAACGTGACATGAAGGCACTTGAGATCAACACTGAGTCCTGGGAGGACCTCACAGATGACTGCAACAGCTGGAGAACCACTCTCAAGAAACAGCTGCGGATTGGTGAGGACAAACTGTCAGCTGCTGCAGCAGAAAAGCGAGTTCGCAGAAAAGAGATGACAGCCAACAGACCAGCATCAGCATACACATGCGACCGCTGCGACAGAGACTGCCTCTCTCGCATTGGTCTGTACAGTCACAGGCGACGCTGCTTTGACCAAGCAGACAGCCCATCTAGACATTAGAACGGATGTACTTTGTCCATGGTCAGCCATGACCGAAGGAGGCCTACTCTCTCTACTCTACTACTCTCCCTTTCGTGAATCAACCTACACGACCTTCACATTTCCTGAGACTACTGTCCACTTCTTGTAACTCTGTCATATCGTCACTCTTCTTTGCCAGGGTCATGGTTGTGATTGCATACATAATTTGCTTCCATTTGAGATCAGGGATGTCAGCTGTAAGTGCACATCTGATGTTGCCAATGGTAAGGTCGTAGATACGATTGGTAAAGCACAGTGTTTCCACATTTCTTGTGAAGTATGGAATGTTTACATTCATTGTGGCGGTAGGAACTCTCGCTTCACCATCCACTGACAAGCTGGCTGTAAACCATCGTTTAGTGATCACATTACTTCCACAGTGACTGTGATTGAAAACTTTTCATTTGCTTCCAGCTGGCTGTACGGTAAGGTAAATAAGAAACTTAAGGAAGAGAAAGAAAACCAAAACCTGTCCTGTTTATTGACTTTTACCTGTTTATTGTTGCAAGTGAAGCGTGTGATGTCACAGGGCGTGTAATGACAGAAGTGTTCATCGCTGTCGTCATTGCAGTCAGAAAAGTGGTCACACACCAACGTGTATGGCACGTGCTCTACGTCACTTCGACACGTGAACGAAGGCGGAAGTGGTGTCAAGCCTGCCGTACAAGAGGACGACAATGTTGACGACTGCAGCGTCCAACAATGGCTAGATACGTCACAAGCCAGAAAGGTGTGGACCACGTGACCTGCAGGGCACTGGAGGAACGTCGTGTTGTTGTGCCAGACTCGTGAGAAATCTAACTGTGGAACGAGAGTTCTGTTTCTTCCGGTGAGTGTCAAGGAAATGCGTGCGACCTTGTTAGGCATTTCACAAAGAAAGTTACTACTCATCAAATCGTTACGTCTGTATTTATAGAGTAGCCATTCTCTCATTTGTACGCATGCTGTCACACAGGAAGAATCAATTGAAAATCCGCCAGTGTAATAAACAGTGCTGCCATCTAGATATCTCCACATATCCTTGTAGCTGTAATAGATTACACATTTTGTAAAAAACGAAAGTGACGAAAATTACGCACGTTGATAAGCTGTTGAGTCAGACAAAGTATTTTAGCAGGATCTGTTTGTGCTGTACAGACCTATAGACCAAGTTCGTTGGACTTTTCTGCATTACCTATCCAAATTAGAAGGCCATGATGATATGACAAACAGAAGATTATACTTATTCTCCAACAGAATAGCAGCAAATGTGTTAATAGCATTCAATCGTCAAAATGTTTTCTGGTTAACCAGATACACAGTCTTGGTCCCTTCCACAGAATGTTATCACTACTTAAACATAGAGTTCCTCACAGTATGAAACGCTAAGCTCTTTAGATTGACCCTTTGTTTTGTTACTCCATCTGTTTCCCTTCTATTATTTCTGCCACACACACACACACACACACACACACACACACACACACACACACACACACACACACACACACACACACACACAAGTGTGTGTGTGTGTGGGTGTGGGTGTGGGTGTATGTGTGTGTGTGTGTGTGTGTGTGTGTGTGTGTGTGTGTGTGTGTGTGTGTGTGTGTGTGTGTGTGTGTGCTGTACAATGAAGAAGACCAGAAGGTTGAAACAGTTGGCATTTTGTTTGATTTTGTGTTTGTGTGACCAATGTTTCATTCCCAAGGTGAGTACAGTACATTTCCTTTAAATACCGATTTCTGAAATCACCTGCATTCACTCGTGCTTTTCTTGACATCATTATCATCATCATCATCATCAAATGCCCTGCCGCATGGCGTTGGCGATCATGGCCCTCCATATGTATCTATCCCTTCTTACTGCAAGTACATCTTCCACCCTCTCTGTCCTCAGCCACTCTGCAAGTCCATCCAATATTTTCTCCCTGGGTCTACCTGGTGTTCTCTTTCTCTCTAGCTTTCCGGTTGTGATCAAATGCTCTAATTCCCTTTTCCTCATAAAATGGTCTATAAATGTTGCCTGTTTTTTCCTAATCTTCCTCTTGAATGGTCTTCTTGTGTCTGCCTCCATCAAGACTGTCTCGTTTGTTTTCTTTGTTGTCCATGGAACTCTCAACATTTTTCTTAGAAACCACATCTCGGCTGCCTCAATCTTGTTCTGGCTTTGCTTGTTGACTGTCCACGCCTCACAGTCGTGTAACATTATCGATTCTATATAACATTCAAGAACTCTCTTAATGATGTTAATTGATAAGCATCTTTGACATTTGACATGTCGTTTTATTATTATAATTAAGCATCTTTGACATTTGACATGTCGTTTTATTATTATAATTTATAACAATTCTTCACCCTAAGCTTTTAATAATTCGTAGTTCCACCGATAGAAAGTCAATTCCTTGTGAAAATAAGTGTTTCGATTGTGTAACAAGTTCAGCTTTTCAGTCAGTTATGTTTTAAAAGACAAGACACTTGTTCATATTGTACGTAGAGCTGGATTTGTATGACTGGCTGGGCGTATACAATATAACATACAATAACTAAAAGCTTAATAACTCTTTCAAGCATATGATCACCAGAACTTCAAGCACTGTGCATGCATGCCACGACTGTCTGATCTACGGCTCAGCTGGTTCGAAATCTTTATTATCGATTGTGTCACACCTTCGATATCTCCATGTCACCTGAATGACACTGTCCTCAAACCGCATTCTTTGGCTCTTCAACATCGTACTGTACCCAGTACATGAAATCAAAATATTTCTCCTAGGAGCTCAGTTGGAACTAGCTATGACAAGCCAAAATATCAAAAGAGGTGTTAAGCAGGGGTATATTCTGTCACTAGATTTGTTTTCATTTTACATCGAAACTATCATGGGAAACCTAGAAGAATGCCCTGGGATAAAGGTTGGAGGAAAAATGTTAAACAATCTTCGTTGTACAGATGACACCGTTCTATATATGTAGTTGCAGAAAACGAAAAAGACCTGCAAAATCTTGTGAATGTAATAGAAATAGAAAGCAGAAAAAATGGATTGGAGCTAAATAGCAATAAGACTGAAATCATGGTAGTCAGTGGAAAAAAAAGAAACCCCCTAATGCAAAATAACAGCAAGTGGCACCACATTGAGACAAGTTGATAAGTTAAGATATCTGGGAACAGTCATCTCACTAGATGGCAGATGCACATTAGAAATAGCTAGCAATATCGGCCAAGCCAAAGCAGCATTCAAGAGTTCTTCAGTGTTATGAAGAACCAATATTGTTGTACGGATGTGAAGCGTGGACAGTTACACACAAAGTCAAAACAAGATTGTGGTAGCTGAAATGTGGTTTCAAGGAAGAATGTTTAGGATTCCATGGACAGCTAAGAAAATCCAAACGAGACAGTCTTGAAGGAGGCAGAC
>JAPXFY010000014.1:84340408-84362908 GCA_030674185.1 Monoplex corrugatus
ACGACATGATTACTAATTTAAACCAAAGCTAACGACATGATTACTAATTTAAACCAAAGCTAACGACATGATTACTAATTTAAACCAAAGCTAACGACATGATTACTAATTTAAACCAAAGCTAACGACATGATTAGTAATTTAAACCAAAGCTAACGACATGATTAGTAATTTAAAAACCAAAGCTAATGACATGATTATAATTTAAACCAAAGCTAACAACATGATTAAGAATTTAAACCAAAGCTAACGACATGATTAGTAATTAAACCAAAGCTAATGACATGATTAGTAATTTAAACCAAAGCTAACAACATGATTAGTAATTTAAACCAAAGCTAACGACATGATTAGTAATTAAACCAAAGCTAACGACATGATTAGTAATTTAAACCAAAGCTAACGACATGATTAGTAATTTAAACCAAAGCTAACGACATGATTAGTAATTTAAACCAAAGCTAACGACATGATTACTAATTTAAAACCAAAGCTAACGACATGATTAGAAATTTAAACCAAAGCTAACGACATGATTAGTAATTTAAACCAAAGCTAACGACATGATTAGTAATTTAAACCAAAGCTAAGCGACATGATTAGTAATTTAAACCAAAGCTAACGACATGATTAGTAATTTAAACCAAAGCTAACGACATGATTAGTAATTTAAACCAAAGCTAGCGACATGATTAGTAATTTAAACCAAAGCTAACGACATGATTTCTAATTTAAACCAAAGCTAACGACATGATTACTAATTTAAACCAAAGCTAACGACATGATTAGTAATTTAAACCAAAGCTACGACATGATTAGTAATTTAAACCAAAGCTAACGACATGATTAGTAATTTAAACCAAAGCTAACGACATGATTAGTACAATTTAAACCAAAGCTAAGCGATATGATTAGTAATTTAAACCAAAGCTAACGACATGATTAAGTAAATTTAAAACCAAAGCTACGACATGATTAGTAATTTAAACCAAAGCTAACGACATGATTACTAATTTAAACCAAAGCTAACGACATGATTACTAATTTAAACCAAAGCTAACGACATGATTAGTAATTTAAAACCAAAGCTAACGACATGATTAGTAATTTAAACCAAAGCTAACGACATGATTAGTAATTTAAACCAAAGCTAACGACAAAATGAATGATTAGTAATTTAAACCAAAGCTAACGACATGATTACTAATTTAAACCAAAGCTAACGACATGATTAGTAATTTAAACCAAAGCTAACGACATGATTAGTAATTTAAACCAAAGCTAACGACATGATTATTAATTTAAACCAAAGCTAACGACATGATTACTAATTTAAACCAAAGCTAACGACATGATTAGTAATTTAAACCAAAGCTAACGACATGATTAGTAATTTAAACCAAAGCTAAACAAGTAACGATGATTAGTAATTTAAACCAAAGCTAACGACATGATTAGTAATTTAAACCAAAGCTAACGACATGATTAGTAATTTAAACCAAAGCTAACGACATGATTAGTAATTTAAACCAAAGCTAACGACATGATTAGTAATTTAAACCAAAGCTAGCGACATGATTAGTAATTTAAACCAAAGCTAACGACATGATTAGTAATTTAAACCAAAGCTAGCGACATGATTAGTAATTTAAACCAAAGCTAACGACATGATTAGTAATTTAAACCAAAGCTAACGACATGATTAGTAATTTAAACCAAAGCTAACGACATGATTAGTAATTTAAACAAAGCTAACGACATGATTAGTAATTTAAACCAAAGCTAAACACATGATTAGTAATTTAACAAAGCTAACGACATGATTAGTAATTTAAACCAAAGCTAACAACATAATTAGTAATTTAAACCAAAGCTAACGACATGATTAGTAATTTAAACCAAAGCTAACAACATGATTAGTAATTTAAACCAAAGCTAACAACATGATTAATAATTTAAACCAAAGCTAACGACATGATTAGTAATTAAACCAAAGCTAACAACATGATTAATAATTTAAACCAAAGCTAACGAACATGATTAGTAATTTAAACCAAAGCTAACGACATGATTAGTAAATTAAACCAAAGCTAACAACAGAGTTTAAAGTAGATTACATTAGCTGAGACATCAACTAGGGCAACACCTTCAAACATAATAAAGGAAAAGCGTGGTACATGAATTCCATAACATATTTAACATGCCACGATATATTCATTCTTTGTGATGGAAAGATTTGTACCATGGCCAGGATAAGATACATTTTCATAACCTTTTTCAGCACGCACACACCTTCCACACACTAGACCACCATGCCAAGGGAAAAAGAAGATGGATTTATAAAGAACGCACTGACGCAGAAAGTACTTCAGCATTTGTCGAAACCTCTTCAGTATAGCGTTTTCCATAACGATCTGAAGTTCATGATTGAACACCAACCAGCTTTGGCATAAAACTGTAACCATAACCATTAGAATATACTTCCTGTTTAACAACGCTTGGAAAACAATTATCCCCATCTCTAGTATATGCCACGTGTCCGTCTGCCCCTCCACCAGCTGTTATCAGATATCTACCTTGAACAAGATCTTTTCCCCTTAGGTATTTTTTTCAAACGTAGAAACATTATGAGTTCTGGGAAGCACAATTCCAGAACGATGGCCCCGCCCATCCCCCACAATTCAACTTTTCCGTAGCTTATAGCAGATCAACATAATTTTCATGAACTTAATGTGTAAAGTTATAGCACCACGTCATTCTTCTTCTCCTTGTTCTCCCTTAAACTATGTGTAGGTTCACATAGACGCTGTGCTTATCTTTTTTCATCGGATTCCTCCAGCTATGTCAGTTTCAATTTTAGTTTCAGTTTCTCAAGCTGATTCTCCGCGTTCGGAATGAATCCCATCTGCACTGACGCCACTGGCGCTGTGTGATGGAGACTAATCCAAAATGATCATGGTACAAGCCTTTAGCCTGCACATAAACCCTGTGTGTTGGCAAGTCACTGATGCCATGTGATGGAGAAGATCCAAAATGATCATGGCACAAGCCTTTAGCCTACACATAAACCCTGTGTGTTGGTAAGTCACTGATGCCATGTGATGGAGAAGATCCAAAATGATCATGGACAAGCCTTTAGCCTGCACATAAACCCTATGTGTTGGAAGTCACTGATGCCATGTGATGGAGAAGATCCAAAATGATCATGGCACAAGCCTTTAAGCCTGCACATAAACCCTGTGTGTTGGTAAGTCACTGATGCCATGTGATGGAGAAGATCCAAAATGATCATGGCACAAGCTTTAACAGCACATAAACCCTATGTGATGGTAAGTCAATGATGCCATGTGATGGAGAAGATCCAAAATGATCATGGCACAAGCCTTTAACCTGCACATAAACCCTGTGTGTTGGTAAGTCACTGATGCCATGTGATGGAGAAGATCCAAAATGATCATGGCACAAGCCTTTAGCCTGCACATAAACCATGAGCTAGCCAGGTCCTGAGGTCCTACCTAGACTATGGGTTTTGTGTGTTGTACCAAGTGTTGTATCAGTCTATCATTGGAACAGTCTTGGATACATTGTAGTGACGTGGTATGTTTCTCACCTTCAAAATAAAATTTAAAATCAAATCAAATGAAATGAAATGAAACAAAATGAAATAAGATAAAATAGACAAATACACTGTACATCAAAGAAATAAAAGATAAAAATGACTGAATCAGAACACAACTAGCCAGTAAGTATAAACTTGTCTCACATCACAGAAAGCCCCCAGTCAATACTACATGTAGCCTATACAGATATCTACATGATAAAAATAACATATCCTTAATCGTAGTCTCTCCAGTCAGTCGTCCACTTTGGAGAAAAATTTAAAAATGAAAATAGATGAACTAACAAAAAAAAAATAAAAAAATAAACAGATATAAAACAAGGAATTGGTAGATAAATAAGTAAGAATTAAGAAATAACATATACACACACACACACACACACACACCACACACACACACACACACACACACACACACACACACACACACACACACACACACACACACACACACACACACACAACACACATTCACATATACACCAACCAACACAGGCAAAAAGAAGACGAAACAAAACAAAAAGTAGACAACTATCATGACAAACTTAAAGGCAACATTCAACAACCATCCCACAAACACACACACAAACAGTGTGACAGCCTTTCCCGTTCTCCTGTTGTTTTCTCCCTTTCTTCACTTTTCCATTATTTCTGTTTCAGAAAAATCCCAAATAATATAGTCTGATTAATGATAACACTTGTTTTTCCTTCCATAGTAGACTTTCGGCAACTTTCTCTATTCCTTTTTGAGAATCAATTGTATGATGACTCACATTTTCTTCGTGAAAGTATGATTTTAAGCGTTTAAGGACTTCGGACTTTCCAAAATGGAGATGTTTTGTTGTAGTGGCATTGCCTGCAAATTTATCGGCCCGTTCATTTCCATTAACACCAGCATGTCCAGGGCAGTAGATCCACGTGAAGCTTTTTCGGTTGATACTGTTCATTCCTTTGTGCCATTCTGGGCTCCCTACTCCGTTTTTTTGTACTTTGTGAAGAAGATTTCAACCTAAAACTTCCCACTACAGTGACCACAATCCTGTAGTGGGAAGGTTTAGGCTGCAATTGAGGAAAAGCAAACATCAAACTAAACCTTGGACTCTTAAAGACAGATGAAATGATACGTCAAAAATTTAATGTACATGTTCAAAACAAATTCAGTGCTCTGGAAGACGTTGGTGACAGTGAGGAACAATGGACAAAGTTGAGAAGTTCTATAAATGAAGCTTGTGAAGAAATCCCTAAGGCAAATAGAAAAGCAAAAAAGAGTTGGATGACTAATGAAATTTTGGGCCTGATGGAGGAAAGGAGGAAGGCAAAGAGAAATGAGAAGATATACAGGAAGATAAACAAAGAAATCAGGCATAGGCGCAATGAAGCTAAGGAAGCTTGGCTGAACACAAAATGCAAAGAGATAGAAGAACGACACAAAATGGACCCTCAGGGTATGTACAGACGAATTGAAGAAATCGTCCACAGGAAAAATACATGCACATCAACTGATTGCTTAAAATCGAAAGATGGCACGCTTATCATGGAAAAAGACAAAATACTGGACAGATGGGGAGAGTACATTAAAGACCTTTTTGTGGATGACAGAAACGAAGAACACATTATAAAAAAGAACTTTGAAGGACCACCCATAATGAAAGATGAAGTTAGAGCAGTCCTGAAAAAGATGAAACCAGGAAAAGCCCCAGGACCAGACAACATTACTGCAGAGATGATTGAAGCCCTGGAGGAATTTTGCATAGAAAAAATAACAGTCCTCCTAAATGAGATTTATGACACTGGAAAAATCCCCAAAGATATGTCAAAATCAATTTTCATTGCACTTTCAAAGAAGACAGGGGCTATAGAATGCGAACTCCATCGCACAATCAGTTTGATGAGTCATGTAACAAAAATCCTGTTAAGAATAATCATGGTAAGGACAAGGAATAGAATCAAAAGAGAAATAGTAGAAGAACAGTGTGGATTTGTGGAAGGGAAAGGAACTATTAATGCAATATACATTCTACGAACTATCATAGAGAGGTCAATTGAGATGAATAAGGATTTGTATTTATGCTTTGTTGACTATACCAAGGCCTTCGATCGGGTACGACATGAAGAATTGATCAACCAACTGGAGAGACTCAATGTTGATGGAAAAGATCTACGAGTGGTCAGAAATATGTACTGGGAACAAACAGCTGCAATGAGAATAGAAAACAATATAAGCTCTTTTCAAAACAACAAAAGAGGAGTCAGACAGGGTTGTGTTTTGTCACCAGATCTGTTTTCACTATATAGCGAAAACATCATGAGAAACCTAGAAGAAGACCCTGGATTAAAGGTTGGAGGGAAAATGATAAACAACATTCGGTACGCAGATGACACGCTAATTGCAGAAAATGAAAGGAACCTACAAAACCTTGTGAATATACTAGAAATAGAAAGCAAAGGTAAGGGGTTGGAACTAAACAGCAGGAAGACTGAAGTCATGGTGATCAGTAAAAACCATGAAATCTCCTCATGCAAAATAACAGCAAACTGCACAACCTTGACACAGGTCAATAAGTTCAAATACTTGGGAACGGTCATTTCATCAGACGGCAGATGCACATCGAAATAGCTGGCAGAATCAGCCAAGCCAAAACAGCATTCAAGAAGATGACAAGCATTCTTACCAACAAATGCCTATCAATTAACATCAGAAAGAGAGTCCTTGAATGTTATATAGAACCAATACTGTTGTACGGATGCGAGGCGTGGACAGTCAGCAAGCAAAGCCAGAGCAGGATCGAGGCAGCCGAGATTGTTGAGAGTTCCATGGACAGTAAAGAAAACAAACAGACAGTCTTGATGGAGGCAGATACAAGTAGATCACTCATAAGGAAGATTAGGAAAAGACAAGCAACATTTATAGGCCATTTTATGAGGAAGGGGGTTTTGGAGCACCTGGTTACAACGGGAAGCTGGAGGGAAGAGAGCACCAGGTAAACCCAGGGAGAGAATGCTGGACGGACTTGCAGAGTGGCTGGGATGAGGAGGGTGGGGGAGATGCTGGGGGCAACGATAGATAGAGATGGTTGGAAGTCCATGATCGCCAATGCCATGCGGCAGGGCACCTGATGATGATGGTGATGAAGAAGAAGATTTATCGAGTCATGGGGATGAAGGCTTGATTTTCTTTCATTCCATCCTCAAGTGAAGTCAATCATTGTAGTGTAAGCGTGACTGCCTCAATTTCCATTGTTAGACTGGAGGTTGTGATATCATATGTAGCTATGCCAGGTGTGTGCTAAAGCCTGGGTCTCTGCAAATGATTTCTCTGCCCATTTTACAGGTCAGTCCATCCTTTTTAGCTGTTGTTGGTTTGTTGTAGTTGTTGGTGGTGGTGTTTGTTGTTGTTGTTTGTTGTTGTTGTTGTTGTTTTGTTGTTGTTGTTTGTTTTTGTTGTTGTTTCTTCTTGTTGTTTGTTGTTGTTGTTGTTGCTGCTGTTGTTTGTTGTTTGTTGTTGCTGTTGTTGTTGTTTTCTGTCTTCTCCGTATGTTCTCCATCCCTCGACAGTTCCCTGAAGGACTGGATCTTGTCACATGGCTATACCACATAGTTTTTTCCTTCACTATAGTTTTTTTTCTTTTCTCATGTCAGCAGATCTTGATATGGCCCCATGTACTCTTGTTCACGGTGACACGATCAATGTATCTGATGTTTAACATCTTGTGATAACATATCACTTCCATGGCTTGGATTCGTCTTTCCAAATTCTAGCATGCGAACTTGAAGGTGGAATATATCAGTTCACGTAGGAGCTGGTCCTGTGTTTCATGGAGATGTTCTCGTCCTTCCATACAGATTTCAGTCTGGACAGGCGAGGGTTTCTAGTATGGATTCCTCATTGCAAATTATGGATCCCAGTAAGTGGGTTGCTAGATAGTTCCTAGCTTCACCCCATAGACTGTTATATCTATAAAGTGATGATAATGTTTTGGTTGGCGATCAATTTGATCCTCTCGGTGCTACTTTACATACCACACCTTGTCGATGTTTCTTGTATTCTTAGCGAGTTCTTCCTTATTACCTGCAGGCCATCAATGTAATCTGCGAAGCAAAGGTTCGTGATGGTTCTTCATCCACTGCTGATTGTGCCGACATGGTCTTCAAATACGTTTTAAAAGGGTGGGGGACAAAAGGCAGCCCTGACGAACGCCAAGCGCAGTATGGAACCATTCTCCAAGTGCACCCTATGTAAATACGGCTCTGATTGCTTTGAAGTATAGTTACTGAAAGGTGTTGATTAGCTTTTGCCCGATTTTGTCTTCTGCCTCTTGACAGATTCTGTCAAACACCTTCATGAAGTCGATGAAATCATGGTAGAGCTCTCTCTGCGTCGGGTTGCTTTCAGGTAGGCAGGTTAAAGATCTGTTTGATAGTACTTTTGCCCTTGTGGAACCCAGCCTGTTCTGCAGCAATATGTTGGAAAGTTTCTTTCTTGGGAAGCGAGACGATTAGTGATTGAGTCTGTGGCGTTAGTCACATGCTTGTGTACCACTTTTTGTCACAGGTGGCAGAATTTTGCGGGGATGTTGTCAATGACTGCAGCCTTAACACATTTCAGCGGCTTAACTGCTTCTACAACTTCCTACATCATCACAACCACAAATAACATTCTCATTGTCAAAAATCACCAGAACGCCCACTAACACGCGTATGCTTTCACCTTCCTGCAATACACCATCAATGAAATCAGTTACTGTCAAACTATGAACTATATAACAATTCAGAATGCCCCTATGCCCTCACGAATCCATGCATTCTTCTTTGATCGTGATCATTACTCAACAAAACAAGAACTTTGTGCCAGGGTACAGATTTACTGTTTTGTTTTCTTGTCAGCATAATGTTTGTGTTGTTTGGCTCACAGTTCCACATGTTCCTCAGTCACTTTAAAATACATATCTTCAGCTGAAAAAAAATAACCATAAAAGTTTATCTTCTCTTCTGTGAGGCTTTTCCTGACCATGCATGCAACAAAACGTACACTGGTCTTGTCGCAGGACGACCAAAAACTCATTCAAAAGATGAGAACTCTGTACTGGCAAATAAAATGCCTGTGCATATCTGTCCCAGTCCTTTCTTTACTCACGTTGCCTACTTGATCATGGCTTTTAACACGCAATTAAATATCTCAACCGTGCCATTGATTGATATTAATAGGGAATCGTAGTAATAGGTTAGACAAGAGTAATTGATAAATCGTCTTCACTGAGTTCAGAGACAAACAGTACCACAGTCAGTGAGTATATCAATATTTAGTTAGGCCCATCTCCCGATCGAGCCTCTGTGACGTACTCCTTCCACTTGCTCCTATCCAACATCGCTGCCTTGATCTCATCGATGTTTTCGAGGCCAGTGTCCGTTTTGAGAAGATCAATGAAGTCTGTTGTCTTCCTTCCCCTGTTCGCTCTCCCTCCAGTTGGCTGCCACAGTACAAGATGTGAAGCAACTTCCTTTGGATGTTGCATACAATGACCGGCTGGGTGAAGCCTGCGTGTTCTTATCTTGTCACTAACTTCAAGGAGGTATCCATATAGTTCTTCGTTAATCATGAGACATTCAATATCAATGGAGAGCCATCAAAGCATGAAAACACCTTCAAAAATGCCTCAGGAATGGTCACAGTGTACATCTTTTTTCACGGGATGGGCATATGAAAATACAGCCACACTAACAATGGTTAACACATTTTATGGCCTGAGGAAGAGGCAGGGGAAATTGGACTAATTATGTCAATTAGAGTTCTTTTAAATTGTTTTGTGAATACAGGCATTTTCTGCAATGTAGCACAAGATATTTTACTTTTTGGTAAAGTAGTCTGATAAATGCCACATGACAGGCAATACCTGGTCACATCCATGCAAATTGTAAGCCGCAAAATAGAGAAAGACGTGCATACAATATAATGACCATATCATGTGCTATTCTCAGTTTCTCTCAAAGGCTGGGGTACAACAATGTTTCACACCTTCAGTATTAGCGTGAAACAGTCTGTATAAAATATCATCATTCTGTGCAAAACAATGAATCTTTCCATCAAAGTGAGAAACCCAAACAGAATCAAAACACGTCTTTCGGTGATGGGTCGGCCCTATGCAGTTCTCGCAGTTGACATAATCAGTTTACCAGTTTTCCTGTAGTTTTACACTTGGCATGAGTAGTCATTAGTGGATGTGAGTCACACACAGTGGAACCATCATGTGCAGTTTTAACACTTCGTAAGTGGTCCAATGTCAGTGAGCAACAGGCACATCAGTAACACAAGCTGACACATGCCCTGTAAAATAGGAGCAGAAATGCACATCTTTGCTCGCAGAAATGAGTCACTATTATTTTTCTCTGTTCTGCCCTTTTTCATCATTATGAATATGGACATGCGCTTTCTACAGTTTTTATACCCCTCTTTCTTGTACTTTCAGTCAACCAAGCCAAATGTTTTCTCAAAATCAACCGAAACACCAACACATTTTCTTAATGTATCCATTAACTACTGTAAAACGTTTTAAACATCTCGAAGTTATCTCCCACTTGATCTTTCATTTTTAGTAGTTCAAGTGATAGTAAAGCTGTAATGATAGTCTGCTGCCAAACAGGTTGATCCAGTTGTACAGTACCTTTAGCTATCAATCACTGATGTATAGGTACACAAACTTTACCACCATTATTTAAACTGACACATAACGCACTGTGCAGCGAATAACGCCTGACATGTTTCTCCGGTTCTAGATACAATTTCAGTTTGTAGTTTGATTTATGTTCAACTCCTAACCTTGCTCCTTACCCCTTGCCCTTGCTCCAGCATCGCTTTGTCTTTTATGCAAACACACACGCCCGCGCGCACGCACGCACGCAGACACACACACACACACACACACACACACATACATACATACATACATACATACACTCACGCGCGTGCGCGTGCGCGTACGATTAAGAACCGGTAGCCTTTGCTCTCAATCTTGCGTTATTCTACAAAATAATGCATCGTTTGTGTGAGGTATGGGCCGTGTGTGTGTGTGTGTGTGTGTGTGTGTGTGTGTGTGTATGTGTGTGTGCATGTGGGTGTGTATGTGTGTGTGTGTATGTGTGTGTGTGTATGTGTGTATGTGTGTGTGTGTGTGTGTGTGTGTGTGTGTGTGTGTGTGTGTGTGTGTGTGTGTGTGTGTGTGTGTGAGTGTGTGTGTTAATATGCACACGTGTGCTTGCATCTGTGTGTGCGCGGGCATATGTGCATGTCTTTTTTTTTCTAAATATCGTTGCACATATGTATCTACCTATGAATTTACCTGTCAATGTATGCATCTATTGAGTTACCTGTCTGATTGTTTGTCTATTTGTCTTCTTTCTCGTCTGTCAGCTGTCTTTCTGTCTGTCTGTCTGTCTGTCCGTCTGTCTGTCTGTCCATGTTCGAGCGTATCAATGCATTTTATCTATCTATCTATCTATCTATCTATCTATCTATCTATCTATGCTGTCTATCTATCTATTTATCTCTCTGTATAAATATATATATATATATATATATATATACATCTGTCTGTCTGTCTGTCTGTCTATCCAATCTATCTATCTATCTATCTATCTACTCTCTCTCTCTCTCTATATATATATATATATATATATATATATAGAAGATAATATGATGATATATATAACATATATACATCTGTCTGTCTGTCTGTCTGTCTGTCTGTATCTATCTATCTATCTATCTATCTATCTACCTATCTATCTCCCTGTCTGTCTGTCTGTCTGTCTGTCTATCTACCTGTCTCTCTATCTATTTCTATTATGTTTTTTTCTATATGAAGATTGCAATTTGCATTCCATTTACAGAAACATCCTGGATCATGAGCAATGAACAATGAAATCAATAAACAGTGAACAGTGTTTTTATGCACTGAACCTTTTGTCTGCCAATATGAGGCGAAAGAACAATGCATTGCATGGAAAAGAACAGAGAATCCAAACTTCGAAGCATGGAAACTGGAAACACAGTGAGATGTTACTTGTAAAAAATCACATACTAGTTAAAGCAAAACTGAAACGCTGAAACATATCACAAGTGTATCTGGAACTAAAGCATCATTATCATGTGTCCCACCACACGGCGCTGGCGATCATGGCCCTCCATATGAATCTATACTTGTCGCTGCAAGTACTTCTGCTACACTCTCTGTCTCAGCCACTGTGCCAGTCCGTCCAATAGTTATCTGATCTACATAGTGCTCTCTTTCCCTCCAGCTTTCCTGTGGTGACCAGGTGCTTTAATTTCTCTTGCCTCATAAAATGCCCTATGACTGTTGCTTGTCTTTTCCTAATCTTCTTCATTAATGTTTTTTTGTCTGCCTTTTTCAAGACAGTGTAGTTGTTTTTTTTGTTTGTTTGTTTGTTTGTGTTTTTGTTTGTTTGTTTGTGTTTGTTTGTTTTATGTCCATGGAACTGTTAATATTCTTTTTAGAAACCACGTTTCAGCTGCCTCAATCTTGTTCTCACTTTGTGTGTTGACTTTGCTTCACATCTATACAACAATATCGGTTCAACACAACACTGAAGAACTCTCTTCCTGATATTAATTAAAAGGCATTTGCTGGTGGGAACGCTTTCCATTTCCTTGAATGCCGTTTTAGCCTGGTCGATCTGTTGGCTATTTCTTATGTGCATTTGCCGTCTGGTGAGATGACTTCCCAATATTTAAACTTTTCAACTTGTCTCAATGGTGCCATTTGCTGATATCTTACATGAGGGGATTCTTTTTGTTTTTTTGTTTTTGTTTGTTTTTGTTTTACTAATTACCATGACGTCAGTCTTCTTGCTATTTAGCCCCAACCTTTTATTTGTGCTTTCTATTTGTATTATATTCACAAGATATTGTACCTTTTTCATGTTCTGCAATTAGAACGGTGTCATCTCTTTACTCAAGGGCATTCTTCTAGGTTTCTCTTGATGGTTTCGCTGGAAAAGAAAACAAACTGGTGAAAGATAATCCCTGCCTGACCCTCCTTGATATTTTGGAAAGAGGTTATATCACTTTCTACTCTCATTGCTGCTGTTTTTCCCAGTACAATTTCCTTATTATTCTTAGATCCTTTTGATCACTTTGAGCTTTTCTAATTGGTTTATCAATTCTTCGTGTCTTACCCGATCTAAAGCTTGGTATAAGCAATGAAACATAAAATAAATCCTCATGCAACTCAACAGATATATAATCAATACAGTTTCATACTCTCACTGATTCCCCTAGCACTTGTTAAGGCAATACCACATCTGTTTCGTCCTCTTCTGGTTCATTTTATTTTCTTAGAAACTTCATTTTCACCATCGCCGATTGTTCTCATCAAGGTCGATAAGTCTTACGAATTTTTTCACGCCATAGATCACGATTTCCTGCCTTTTTTTTCAAATTGGCTTAAAAAGTTGTTCTGACAATACGGAAAGCTTCAGCCAAATGTGAACGGAAGTAAGCAAACATGGGAGATAACTCCCAACTTAGTCTGGGGAGAAGTAGAGCCAGTTTTGAACCTTTAACTGGTGAAACCATGATCGATGCTTCCCGTCCACATAGGTTGCTAGCTTGAAACAACTGTCGACGTTTTCGTTAGTTAATTGTTAACAAGTGATTATATAAATCAAATTTATCCAGTGACAGTTAACTGAATGAGTTGGGTGATTGACGAGAGTTAATTACTGTGTTTATTGTTTTTTCTTTTCTTTTTTGTTGTTGTTGTTGTTGTTGACAATGATGACTTGTAAAGTGATTTCAGCCAGCCAACAGAATTGCACAATGCCGGAGTTACAGTAGAAGATATAAGTATGTCATCAATGACAAGTTTCTTTTTTTTTTGCAATGCTATGTTAATGAGATTGCAGACGATGGTGATGGCACTATGGAGTCTTCTTTCTGATTGAGACTGTCTGTCAGCATTTACTGTCATACAGTATCCTGGCGTCTATTCCTGAGAGATGCAGACATACGTGGTATTCGTCTGGAAACCTGAGCAAAACTCTCAGTGACGTTCATTCAAAATGAATCAGACTTAATTGTGTGGTTCCAGCCTTCCCAACCACACCATAATATTTGCAACTCCAGGCAGAAGCTGGTCTGGGCTAAAGATTTCAAAACTTTATTGTTTATTTATTTATTTATTTATTTATTTATATATTTATTTATTTATTTATCTATTTATGATTTATTATTTATTATTATTGTATTCATATTATTTGCTTATTCATTCATTGTTGCCTATTATTTTTTACTATCTATTGTTTATTTACTTATGTATCATTCATTCAGTCATTCATTATTCGTCATTATTCATTCACAGTTTATTTAATGTATTGCTGTTTGTTATTTATTTATTTATTTATTGATGAAGGTTGAAAAGCACAGCCTACCAGTCTGCAGTTCCATAGCGCTGCTATTTGGCCACACTGACTGTGTGTGTAGAGACTCTTCTGATATTATACCCAACATGTTCACCATTCAAAAGGGATGAGACAAAACTGATTAACAACACAATACACAAAACTGTAAGACAGCAGCTGTTTTCTACTGCTGCTGTTCACGTTGACCTTTGCTGAAAGAAAACCTTTTATTCCTGCCTCCAATCAATTATGGGCCGAGTTATTTTCAACACACACCACACACACACACACACACACACACACACAGACGACGTACGGGCTTCAGGTGGGGACAGTACGATCATTATTAGAGCAGAGTGCTGAAGCTGTCTGGTTGATGTTTTCACTGCAGTATAGAGGTACAAAAGGATGGTGATGGTGCTGTGTGGCAATGGATTGTGGCTGAATTGTTCTGGGTCTTCTACGGTATGGTCAGTTGAGGCTGTCTGTTTTTTTTGGGGGTTGTTTTTTGTGATGAAGGTGAGCTCTCTCTCTGTCTGTCTGTCTGTCTCTGTGTCTCTCTGTCTCTGTCTCTCGTCTCTCTCTTTCTCTCTTCTCTCTCTCTCTCTCTTCTCTCTCTCTCTCTTCTCTCTCTTCTCTCTTTTCTCTTTCTCTCTCTTCTCTCTCTCTCTCTCTCTCTCTCTCTCTCTCTCTCTCCTCTCTCTCTCTCTGTCTGTCTATCTGTTTGTTATCTTATTTAGTATTCACAGTATTTTCCTTAAGCGTATTTGTCTGTAAACAAATTCAGGTATATAGCACGCAGTTTGAAATGCCTTCTAGCCATACTTTACCGTGAATAAGCATCTTTATCATTGTCATTGTCTGTTTCTGTCTCTGTCTGTCTTCTATCTTCTTCTCTCTGTCTGTCTCTCTCTCTCTCTTCTCTCTCTCTCTCTCTCTCTCTCTCTCTCTCTCTGTCTGTTATGTTATCTTAATTTTAGTATTCAACAGGTATTTTCCTTAAGCTGTACTTGTTACTGTAAACAAATGTCATGTGTATAGAATAGCAACGGCAAGTTTGAAAAATGGCCTTCTAGCCAATAGCTTTTACCGTTGGAAAATAAAGCATCATTGTCATTGTCATTGTCTGTTTCTGTCTCTGTCTGTCTGTCTATCTGTCTCTCTCTATCTCTCCTCTCTCTCTCTTCTCTCTGTCTCTCTCTCTCTCTGTCTGTCTGTCTCTCTCTGTCTGTCTTTCTCTCTGTGTCTCTCTATCTCTATCTCTGTCTGCTCTGTCTGTCTGTCTGTATGTGTGCATATGTGCATGTGCATCGTGTGTGTGTGTGTAGAGGTGTGTTTGCACTGTTCATTGTTTGAAGAGTTTGTTGTTTGTTGTGTTTCTGAAATTCAGCTTTGAGAAATCAGCCAAGGATGCTGGAATCGAACCCGTGTGACTTCTTGCCTGTGCACGCTAAAGATACCACGGCAGTTGAAAATCGAGAAGAGCAAGGCGATTGGCCAGCCTACCATGGTGTAAAATATTGGAGGAGTAGGCTCATTTCCCGGGTCCATCCCTTAATGCTAATTAGTCTTACTGCCTTTCTGAAGTCTTGGTTAAACAGATTGAGTGGCACCGCACTGCGGCGACGCGCTCTAAACGAGGAGGGCAGCCCGTGTTTCCCATAGTGACAAAAAGAAATAATATGAATATAAATATGAATATAATGTGAATATAAATATGAATATGAATATGAATATGGATATGAATATGAACATAAATGTGAATATAAATGTGAATATGAATAGATATGATGAATTTGGATATGAATATGAATAGGAATATGGATATGAATATGAATATAAATGTGAAAAATGTGAATATGAATATAATATGTGAATAATTGAATATGATATGAATATGAAGATATGGAATACGAATATAGTGATATGATATGAATCAAAACAATAGATGAATATGAATATGAATATGATATGAATACGAATATATAGAATATGAATACTGAAATAGAAAATGAATACGAATATGAATATGAATTTGTGGTACGTATTTTTTCCAGTAGGGATTCGTTGCATTTCATAGGCACTTCTTCAATACTGCGGACGTTATCTAACAGACCACTTGAGCCACACCAAACACCATGTGCTGGCCAGTCTTGAAACGGGGAGGAAAACACTGACGTATGAAACACTGACGTCACCAAAATGACTGGAGCGTTAAAGTGGGCAGTTAACAAGCCGACGTTCATGTTGTCATTGACATCACCATAAGGATGGTTAAGATGGGCAGTTAACAAGCTAACGTTCATGTTGCCACTGACGTCACCAGAATGCTAAGATGGGCAGTTAACAAGCTAACGATCATGTTGCCACTGACGTCACCAGAATGATTAAGATGGGCAGTTAACAAGCTGACGTATGTATTGCCACTGACGTCACCAGAATGATTGTTAAGATGGGCAGTTAACAAGCTGACGTATGTATTACCACTGACGTCACCAGAATGATTGTTAAGATGGGCAGTTAACAAGCTGACGTATGTATTGCCACTGACGTCACCAGAATGATTGTTAAGATGGGCAGTTAACAAGCTGACGTATGTATTGCCACTGACGTCACCAGAATGATTGTTAAGATGGGCAGTTAACAAGGTGACGTATGTATTGCCACTGACGTCACCAGAATGATTGTTAAGATGGGCAGTTAACAAGGTGACGTATGTATTGCCACTGACGTCACCAGAATGATTGTTAAGATGGGCAGTTAACAAGGTGACGTATGTATTGCCATTGACGTCACAGCATGATTGTTAAGATGGGCAGTTAACAAGGTGACGTATGTATTGCCACTGACGTCACTAGAATAATTGTTAAGATGGGCAGTTAACAAGGTGACGTATGTATTGCCACTGACGTCACCAGAATAATTGTTAAGATGGGCAGTTAACAAGGTGACGTATGTATTGCCACTGACGTCACAGCATTATTGTTAAGATGGGCAGTTAACAAGGTGACGTATGTATTGCCACTGACGTCACCAGAATAATTGTTAAGATGGGCAGTTAACAAGGTGACGTATGTATGGCCACTGACGTCACACCACTATTGTTAAGATGGGCAGTTAACAAGGTGACTTATGTATTGCTATTGTCGTCACCAGAATAACTGTTAAGATGGACAGCTCACACGCTAACTTTTATGTTGCCACTGACGTCACCAGAATGACTGTTAAAATGGACAGCTAACACGCTAACGTTCATGTTGTCACTGACGTCACCATAAGGATGGTTAAGATGGGCAGTTAGCAAGCTGACGTTTATGTTGTCACTGACGTCACCAGAATGATTGTTAAGATGGGCAGTTAACAAGCTGACGTATTATTGCCACTGACGTCACCAGAATGACTGTTAGGATGGGCAGTTAACAAGCTGACTTATTTATTGCTATTGTCCTCATCAGAATATTTAAGATGGACACTAACGCGCTGACGTTTATGTTGCCACTGACGTCACCAAAATGACTGTTAAGATGGGCAGTTAACAAGATGACGTTTATGTTGCCAATTGAGATTGATTTCTGGACATGGGATCTTCAGTCCTGGTTCCAGCCATAACGTCTGCTAGCCCACGGTAAAAAACAAACACACAGTGGTCTGAGGATGGAACTCACAACTCCTGAATTATCAGCAGAGCTTTCAAATAGACTGAGTGAGGAAAACCAGAGAAAAAGTACTTGGAGAGAGAACTTACTTTACTTACTTTTTACTTTTTCCTTCCGCCTGTACCGGTGGGCGTCGCGGGGAGATACAGTCGTCTGTCAGCAGCAAGGCGGGTGGCCTGGAGAAGGGACATCTCGTGAGCTCTGAGGGTGTCTGCCACGGAGTCGCTCCATCGTCGTCTTGGTCTTCCTCTGGCTCTCCAGCCAGAGTATCTGGTGTTGTATGCCCGAAGAGCTGGATGGTTTAGGGGCATACGTGTGAGGTGTCCGAACCACTTGATCCTCATATGTTCGATGTGTTGTTTTTTGTGATGAAGTGAGCTCTCTCTCTCTCTCTGTCTGTCTCTGTGTCTTTCTGATCTTGTCCCGCCTTGTCTTGTTTACTGCTTTCCTCAGGCATTTCATTTCACAGGTGACCAGTTTTCTCTCGAGGACTTTAGTTAGGGACCATGTCTGGCACTGGTATGTCAGCGTTGGTAGAAAAATGGCGTTGATGAGTTTCGCCTTAGTGCTGGTGGGAATGCTGGGGTGTTTCAGGAGAGGGGCAAGTTGGTAGCTGACTGCGTTGGAGAGAGAACACTTCTCTCTTATAAGCAGAATTCATTACATACGACGTTGGTAGCAGAAAAGCTGGTTGGATGCCCAGAGACTCCAGACATCAGACCTTCAGTCCTGGTTCTAAAGGATAATTCATTATCATCACCATGTGCTATGTTGGACGGCGTGGGCCATCATGGCCCTCCATACAAACCTATCTTTTGTCACTGCAAGTACATCTCCCACCCTCTGTCTTCATCCAGTCCGCATAGGATTCATCATCATCATCAGGTGCCCAGCCGCATGGCGTTGGCGACCGTGGACTTCCAACCATCTCTATCTCTCGTTGCCCCCAGCATCTCCCCCACCCTCTTCATCCCCAGCCACTCTGCAAGTCCGTCCAGCATTCTCTCCCTGGGTCTACCTGGTGCTCTCTTTCCCTCCAGCTTCCCTGTTGTGACCAGGTGCTCCAAATCCCCCTTCCTCATAAAATATCCTATAAATGTTGCTTGTCTTTTCCTAATCTTCCTTATGAGTGATCTATTTGGGTCTGTCTCCATCAAGACTGTCTCGTTTGTTTTCTTTGCTGTCCATGGAACTCTCAACATTCTGCTGAGAAACCACATCTCGGCTGCCTCGATCCTGCTCTGGCTTTGTTTGCTGACTGTCTACGCCTCGCATCCGTACAACAGTATTGGTTCTATATAACATTCAAGGACTCTCTTTCTGATGTTAATTGATAGGCATTTGTTGGTAAGAATGCTTGTCATCTTCTTGAATGCTGTTTTGGCTTGGCCGATTCTGCCAGCTATTTCCGATGTGCATCTCCGTCTGATGAAATGACCGTTCCCAGGTATTTGAACTTATTAACCTGTGTCAAGGTTGTGCCATTTGCTCTTATTTTGCAGGAGGGGATTTCATGTTTTTGACTGATCACCATGACTTCAGTCTTCCTGCTATTTAGTTCCAACCCCTTACCTTTGCTTTCTGTTTCTAGTATATTCACAAGGTTTTGTAGGTCCCTTTCATTTTCTGCAATTAGCACGGTGTCATCTGCGTACCGAATGTTGTTTATCATTTCCCTCCAACCTTTAATCCAGGGTCTTCTTCTAGGTTTCTCATGATGTTTTCGCTATACAGTGAAAACAATCTGGTGACATAGGATTACTAGGGGAAAATTACATTGGGGAAAAACCTCCTCTTTTATAAACAGAGTTCATCATAAACGATGTTGGGAGCAGCATTGCTTGGTTGGATCCCCAGAAACAAAGGAAATCATCTCAGAGCCTGCGTGACAGTGTGTCTTTGTGCACAGCTGTGACAATAATACCCCAACGACTGATTCATGTCAGCAACTGTCTCTCTGTAAAGACACTGTGCAGTCTTGAGAATAATTATACCACAGCCAACCCATTTTTCTAGTGACAAAGATGTGACTTGGATCCTCAACAGTTTGTCCAGTGTCATCAGACTGTATCTCAGCTGATCTGGTCTACAACGTATTCTCGTTATGATCACAGCTTTTCCTTCTGTGACATAAACTTTGGTCCCTTTGTCACTGATGTGCCTGACATGACTTCATGACACTGTGATGAAATACTGATGCTATTAGTCGATCGTGTCCTTGAATCTCCGAACTTATGCACTTATTCATTGAAGTATGTTTGCTGTAAGGAAGAAGCTATCCTCACTGGCACCCGTCAGAAACTTTCTCAGCTGCCTCCTCTTTCTCTCCCATTATGTAACACATCAGTCCCAATTTCTGATTCAGCTAAAAACCTTGGTGTCTGCATTGACTCTACCCTCTCCATGAACAACTTTGTTTCTCAAACTGCCAGATCTTGCAACTATTACCTCCATCGTATAAGCCTGATCAGGAAGTATCTCTCTGTCGAAACAACTGCAAAACTCGTTCTCTCCTTCATAATGTCTCGCATTGACTATTGCAATTCACTCCTGTCTGGTCTTCCTGCCTCCACCATTCATATCCTACAGCGCATTCAAAACAATGCTGCACGCCTTGTACTCAAAAAGAAAAAAAGCTGACCACATATCTCCTCTCCTGGCACAACTTCGCTGGCTCCCTGTATCAAAGCGCATACAGTACAAACTAGACACCATGTGCTACAAAAGCCTCAATAACGCAGCCCCCAATTACCTGTCAAGCCTAGTCTTGAGATCTATGTTCCCTCACGTACCCTCCGCTCTGCCTCCGATCCTCTGACTTTTCGCTTTCCACGCACTAAGCTCAATACCTATGGTCCACGAAGCCTTCTCTGTTTCTGGTCCACTCTCCTGGAACAAACTTCCTCTCTCAGTCCATCAGCAACCTACTTTTGTCTCCTTCAAGTCCGCTCTCAAAACTCACCTTTTCTCCTCTGCATAAAATCCTGACCTCACTCAACCCCTCTGCAGCCTGTCTCCACTCGGAGGGAAATCACATTGTAATGTATAATTGTATATAATATGCTCTTATAATTTTCCATTGCTTTTATTCTTTCTCCCCATTTATAGCCAAGCGTGTGTGTGTGTGTGTGTGTGTGTGTGTGTGTGTGCGTGCGTGCGTGCGTGCGTGTGTGTGTGCGTGCGTGCGTGCGTGTGTGTCTGTTTCAGCGCTTAGATTTGATTTTATCAAGATTTTGCGCTATATATATTGAAATTATTATTATTATAATATACAACACCTCTCCCCACACTCTCGTTTTTCAAAAGGACTTTCAACATAGTGGGATAAGTCGTTCACTCATTCATTCAATAATGAAGATTTTATTTCATGTCATGTCTCATTAAACGAACATTACGTGGAGAACACATAGTGGGCCAACAACTTGTGTCAGCCAGACTTTCCTGGTGCATTGACTAAAAGGACGATAGTTCCACTTCACTGACTGTTGTTACAGTGTTCATTTTCCTGCTTGGTCTCCAGTAGATTGTGTGACGGTTGACAAGTAATCTTTCCTTGTGTCTGGCTGGCTGTGTCTTCTGTCCCACCCTCTGTCTGTTTGTCTGTCTATCTGTCTGTCCGTTTGTCTGTCTGTCTGTCTGTCTGTATCCGTCTGTCTGTCTCTGCATGTCTGCCAGTCTGTCTCTGTATGTCTGTTTGTCAGTCTGTCTGTTGATCTGTCTGTTGGTCTGTCTGTCTGTCTGTCTCTCTCTCTCTTTCCTCTCTCTCTCTCTCTATGTGGCTATGTTTCTGTCTCTCTGTCTGTTTGTCTGTCTCTGTCTCTGTCTGTCTCTGTCTCTCTGTCTCTGTCTGTCTCCGTCTCTATGTCTCTCTGTCTCTGTCTCTCTGTCTCTGTCTCTATGTCTCCCTGTCTCTGTCTCTCTGTCTCTCTCTGTCTGTCTGTCTGTCCTCTCTCTCTCTCTCTTCTGTCTCTGTCTCTCTCTCTCTCTCTCTCTCTCTCTCTCTCTCTCTCTCTCTCCTCTCTCTCTCTGCCCTTTATATCAAAACAGCTTTCTCTGAATAGTAATATTTATGTTGCTTTTATGTTTTGTTGGGCTTTTGACATTGTAAATAGAAGTATTCCTTGGTCTGTTCTGTCGAAAAATGATATTTATGGAAAACTGTCTCTCTCTGGGTGTACATGTGCGTCGAGTGTGTGTGTGTGTGTGTGTGTGTGTGTGTGTGTGTGTGTGTGTGTGTGTGTGTGCATGTGCGTGTGTGTGTGTGTGTGTGTGTGTGTGTGTGTGTGTGTGTGTGTGTGTGTTTGTGTGTGCATGTGCGTGTGTGTGTGTGCATGTGTTGTGTGTGTATGTGTGTCTGTCTGTCTGTGTGAGAGTGTGTGCGTATGTGTGAGCGCGCGCGCGTGCGGTGTGTGTGTGTGTGTGCGTGTGTGTGCGTGCGCGCACGCACCTACTTCTCTGTGTAATCTGTGTGACAACCGGTTTCAGCAAAGACTTTATGCCTGGCTATCGTTTCTACAGTGCCTCGTATGTATTCATAAACATACTCAAAAACTGTTTACATTTGTTCACGTGCATTCAAGCGCATGCTTACAAAGTCTCTAATTGCCTTGGCTATGACATCAGTGTTCAGAAAAGTATTCTAAAAACTATTTATTCATACAAAAAGCTGTTATTGTTGTCAGCGTCTCATTCATAGCTGCTGCTTCCATTGCCCTCTAATGCTCTCTGTTCTCTGTCTCTGTCTCTGTCTCTGTCTCTGTCTCCCTCCCCCCATTTCTCTCTAACTCTCTTCTAACTCTCTTTCTCTCATCT
>JAPXFY010000014.1:84370408-84382908 GCA_030674185.1 Monoplex corrugatus
TTGGTTCTGTTGTTCTCGTTTGGTTCTGTTGTTGTTTTGGTTCGTTGGTTTTTGTTCTGTTTGGTTCTGTTCGTTTGGTTCTGTTTGGTTCTGTTTGTGGTTCTGTTCAGTTTGGTTCGTTTGTTCTGTTCTGTTTGTTTTGGTTCTGTTCAGTTTGTGTTCTGTTCTGTTTGGTTCTGTTTTGGTTCTGTTCAGTTTGGTTCTGTTTGGTCTTTTTTCTGTTTGGTTCTGTTCAGTTTGGTTCGTTCGTTGGTTCTGTTTGTTCTGTTTGGTTCTGTTTGGTTTTGGTTCTGTTTGGTTGTTCTGGTTTGGTTCTGTTCAGTTTGGTTCTGTTTGGTTCGTTTCTGTTTGGTTCTGTTTGGTTCTGTCAGTTGTTTGTTCGTTTGTGTTCTGTTTGGTTCTGTTCAGTTTGGTTCGTGTTTGGTTCTGTTTGTTCTGTTTGGTTCTGTTCAGTTTGGTTTCTGTTTGGTTCGTTTGGTTCTGTTGGTTCTGTTTGGTTCTGTTTGGTTTCTGTTGTTTGGTTCTGTTTGGTTCTGTTTGGTTCTGTTTGGTTCTGTTTGGTTCTGTTTGGTTCTGTTTGGTTTGTTCAGTTTGGTTCTGTTTGTGTTCTCGTTTGGTTCTGTTTGTTCAGTTTGGGTTCTGTTTGTTCAGTTTGGTTCTGTTTGGTTCTTTGGTTCATGTTTTGGTTTGTTTGTTTGGTTCTGTTCGTTTGGTTCTGTTTGGTTCGTTTGGGTTCTGTTTGGTTCTGTTCAGTTGGTTCTGTTTGGTTCTGTTTGGTTTCTGTTCAGTTTGGTTCTTGGTTCTGTTTGGTTTCTGTTTGGTGTTCTGTTCAGTTTGGTTCTGTTTGGTTCTGTTGCTGTTTGGTTCGTGGTTCTGTTCTGTTTGGTTCGTGTTCTGTTTGGTTCTTGGTTCATTTGGTTCTGTTTGGTTCTGTTTGGTTCTTTGGTTTGTTGGTTCTGTTCAGTTTGGTTCTTGTTCATTTGGTTCTGTTTGGTTCTGTTTGGTTCTGTTCGTTGGTTCTGTTTGGTTCTGTTTGGTTCAGTTATTGGTTCTGTTTTCAGTTTGGTTCTGTTTGGTTCTTGTCTTTGGTTCTGTTGTTCGTTGGTTCAGTTTGGTTCTGTTTTCGTGTTCTGTTTGTTGTTTGGTTCTGCTTTGGTTCTTTGTTCTGGTTCAGTTTGGTCTGTTTTGGTTCTGTTTGGTTCTGTTTGGTTCTGTTCAGTTTGGTCGTTCAGTTTGGTTCAGTTTGGTTCTGTTCATGGTTCTGTTTGTCAGGTCTTTGTTCTTTGTTTGTGTTGGTTCTTGTTCAGTTTGGTTCTGTTGTTGGTTCGTGTTTGGTTCTGTTGTTCATGTTTGGGTTCATTTGTGTTTGGTGTCTGTTCAGTTTGGTTCTGTCAGTTTGGTTCTGTTCAGTTTGGTTCTGTTCAGTTTGGTTCAGTTGTCAGTTTGGTTCTGTTTGGTTCGTTTGGTTCTGTTCAGTTCAGTTCAGTCAGTTCTGTTTAGTTTGGTTCCTTATTTGGTTCTGTTCGTTAGTTCGTGTTCAGTTCGTTTGTTTGTTTGTTCAGTTTGTTCGTTCAGTTTTGGTTCTGTTTCATGTTCAGTCTTGGTTCTCAGTTTGGTTCTGTTCATTTGGTTTCTGTTCTGGTTCTGTTCAGTTTGGTTCGTTCAGTTTGATTCTGTTGTCGTTTGGTTCTGTTAGTTTGTTCTGTCATTTGGTTCTGTTCAGTTCAGTTCAGTCAGTTTAGTTCTGTTCAGTTGTTCTTTCAGTTTGGTTGTTCAGTTTGGTTCTGTTCAGTTTGTCGTTCAGTTTGGTTCTGTTCAGTTGGTTCTGTTCAGTTGGTTCAGTACAGTTCAGTTCAGTTCAGTTTGGTTCAATTAGTTTGGTTCAGCATTGGTCTGTTCAGTTTAGTTTGGTTCAGTTGTTCAGTCAGTTCAGTTCAGTTCAGTTGTCAGTTCAGTTTGGTTCTGTTCAGTTTGGTTCTGTTCAGTTTGTGTTCATTGTTCTTTCAGTTCAGTTCAGTACAGTTCAGTTCAGTTCAGTTTGGTTCAGTTCAGTTTGGTTCAGTTCACTTCAATTTGGTTCAGTTCTGTTCAGTTTGGTTCAGTTTGGTTCAGTTCAGTTCTGTTCAGCTGTCCGTCCTGTGTCTGGTACTGGTTCTGTCCGGGTTGCTCTGGTTTGGTTCACTTTGGTTCATTTTGGTTCAGCTTAGCTTTGTTTACCTTAGCTTTGTTCAGCTTAATTTTGTTTAGCTTAGCTTTGTTCATTAGCTTTGTTTACTTAGCTTTGTTCGGGTTTACTTTGTTTAGCTTAGCTTTGTTCAACTTTACTTGTTTAGCTTAGCTTTGTTCAGCTTTACTTTGTTTAGCTTAGATTTGTTCAGCTTTACTTTGTTTAGTTTAGCTTTGTTCAGCTTTACTTGTTTGTTTAGCTTTGTTCAGCTTAACTTTGTTTACCTTAGCTTTGTTCAGCTTTACTTTGTTTAGCTTTGTTCAACTTTACTTTGTTTACCTTAGCTTTGTTCAGCTATATACTTTGTTTAGTTTAGCTTTGTTCAGCTTTACTTTGTTTAGTTTAGCTTGTTCAGCTTAACTTTGTTTGCCTTAGCTTTGTTCACTTTACTTTTTTTTAGTTTAGCTTTGTTCAGCTTAACTTTGTTTACCTTAGCTTTGTTCAGCTAACTTTGTTTAGCTTAGCTTTGTTCAGCTTTACTTTGTTAGTTTAGATTTGTTCAGCTTTACTTTGTTTAGTTTAGCTTTGTTCAGCTTTACTTTGGTTAGTTTAGCTT
Source organism: Monoplex corrugatus (assembly GCA_030674185.1). Lineage (NCBI taxonomy): Eukaryota > Metazoa > Mollusca > Gastropoda > Littorinimorpha > Ranellidae > Monoplex > Monoplex corrugatus. Next base: position 84,373,192 of record JAPXFY010000014.1, read on the forward strand.
GTTCAGCTTACTGTGTTTAGTTTAGCTTTGTTCAGCTTACTTTGTTTAGCTTAGCTTTGTTCAGCTTAACTTTGTTTAGCTTAGCTTTGTTCAGCTTTACTTTGTTTAGTTTAGCTTTTGTTCAGCTTTACTTTGTTTAGTTTAGCTTTGTTCACCTTAACTTTGTTTAGCTTAGCTTTGTTCAGCTTAACTTTGTTTTACCTTAGCTTTGCTCGAGCTTAACTTTGTTTGCCTTAGCTTTGTTCAGCTTTACTTTGTTTACCTTAGCTTTGTTCAGCTTTACTTTGTTATTGCTTTGTTCAGCTTTACTTTGTTTACCTTAGCTTTGTTCAGCTTACTTTGTTACTTAGCTTTTGTTCACTGTTAGCTTTGTTTTACTTAGCTTTTCAGCTTACTTTGTTAGTTTTAACTTTTTCAGCTTAGCTTTGTTTACCTAGCTTTGTTCACTTAACTTGTTTAGCTTAGCTTTGTTCACTTAACTGTTTTAGCTTAGTTATGTTCGGGTTTACTTTGTTTAGCTATAGTTTTTCAGACTTTACTTGTTTACTACTTTGTTCAGCTTAACTGTTGTTAAGTTTTGCGTTTTTTCGTAGCGCTGGTTGTTTGTGTTATCACTTAATAGTGTTAAAATGTTCAGCGAAATGTTTTACAACGTTTTACAATACACGACTGTCTGAGTGTTTTACAACGTTTTACAATACACGACTGTCTGAGTGTTTTACAACGTTTTACAATACACGACTGTCTGAGTGTTTTACAACGTTTTACAATACACGACTGTCTGAGTGTTTTACAACGTTTTACAAACACGACTGTCTGAGTGTTTTACAACGTTTACAAACACGACTGTCTGAGTGTTTTACAACGTTTTACAAGACACGACTGTCTGAGTGTTTTACAACGTTTTACAAACACGACTGTCTGAGTGTTTTACAACGTTTTACAAACACGACTGTCTGAGTGTTTTACAACGTTTTACAAACACGACTGTCTGAATGTTTTACAACGTTTTACAATACACGACTGTCTGAATGTTTTACAACGTTTTACAATACACGACTGTCTGAGTGTTTTACAACGTTTTACAATACACGACTGTCTGAGTGTTTTACAACGTTTTAAAGACACGACTGTCTGAGTGTTTTACAACGTTTTACAATACACGACTGTCTGAGTGTTTTACAACGTTTTACAATACACGACTGTCTGAATGTTTTACAACGTTTTACAAACACGACTGTCTGAGTGTTTTACAACGTTTTACAATACACGACTGTCTGAATTTTTACAACGTTTTACAATACACGACTGTCTGAGTGTTTTACAACGTTTTACAATACACGACTGTCTGAGTGTTTTACAACGTTTTACAAGACACGACTGTCTGAGTGTTTTACAACGTTTTACAATACACGACTGTCTGAGTGTTTTACAACGTTTTACAATACACGACTGTCTGAGTGTTTTACAACGTTTTACAATACACGACTGTCTGATGTTTTACAACGTTTTACAATACACGACTGTCTGAGTGTTTTACAACGTTTTACAATACACGACTGTCTGAGTGTTTTACAACGTTTTACAATTCACGACTGTCTGAATGTTTTACAACGTTTTACAATACACGACTGTCTGAGTGTTTTACAACGGTTTACAAGACACGACTGTCTGAATGTTTTACAACGTTTTACAATACACGACTGTCTGAGTGTTTTACAACGTTTTACAATACACGACTGTCTGAATGTTTTACAACGTTTTACAATACACGACTGTCTGAATGTTTTACAACGTTTTACAATACACGACTGTCTGAGTGTTTTACAACGTTTTACAATACACGACTGTCTGAATGTTTTACAACGTTTTACAATACACGACTGTCTGAGTGTTTTGACCGGTGTTTCCTTAAGACAGCTTCTTTGTGGATGACATAAAGTTTCTTTTTGTTTTGTTTTGTTTCTTTTTTGTTTTTGTTTTTTTTTTGGTTATATTTTACCTTACTTCTGCAAGTAAGGAACGAGCTATACCTCGCCTTTCAGGGACAAAGTTAGGGTTACATAGTCATATGAATGCCAACGCCTTGGTACACCCCAGTAGCGAGACGTTCTTGTGTTCCGTGTGTGTGACCAACTGAGTGTTACGAGCGAATATGCGTCGAGTCAATATGTCTGTGAAAGGAACGTAGTGTGAACGCTACTCTTCAAGGACTTCTGGCATTCAGATTCAGGTGAGCAGTTTGCACACAGTGTTTGCTTGTGTTAGTTGGATTCTTCGCGCTCGTTACAGTGCTCGTGAGAAATACACGTTTCATATTCAACGGTTAATTAGAAACAAATTTGTTTTCCATAATGTAACGGTTTCACGATGTCCTAATTGTTGTTGACAGTGGTATTTGCCACGACAATACGGTGTGTGTAGAAGGCTTCCGGCATATACACCTATTTCCTCCACCCTCTATTGAACAAGGGAATGGGTACAACCAACTTAAGCTCGAGGTTCCCCAATTATGAGTTCAAATAAACTATACTTTGTAATAGAGGTGTGAGGCGTGGACAGTTAAACGCAAAGCCAGAACAAGATTGGGGTAGACGAAATGTGGTTTCTAAGAAGAATGTTGAGAGTTCCATTGATAGCAAAGAAAACAAACGAAACAGTCTTGATGGAGGCAGACACAAGAAGGTCATTGATAAAGATTAGGAAAAGACAAGCAATATGTATAGGCCATTTTATGAGGAAAGGGGAATTAGAGCACCTGGTCACAACAGGAAAGCTGGAGAGAAAGAGAACACCAGGTAGACCCAGGGAAAAAACATTGGACGGATTGCAGGATGGCTGAGGACAGAGAGAGTGAAAGATGTGCTTGCGGCGACAAGGGATAGATTCATGTGGAGGGCAATGATAGTCAATGCCGTGCGTCAGGGCACATCATGATGATGATGATGATGATGATGTATGAGGATGATGATGATGATGATATGATGATGATGATGATGATGTATGATACATTGTAAGTTTCTTACAGTACTACTTGACTCAAAGATTAAAAGCTAAGCATAAACGGGTAAAAATACAGAGTAGGCATAGATGATTCATGGTGACGTTTGTCAACATCATGTTCAGAATCTCTAATTGTGGGTTTTGCACACTATACATGCTCTGCATTGTGACCGTCCTGCACGGCTTAGTGAAGACAGAGGTTATAAAAAGGGATGCTTTAGGAGCATAACCCTTCACCAAGCAAGGGACTTGGAAGAAAGAGAAGGAGGGAATATGTAAAGAAAGAAAGAAAAGAAAATTACTTGCATCATAATCGACCTGTTTCAGTAGTCCGTCCTGTGTATGTAGAGAAAGGAACAAAGATCAACTGTGTTTCCGGCCATGTTCAGAGACACAGTACACATTTGATATTGTACAATAAGAATAATAATGACAGTGACATTTACTAGGCACCAAATCTTGATTCAAGAATAAAACCAAGGCTCGCATCCCCATCAATCGCCAAAGCAAAAGCCAACAACGGCCAAACCCCCAAGGCACAAAGTCCGCGCAAACTGGGAGGGGAAAGACAGGAAGGGAGTAGAACGTGTGACCCGTGACTCAAACCATCATTCTTCCTCTGTCTCACACGTGCATACACACAAGATGCTGAGCTAGGGTACAGGCAAACCTGTTCATCGAATGACTCTTGACCCAAGTTGTCATCTTCCCTGTCACACACACATACTGTTCCAGCATTGTTTTTAACCAAGATACCAGAAAAGCTAGAAGGCTAGTCAGGCTTCAAGGAGAGACACCTGGGAAATAAACCTATCTCTCCAAATTTTTATGACAAGACAGCTGGGCGAACGCTCTGCTCTTTAATAAACCTATCTCTCCAATATTTTTATGACAAGACAGCTGGGCGAACGCTCTGCTCTTTAATAAACCTATCTCTCCAATATTTTTATGACAAGACAGCTGGGCGAACGCTCTGCTCTTTAATAAACCTATCTCTCCAATATTTTTATGACAAGACAGCTGGGCGAACGCTCTGCTCTTTAATAAACCTATCTCTCCAATGTTTTATGACAAGACAGCTGGGCGAACGCTCTGCTCTTTAATAAACCTATCTCTCCAATATTTTTATGACAAGACAGCTAGACGAACGCTCTGCTCTTTAATAAACCTATCTCTCCAATATGTTTTATGACAAGACAGCTGGGCGAACGCTCTGCTCTTTAATAAACCTATCTTTCCAATATGTTTTATGACAAGACAGCTGGGCGAACGCTCTGCTCTTTAATAAACCTATCTCTCCAATATTTTTATGACAAGACAGCTGGACGAACGCTCTGCTCTTTAATAAACCTATCTCTCCAATATGTTTTATGACAAGACAGCTGGGCGAACGCTCTGCTCTTTAATAAACCTATCTCTCCAATATGTTTTATGACAAGACAGCTGGGCGAACGCTCTGCTCTTTAATAAACCTATCTCTCCAATATTTTTTATGACAAGACAGCTGGGCGAACGCTCTGCTCTTTAATAAACCTATCTCTCCAATATTTTTTCTGACAAGACAGCTGGGCGAACGCTCTGCTCTTTAATAAACCTATCTTTCCAATATTTTTTCTGACAAGACAGCTGGGCGAACGCTCTGCTCTTTAATAAACCTATCTCTCCAATATTTTTATGACAAGACAGCTGGGCGAACGCTCTGCTCTTTAATAAACCTATCTCTCCAATATTTTTATGACAAGACAGCTGGGCGAACGCTCTGCTCTTTAATAAACCTATCTTTCCAATATTTTTTCTGACAAGACAGCTGGGCGAACGCTCTGCTCTTTAATAAACCTATCTCTCCAATATTTTTATGACAAGACAGCTGGGCGAACGCTCTGCTCTTTAATAAACCTATCTCTCCAATATTTTTATGACAAGACAGCTGGGCGAACGCTCTGCTCTTTAATAAACCTATCTTTCCAATATTTTTTCTGACAAGACAGCTGGGCGAACGCTCTGCTCTTTAATAAACCTATCTCTCCAATATTTTTATGACAAGACAGCTGGGCGAACGCTCTGCTCTTTAATAAACCTATCTCTCCAATATTTTTATGACAAGACAGCTGGGCGAACGCTCTGCTCTTTAATAAACCTATCTCTCCAATATTTTTATGACAAGACAGCTGGGCGAACGCTCTGCTCTTTAATAAACCTATCTCTCCAATATTTTTATGACAAGACAGCTGGGCGAACGCTCTGCTCTTTAATAAACCTATCTCTCCAATATTTTTATGACAAGACAGCTGGGCGAACGCTCTGCTCTTTAATAAACCTATCTTTCCAATATTTTTATGACAAGACAGCTGGGCGAACGCTCTGCTCTTTAATAAACCTATCTTTCCAATATTTTTATGACAAGACAGCTGGGCGAACGCTCTGCTCTTTAATAAACCTATCTTCCAATATTTTTATGACAAGACAGCTGGGCGAACGCTCTGCTCTTTAATAAACCTATCTTTCCAATATTTTTTCTGACAAGACAGCTGGGCGAACGCTCTGCTCTTTAATAAACCTATCTTTCCAATATTTTTATGACAAGACAGCTGGGCGAACGCTCTGCTCTTTAATAAACCTATCTCTCCAATATTTTTATGACAAGACAGCTGGGCGAACGCTCTGCTCTTTAATAAACCTATCTCTCCAATATTTTTATGACAAGACAGCTGGGCGAACGCTCTGCTCTTTAATAAACCTATCTCTCCAATATTTTTCTGACAAGACAGCTGGGCGAACGCTCTGCTCTTTAATAAACCTATCTCTCCAATATTTTTATGACAAGACAGCTGGGCGAACGCTCTACTCTTTAATAAACCTATCTCTCCAATATTTTTATGACAAGACAGCTGGGCGAACGCTCTGCTCTTTAATAAACCTATCTCTCCAATATTTTTATGACAAGACAGCTGGGCGAACGCTCTGCTCTTTAATAAACCTATCTCTCCAATATTTTATGACAAGACAGCTGGGCGAACGCTCTGCTCTTTAATAAACCTATCTCTCCAATATTTTTATGACAAGACAGCTGGGCGAACGCTCTGCTCTTTAATAAACCTATCTCTCCAATATTTTTATGACAAGACAGCTGGGCGAACGCTCTGCTCTTTAATAAACCTATCTCTCCAATATTTTTATGACAAGACAGCTGGGCGAACGCTCTACTCTTTAATAAACCTATCTCCCCAAATATTTTTATGACAAGACAGCTGGGCGAACGCTCTGCTCTTTAATAAACCTATCTCTCCAATATTTTTATGACAAGACAGCTGGGCGAACGCTCTGCTCTTTAATAAACCTATCTCTCCAATATTTTTATGACAAGACAGCTGGGCGAACGCTCTGCTCTTTAATAAACCTATCTCTCCAATATTTTTATGACAAGACAGCTGGGCGAACGCTCTACTCTTTAATAAACCTATCTCTCCAATATTTTTATGACAAGACAGCTGGGCGAACGCTCTGCTCTTTAATAAACCTATCTTTCCAATATTTTTATGACAAGACAGCTGGGCGAACGCTCTGCTCTTTAATAAACCTATCTCTCCAATATTTGTTATGACAAGACAGCTGGGCGAACGCTCTGCTCTTTAATAAACCTATCTCTCCATTATTTTTCTGACAAGACAGCTGGGCGAACGCTCTGCTCTTTAATAAACCTATCTCTCCAATATTTTTCTGACAAGACAGCTGGGCGAACGCTCTCTCTTTAATAAACCTATCTCTCCAATATTTTTATGACAAGACAGCTGGGCGAACGCTCTGCTCTTTAATAAACCTATCTTTCCAATATTTTTTATGACAAGACAGCTGGGCGAACGCTCTGCTCTTTAATAAACCTATCTCTCCAATATTTTTATGACAAGACAGCTGGGCGAACGCTCTGCTCTTTAATAAACCTATCTCTCCAATATTTTTTTATGACAAGACAGCTGGGCGAACGCTCTGCTCTTTAATAAACCTATCTTTCCAATATTTTTATGACAAGACAGCTGGGCGAACGCTCTGCTCTTTAATAAACCTATCTCTCCAATATTTTTATGACAAGACAGCTGGGCGAACGCTCTGCTCTTTAATAAACCTATCTCTCCAATATGTTTTATGACAAGACAGCTGGGCGAACGCTCTGCTCTTTAATAAACCTATCTCTCCAATATTTTTATGACAAGACAGCTGGGCGTACGCTCTGCTCTTTACGATTTTCTATTGTCGTGGGATCTTTTCGCGTGTGCAGGCCAGAAGGTGCACAGGGTCCGACTCGTTTTTCGTCCCCTTTCAAAGGACTAAACATTTCAGTTTGTTTGGTTGTTTTTGTTTGTTTCTTTCTTTCTTTGGTTGTTTTTGTTGTTGTTGTTGTTAGTTTTGTTTGTTTTTGTTTGTTTTTGTTGTTGTTGTTGTTGTTTGTTGTTTTTTGAGGGACTGAGGAGAAATGTCGAGGCCTCAACGGGACACGAACCCTGTGACTTCGAGTTTTGTTACTGGAAGGCGAACGTCTGAACCATTCACTTTCCTTCTCATAATTAAAGGACACCACACTAAGACGTTTACAAAGAAGCACAGAGTGTGAGAAACAGAGAGAATACAGGCAGTAGCGTAGTTAACTGTAGTGTACAATTTCTACTTCACTTTACTGGTGTGTCTGGGTCACACTTCATGTTGACAGCTACAGTACCATCCACAATACATGTAGATGCTGCATATTCTGTGTGTGTCATGTACAGCATTGCAGGCTTTAGGTTTAGTTGCTAGCGGAAGGGGAGAGAACCTGGCCTCCTGATGCAGAGATAAGCGAGTCAGCCCCTCCTCTCTGCTGAAAACACAATACCCTTTTGTTTCCTGCTAGTACAAATTCATCCTGCTGACTACTGTGACGCACAACCAATCATAAGATAGGTCTTAAACAGTAGTTTCATATGACTCCAAACATGCCATATCTTTTGCAAACAAAACAGCTGAAAATAAAGGATAATTCGTACATAGAAGGGAGACAGGACAAGCTACCATGCGATATCACAGTCAAAAACATCAGTCTTCCAAACATGCTGTAAGTCACATCTGACTTTTCTCTCTGTTAAACATGCACCGCTCAGCAAGCTACATAATTATCTCTGCCATGCAGTACACTGACCTGTTTCAGTATACATCTGCCCTGGGGAGCGGCAGGCTGTGATTAATTACCACACTGTTCTGGCACGGTGGGCGTGCGGCGGGGGCCGGTATCTGTGGCCTTATCTGATCTGACACCACACATTCCTTAGTCTGAGAGAGTGTTTGTACACATGTGTTTGTCGTTGGATTTTGGTCTGCATTTTTGTCAAAAGTGTGATCCTTTTCAGGGGTTGATATGCATGTAGGCTGGAATGAACAATCTAACCCGATATCAATATCACCACAATCACTACTTGTGGTGGCGTTTGTGACTGATATATTTTGGGGGATAGCACGTTTGGGTTTGGACGGTCTACCAGCTGTGTTCTGACTGAAAAAGGTTTTACACACAATACAGTCATTGACTGCAACTGATTGATCAAAAGGTTGTGTCCACAACATAGCACATTTCTGTATAGCCTCTTTGACTGATAGTATTGTTTGCTCAGATGGTGATGATGAGTTCTTTAGTCTCAACAGCCGTGTGTAACATTTTGTGCAAAGTGTTGTGGTGTGTGTACTGCTTGAGTCATTAGACACAACTAAACCATAAAAATTTCCATGTCAGAAGCATATTTTCTGCACAACTTTGGGGGGTTCAAGTCACGGTTCCTTTTTGACCTCTCACCACAAACTCTACATAAAGAATTGAGACGAAAGGCATGGTCACTGTCTAAATGTTTTTCTCCTTCCATCATGGCTAGACCTGTGCCGTGATATTACTTACAGTAGCACATGCTTTGAAGCACAAACTATACAGTCACACACTTCTTTTCAACTCCTCTGTAACGTTAAAGTCAAACTGTATAGTAAATCAAACACTCACATAGTATAGAGGAAATGTCCAACAAGCAACAAACATAAATATCACATCCACAATAAGTCAGGTTTAGGAACCACAGCACCGTAAACTTTGGTAAAATCCACTACAGTTAGCATGCCACAGTAGGGAATAACAGGGGCCAGCTGTCCGGTGCCAGCAGGCCAGCAGGGCGCGGCACTGATAAGGGGGATAGGGTTGCCGCTGAACTAAACCTGAAGCGAAGTGAGTAGCCTGCAACATGATGTCAGTCCACTTGATGGAAACAACACGTATAGTCCATATGTGTGTACAAATAAGTAAGAGTTCAACGGAACTTTTCCTTTACATAACAAACGGTGCAGTCAGTTTTGCAGTGCTATGCTGGTCCACTTTTGTCCATTCAATCATATTTAAGTCAAACTATGGGGTCCATTTGATTGTACCCTATTCAAACTATTCATCTGTTTCTTTTTAAACGTGTATGACCATAGGTTTGCTGTACTGTGTGATTTGGTTTTACACTTTTAACACCAAGAACTTGTAGAAATAGCGTTTGTACTGGAGTGTATTGATGAATTGCATCAATGTGCGGAAGTGTTCTTTTTGACCTTGTTCCTAGTCATGCAATACAAGGTCATTCTGTATTTCACGTGTAGGTGACGTTGCACAGTTCTCAGCAGTCACTGCAAACCCCACGGTTTACACAACAATCAAGTTGACTGGTG
>JAPXFY010000014.1:84390408-84392908 GCA_030674185.1 Monoplex corrugatus
GTCAACAAGACAGCTGTAGCTGTAGGTGATTGTGACAAACATGATCAATACGTCAACAAGACAGCTGTAGCTATAGTGGTTGTGACAAACATGATCAATACGTCAACAAGACAGGTGTAGCTGTAGTGATTGTGACAAACATGATCAATACGTCAACTATACAAGTGTAGCTGTAGGTGATTGTGACAAACATGATCAATACGTCAACAAGACAGGTGTAGCTGTAGGTGATTGTGACAAACATGATCAATACGTCAACAAGACAGGTGTAGCTGTAGGTGATTGTGACAAACATGATCAATACGTCAACAAGACAGGTGTAGCTGTAGGTGATTGTGACAAACATGATCAATACGTCAACAAGACAAGTGTAGCTGTAGGTGATTGTGACAAACATGATCAATACGTCAACAGGACAGGTGTAGCTGTACGTGATTGTGACAAACGTGATCAATACGTCAACAAGACATGTGTAGCTATAGGTGATTGTGACAAACATGATCAATACGTCAACAAGACAGGTGTAGCTATAGGTGATTGTGACAAACATGATCAATACGTCAACAAGACAGGTGTAGCTATAGGTGATTGTGACAAACATGATCAATACGTCATCAGGACAGGTGTAGCTGTAGTGATTGTGACAAACATGATCAATACGTCAACAATACAAGTGTAGCTGTAGGTGATTGTGACAAACATGATCAATACGTCAACAAGACAGGTGTAGCTGTAGTGATTGTGACAAACATGATCAATACGTTAACAAGACAGGTGTAGCTGTAGGTGATTGTGACAAACATGATCAATACGTCATCAAGACAGGTGTAGCTGTAGGTGATTGTGACAAACATGATCAATACGTCAACAAGACAGGTGTAGCTGTAGTGATTGTGACAAACATGATCAATACGTCATCAAGACAGCTGTAGCTGTAGGTGATTGTGACAAACATGATCAATACGTCAACAAACCAGGTGTAGCTGTAGGTGTGACAAACATGATCAATACGTCAACAAGACAGCTGTAGCTGTAGGTGATTGTGACAAACATGATCAATACGTCAACAAGACAGGTGTAGCTGTAGGTGATTGTGACAAACATGATCAATACGTCAACAAGACAGCTGTAGGTGATTGTGACAAACACGATCAATACATCAACAAGACAGCTGTAGCTGTAGGTGATTGTGACAAACATGATCAATACGTCAACAAGACAGCTGTAGCTGTAGTGATTGTGACAAACATGATCAATACGTCAACAAGACAGGTGTAGCTGTAGTGATTGTGACAAACATGATCAATACGTCAACTATACAAGTGTAGCTGTAGGTGATTGTGACAAACATGATCAATACGTCAACAAGACAGGTGTAGCTGTAGGTGATTGTGACAAACATGATCAATACGTCAACAAGACAGGTGTAGCTGTAGGTGATTTTGACAACATGATCAATACGTCAAACAAGACAGGTGTAGCTGTAGGTGATTGTGACAAACATGATCAATACGTCAACAAGACAAATGTAGCTGTAGGTGATTGTGACAAACATGATCAATACGTCAACAAGACAAGTGTAGCTGTAGGTGATTGTGACAAACATGATCAATACGTCAACAGGACAGGTGTAGCTGTAGGTGATTGTGACAAACGTGATCAATACGTCAACAAGACATGTGTAGCTATAGGTGATTGTGACAAACATGATCAATACGTCAACAAGACAGGTGTAGCTATAGGTGATTGTGACAAACATGATCAATACGTCAACAAGACAGGTGTAGCTATAGGTGATTGTGACAAACATGATCAATACGTCATCAGGACAGGTGTAGCTGTAGTGATTGTGACAAACATGATCAATACGTCAACAATACAAGTGTAGCTGTAGGTGATTGTGACAAACATGATCAATACGTCAACAAGACAGGTGTAGCTGTAGTGATTGTGACAAACATGATCAATACGTTAACAAGACAGGTGTAGCTGTAGGTGATTGTGACAAACATGATCAATACGTCATCAAGACAGGTGTAGCTGTAGGTGATTGTGACAAACATGATCAATACGTCAACAAGACAGGTGTAGCTGTAGTGATTGTGACAAACATGATCAATACGTCATCAAGACAGCTGTAGCTGTAGGTGATTGTGACAAACATGATCAATACGTCAACAAACCAGGTGTAGCTGTAGGTGTGACAAACATGATCAATACGTCAACAAGACAGCTGTAGCTGTAGGTGATTGTGACAAACATGATCAATACGTCAACAAGACAGCTGTAGCTGTAGGTGATTGTGACAAACATGATCAATACGTCAACAAGACAGCTGTAGGTGATTGTGACAAACACGATCAATACATCAACAAGACAGGTGTAGCTGTAGGTGATTGTGACAAACATGATCAATACGTCAACAAGACAGGTGTAGCTGTAGTGATTGTGACAAACATGATCAATACGTCATCAAGACAGGTGTAGCTATAGGTGATTG
>JAPXFY010000014.1:84410408-84432908 GCA_030674185.1 Monoplex corrugatus
TCAAATCTAAGCGCTGAGGGTGGGGCAAAAAAAACAACCGTACGTGGCCACTATCACTGAGCAGAGAAGATGAAAATGGACAGAATATGTTCTGAGATGAAAAACATATTTCATTCATCATAAACCTAACTCTCCACTGAACACGGTGTGGATTTGTTTCATCATAAATTGAATTCTTCGCTGCACTGAACACAATAGATTTCGTTCATCATAAACTTAACGCTTCACTGAACACAATAGACTTCGTTCATCATAAACTTAACTCTTCATTGAACGCAATAGACTTCATTCATCATAAACTTAACTCTCCGTAAAACACAACAGATTTCATTCGTCATAAACATAACTTTCCACTGAACACAATAACGGAACGTAAAAGAGCGCATCCAAAGACATCTTGGCGATACACTCCTTGGCCTCCGTGCAGTGGTTAGTATATCTGACTACCGACTGGAAGGTTGTGGGTTCAACTTCCCTTCAGTCTTGTCAAACCTTTTGTGGGATTTTTGGTCCCAACTGCGTCCTACCGTAACTTTCCATAACATACGACTGTCAGTTCATGAACTTGGCTCTGTGTTAGAATGTTCACTTTATACAAATTTTTCCAATACCCAAAGCCTGATACCTAACTGCCCCAGACAGCTAGCGTCCTTGATATACAAACTAAGGTTTAACTCTTGGAAAACAAAATATACACAAAATGTATGTATTTGTTCAAAAGCATTATCTGTCCACCATCTGCTCTTTGAATATCCTATTTTACTTACGATATATAGAAATAGCAATCCCGATTTTTCATGTACTGACTCTAGAGATATCCTTTACAACAAAACCATAGTTATACAATGATGAAAGGTGATAAACCATAGTTATACAATGATGAAAGGTGATAAACTATAGTTATACAATGATGAAAGGTGATAAACCATAGTTATACAATGATGAAAGGTGATAAACCATAGTTATACAATGATGAAAGGTTATAAACCATAGTTATACAATGATGAAAGGTGATAAACCATAGTTATACCATGATGAAAGGTTATAAACCATAGTTATACAATGATGAAAGGTGATAAACCATAGTTATACCATAATGAAAGGTGATAAACCATAGTTATACAATGATGAAAGGTGATAAACCATAGTTATACAATGATGATAAACCATAGTTATACAATGATGATAAACCATTGTTATACAATGATGAAAGGTGATAAACCATAGTTATACAATGATGAAAGGTGATAAATCATAGTTATACAATGATGATAAACCATAGTTATACAATGATGAAAGGTGATAAACTATAGTTATACAATGATGAAAAGTGATAAACTATAGTTATACAATGATGACAGGTAATAAACCATAGTTATACAATGATGAAAGGTGATAAACCATAGTTATACAATGATGAAAGGTGATAAACCATAGTTATACAATGAAGATAAACCATAGTTATACAATGATGAAAGGTGATAAACTATAGTTATACAATGATGAAAGGTGATAAACTATAGTTATACAATGATGAAAAGTGATAAACCATAGTTATACAATGATGACAGGTAATAAACCATAGTTATACAATGATGAAAGGTGATAAACCATAGTTATACAATGATGAAAAGTGATAAACCATAGTTATACAATGATGAAAGGTGATAAACCATAGTTATACAATGATGAAAAGTGATAAACCATAGTTATACAATGATGAAAAGTGATAAACCATAGTTATACAATGATGAAAGGTGATAAACCATAGTTATACAATGATGAAAGGTGATAAACCATAGTTATACAATGATGAAAAGTGATAAACCATAGTTATACAATGATGAAAAGTGATAAACCATAGTTATACAATGATGAAAAGTGATAAATCATAGTTATACAATGATAAAAAGTGATAAACCATAGTTATACAATGATGAAAGGTGATAAACTATAGTTATACAATGATGAAAGGTGATAAACCATAGTTATACAATGATGAAAGGTGATAAACCATAGTTATACAATGATGAAAGGTGATAAACTATAGTTATACAATGATGAAAGGTGATAAACCATAGTTATACAATGATGAAAGGTGATAAACCATAGTTATACAATGATGAAAGGTTATAAACCATAGTTATACAATGATGAAAGGTGATAAACCATAGTTATACCATAATGAAAGGTGATAAACCATAGTTATACAATGATGAAAGGTGATAAACCATAGTTATACAATGATGATAAACCATAGTTATACAATGATGATAAACCATTGTTATACAATGATGAAAGGTGATAAACCATAGTTATACAATGATGAAAGGTGATAAACCATAGTTATGCAATGATGATAAACCATAGTTATACAATGATGAAAGGTGATAAACCATAGTTATACAATGATGATAAACCATAGTTATACAATGATGAAAGGTGATAAACCATAGTTATACAATGATGATAAACCATAGTTATACAATGATGAAAGGTGATAAACTATAGTTATACAATGATGATAAACCATAGTTATACAATGATGATAAACCATAGTTATACAATGATGATAAACCATAGTTATACAATGATGAAAGGTGATAAACTATAGTTATACAATGATGATAAACCATAGTTATACAATGATGAAAGGTGATAAACTATAGTTATACAATGATGATAAACCATAGTTATACAATGATGAAAGGTGATAAACCATAGTTATATAATGATGATAAACCACAGTTATACAATGATGAAAGGTGATAAACTATAGTTATACAATGATGAAAGGTGATAAACCATAGTTATACAATGATGACAGGTGATAAACTATAGTTATACAATGATGACAGGTGATAAACTATAGTTATACAATGATGAAAGGTGATAAACCATAGTTATACAATGATGAAAGGTGATAAACCATAGTTATACAATGATGATAAACCATAGTTATACAATGATGAAAGGTGATAAACTATAGTTATACAATGATGAAAGGTGATAAACTATAGTTATACAATGATGAAAGGTGATAAACCATAGTTATACAATGATGACAGGTGATAAGATGAAAGGTGATAAACTATAGTTATACAATGAATGAAAAGTGATAAACCATAGTTTATAACAATGATGAAAAGTGATAAACCATAGTTATACAATGATAAAGGTGATAAACATAGTTATACAATGATGAAAGGTGATAAACTATAGTTATACAATATGAAAAGTGATAAAACCTAGTTATACAATGATGAAAAGTTAAACCATAGTTATACAATGATGAAAGGTGATAAACCATAGTTATACAATGATGAAGTGATAAACATAGTTATACAATGATGAAAGGTGATAAACCATAGTTATACAATGATGTGATAACCATAGTTATACAATGATAAAGGTGATAAACCATAGTTATAAAGTAACATATTGATAAGGTGATAAACCATAGTTATACAATATGAAAGGTGATAAACCATAGTTATACAATGATGAAGGTGATAAACCATAGTTATACAATGATGACAAGTGATAAACCATAGTTATACAATGATAAGGTGATAAACCATAGTTATACAATGATGAAAGGTTATAAACATGAAAGTATAAACTAAGTTATACAACATAGTGATAATTATGTAATGATGATAAACCATAGTTATACAATGATGAAAGGTGATTAAACCATAGTTATACAATGATGAAAGGTGATAATCATAGTTATACAATGATGATAAACATAGTTATACAATGTGAAAGGTGATAAACTATAGTTATACAATGAGAAAGGTGATAAATATAGTTATACAATGATGACAGGTAATAACATAGTTATACAATGATGAAAGTGATAAACCATAGTTATACATGATGAAAGGTGATAAACCATAGTTATATAAATGATAAAATAGTTATACAAATGATAAAATAAAATATAGTTATACAATGAGACAGGTATAAACCATAGTTATACAATATGAAAGGTGATAAACATAGTTATACAATGATGAAAGGTGATAAATCATAGTTATACAATGATGATAAACATAGTTATACAATGATGAAAGGTGATAAACTATAGTTATACAATGATGAAAGGTGATAAACTATAGTTAAAATGATGAAAGGTGATAACATAGTTATACAATGATGACAGGTAATAAACCATAGTTATACAATGATGAAAGGTGATAAACCATAGTTATAAATGTGAAGTGAAACTATTATGTAAGTGATAAACCATAGTTATATGATATGATAAACCATAGTTATACAATGATGAAAGGTGATAAACTATAGTTATACAATGATGAAAGGTGATAAATCATAGTTATACAATGATGAAAGTGATAAACCATATTATACAATGATGAAGGTATAAACCATAGTTATACAATGATGAAAGGTGATAAACCATAGTTATACAATGATGAAAGTGATAAACCATAGTTAAAGAAATGATGAAAGGTGATAAACCATAGTTATACAATGATGAAAAGTGATAAACCATAGTTATACAATGATAAAAGTGATAAACCATAGTTATACAATGATGAAAGGTGATAAATAGTTATACAATGATAAAGGTGAGAAACCATAGTTATACAATGATGAAAGGTGATAAACCATAGTTATACAATGATGAAAGGTGATAAACTATAGTTATACAATGATGAAAGGTGATAAACCATAGTTATACAATGATGAAAGGTGATAAACCTATAGTTATACAATGATGAAAGGTTATAAACCATAGTTATACAATGTGAAAGGTGATAAACCATAGTTATACCATATGAAAGGTGATAAACCATAGTTATACAATGATGAAAGGTGATAACCCATAGATAATTGTGATAAACATGTTATGAAAGTGATAAACCATAGTTATACAATGATGAAAAGGTAATGTATAAAACCATAGTTATACAATGATGTAAAGTGTTAACAATATGAAAGGTGATAAACCTATATTATACAATGATGATAAACCATAGTTATACAATGATGAAAGGTGATAAAATTAGTTATACAATGTGATAAACCATAGTTATACAATGATGATAAACCATAGTTATACAATGATGTAAACCATAGTTATACAATGATGAAAGGTGATAAACATAGTTATACAATGATGATAAACCATAGTTATACAATGATGAAAGTGTAAACTATAGTTATACAATGATGATAAACATAGTATACAATGATGAAAGGTATAAACCATAGTTATACAATGATGAAAAAACCATAGTTATACAATGATGAAGTGATAAACTATAGTTAACAATGATGAAAGGTGATAAACATAGTTAACAATGATGACAGGTGATAAACCATAGTTATACAATGATGAAAGTGATAAACTATAGTTATACATATGAAAGGTGATAAACATATATTACAATGAGAAGGTGATAAACTATAGTTTACAATGTGAAGGTGATAAACATATTATAAATGATGAAAAGTATTATACCATAGTAAATAACAAGTAACATGATAAAGTGATAAACAATTAATGATGAAAGGTGATAAACTATAGTTATACAATGATGAAAGGTATAAACATAGTTATACATATGAAGATATAAACCATATTATACAATGATGAAAGGTGATAAACTATAGTTAACAAGATAATGGTGATAAACCATAGTTATACAATGATAAAGGTGATAAACTATAGTTATACAATGATGAAAGGTGATAAACTATAGTTATACAATGATGAAATGAAAACATAGTTATACAATGATGAAAGGTGATAAACTTAGTTATACAATGATGAAAAGTGTAAATATAGTTATACAATGATGAAAGTGATAAACATAGTTATACAATGATGAAAGGTGATAACCATAGTTATACAATATGAAAGGTGATAAACTATAGTTATACAATGATAAAGTGATAAACATAGTTATACAATGATACAGATGATAAACCATAGTTATACAATGATGAAAGTGAAAACCATAGTTATACAATGATGAAAGTGATAAACCATAGTTATACAATGATGAAAGGTATAAATAGTTATACAATGAAGTGAAAACCATAGTATACAATGATGAAATAAACCATAGTTATACAATGATGAAAAGTGATAAACATAGTTATACAATGATGAAAAGTGTGATAAACCATGTTTATACAATGATGAAAGGTGAAAACATAGTTATACAATAGAAAGTGATAAACATAGTTATACAATGATGACAGGTGATAAACCATAGTTATACAATGTGAAAGGTGAAACCATAGTTATACAAGATGAAAGGTATAACAGTTATACAATGATGATGATAACCATAGTTATACAAGAAAGTAAACCATAGTTATACAATGATGAAGGTGTAAACTAGTTAACAATGATGAAAGTATAAAAAAGTATACAATATGAAAGGTGATAAACCATAGTTATACAATGATGAAGGAATGTTAACAAGTAAGATAAACTGATACATGTATGATAAAAGTTAAAATGATAAAGTGATAAACCATAGTTATACAATATGAAATAAAATATAACATGATGAAAGGTGATAAACTATAGTTATACATGATAAAGTATAAACCTAGTTATACAATGATAAAGTATAAAATAAGTGAAATATAAGTTAAACAATGATAAGGTGATAAACCATAGTTATACAATGATGAAAGTAAACCATAGTTATACAATGAAGTGATAAACATAGTTATACAATGATAAAGGTGATAAACCATAGTTAACAATGATGAAGGTGATAAACCAATTTAATATAAATGATAACTATAACAATGATGAAAGGTGATAAAATAGTTATACATATGTAACATAGTTATAACATGATAAAGTGATAAACCATAGTTATACAATGATGAAGGTGATAAACATATTATACAAGTGATAAACCATAGTTTACAATGATAAGGTATAAACCATAGTTATACAATATGAAAGTATAAACATAGTTTAAAATAGTTATAAAATAGTATAAAATAAGGTATAACATAGTTATACAATATAAAGTGATAAAATGTATACATGATGAAATGATAAATGTATACAATATAAAGGTGATAAACATTTATACAATGATGAAAGGTGATAAACCATAGTTATACAATGATGAAAGTGATAAACCATATTAAAATGAAAGTGATAAACATAGTTTTACAATGAAAGGTAAACATGTTATAATGATGAAAGGTGATAAACCATAGTTATACAATGATAAAGGTTAAACCATAGTTAACAATATGAAATGATAAACCAAGTTATACAATGAAGTAACCATTAGTATACAATTGACAGGTGATAAACCATAGTTATACAATGTGAAAGGTGATAAACATAGTATACAATGATGAAAGTGATAAACCATAGTTATACAATAATGAAAGTGATAAACCATAGTTATACAATGATAAAAGTGATAAACCATAGTTATACAATGATGAAAGGTGATAAACCATAGTTATACAATGATGAAAAGTGATAAACCATAGTTATACAATGATGAAAGGTGATAAACCATAGTTATACAATGATGAAAGTGATAAATTATACAATGATGAAAGGTGATAAACCATAGTTATACAATGATGAAAGTGATAAACCATAGTTATACAATGATGAAAGGTGATAAACATAGTTATACAATGATGAAAGTGATAAACATATTATACAATGATTGAAATAGTTATGAAGTAAACATTTATACAATGATGAAAGGTGATAAACATAGTTATACAATGATGAAAGGTGATAAACCATAGTTATACAATGATGAAAGGTGATAAACATAGTTATACAATGATGAAAGGTGATAAACCATAGTTATACAATGATGAAAGTGATAAACCATAGTTATACAATGATGAAAGGTGATAAACCATAGTTATACAATGATGAAAGGTGATAAACCATAGTTATACAATGATGATTAAACCATAGTTATACAATGATGAAAGTGATAAACCATAGTTATACAATGATGAAAGTGATAAACCATAGTTATACAATGATGAAAGGTATAAACATAGTTATACAAGATGAAAGGTGATAAACCATAGTTATACAAGTACAAGATGAAAATGTAATCAATTAGTTTGTTTTGATGAGTGAAAGTAATACAATGATGAGTGATAAATATATAAAATAATAAAGTAATAAAATAGTAATAATAATATGATAAATGATAATAATATTAATAATATAAAAGTAATAAATATATTTTATATATAATATAAAGTCTATAATTCTATGTTTATTTTCCCCAAAAGCGTGTCCTTGTTGTCCTGGTGTACGGTGGTATTGTGTTTGCTGGTGTGGTGTTACCTTAGTTATTTTCAAGATTTTGCTATATAAATATTGTATTATATATTATAAATATAATATATTTATTATAATTATTAAGTGTTAGACGTTTGTTTATACATGTTTAAATAGGTAAACAAAATTGTTTACAAATTTGAGAAACTAAAAACATATTTTCAAGTAGAATAATAAAAAAAGAAAACAAGAAGAACGGGGGGTTACCATATTAAGCAATGATTTAAATGTAATTCATTGTATACCCCAATTCAAAATAAACACAAACAAACAATAAAAAAAAAAAAACCCAAAATAAATGAAAAGTGTTAAACTATTTTTTACACAATGTGAAAGTGGGTACTTATGGATTAATATGAGAAGAAAACCTTTAAAAACCAAGAGATCATTTAACCATGTTTTTCAAATGGGTTGGTAAACCATGTTATACTGAGACAAGATACCAAGTATACAATTTTTGAAAGCGTTAATTAAACATAGCTACAGATGCCAGTTGTATAAACTATAGTTTATACCACTGATGGCCAGTTTTATAACCTCCTATGCAGTTACAATGATGAAGGTGATAAACCATAGTTATACAATGTGAAAGGTGATAAACATAGTTATACAATGATGAAAAGTGATAAACCATAGTTATACAATGATGAAAAGTGATAAACCATAGTTATACAATGATAAAAAGTGATAAACCATAGTTATACAATGATGAAAGGTGATAAACCATAGTTATACAATGATGAAAGTGATAAACCATAGTTATACAATGATGAAAGGTGATAAACCATAGTTATACAATGATGAAATGTGATAAATTATACGATGATGAAAGGTGATAAACCATAGTTATACAATATGAAAGGTGATAAACCATAGTTATACAATGATGAAAGTGATAAACCATAGTTATACAATGATGAAAGGTGATAAACCATAGTTATACAATGAGAAAGTGATAAATTATTACATGATGAAAGGTGATAAACCATAGTTATACAATGATGAAAGTGATAAACATAGTTATACAATGATGAAAGTGATAAACCATAGTTATACAATGATGAAAGGTGATAAACATAGTTATACAATGATGAAAGTGATAAACCATAGTTATACAATGATGAAAGTGATAAACCATAGTTATACAATGATGAAAGGTGATAAACCATAGTTATACAATGATGATAAACCATAGTTATACAATGATGAAAGGTGATAAACCATAGTTATACAATGATGAAAGGTGATAAACCATAGTTATACAATGATGAAGAGTAATAAACCATAGTTATACAACGATGAAAGGTGATAAACATAGTTATACAATAAAGATGAAAAAGTGAATAAACCAGTTGTTGTCAAATGTGAAAGTGTAATACATGATGAGTTTTTGGTGTGATGGATAAATGATAATAATAATAATATAATAATAAAATGATAATAATAATAATGATAAATAATAATATTATAATAATAATAATAATAATAAATATTATAAATAATAATAATATATAATATATTATAATATATAAATGCTCTCTATAATTTCTATGCTTTTATTCTTCTCCCATTAAGCGTGTGCGTGCATGGTGTGTTGCGTGCGTGCGTGGTGTACTCGTGCGTACGTGTGTAGTCGTGCGTGCGTGCGTGTGTGTGTGTTGTTTCAGCGCTTAATGATTTTATCAAGATTGCGCATATAAATATGTAATTATTATTATTATTATAATTATAAATTATTATTATTATATATTATTATAAAATGCATGTTAGACTTTGTCTTATACGATGTTATAAACTACGTAAACAAAGACTTGTCCCTTACAAATTCTGTAGAAACTAAAAACATCCATTTCAAGTAAGATATTACACAAAAAAAAACGAAGAAGAATCGGGGGGTGCGTGCGGCGCGCATATCCCTGGAAAGCAACTGAATTTCAAATAGTAATTCCATGTAACCTCACCCCACCACTTCAAAATAAAAAAACCAAAACCAAACAAATAAAACACACACAAAAAAGCACAAAATAATGAAAAAAATGTCTAAAAACTATCTCTTAGACACTAATTGCTGTTAAAGTTGCGTGAGGGTAAGGAATTAATTATCCGAGAACGCAACACCCTCTTGACAAACTCCAAGCCAGACTTCTATTAACAGTTTCAGTTGTTTTTTTTAAAATGCGTCTCTGCAGTGAAACCATGTCTTGGACTGCACAAGATACCACGTGATGGACAAGATCTTGTTTGACAATAGCGTTAACCCTTTATGTGAACATAAGCCCTACCAGATCGCCAGTCTTGTCATAAGCCCTACCTGATGGCCAGTCTTGTCATAAGCCCTACCTGATGGCCAGTCTTGTCATAAGCCCTACCTGATGGCCAGTCTTGTCATAAGCCCTACCTAATGGTCAGTCTTGTCATAAGCCCTACCTGATGGCCAGTCTTGTCATAAGCCCTACCTAATGGTCAGTCTTGTCATAAGCCCTACCTGATGGCCAGTCTTGTCATAAGCCTACCTGATGGCCAGTCTTGTCATAAACCCTACCTGATGGCCAGTCTTGTCATAAGCCCTACCTGATGGCCAGTCTTGTCATAAGCCCTACCTGATGGCCAGTCTTGTCATAAGCCCTACCTAATGGCCAGTCTTGTCATAAGCCCTACCTGATGGCCAGTCTTGTCTTGTCATAAGCCCTACCTGATGGCCAGTCTTGTCATAAGCCCTACCTAATGGCCAGTCTTGTCATAAGCCCTACCTGATGGCCAGTCTTGTCTTGTCATAAGCCCTACCTGATGGCCAGTCTTGTCTTGTCATAAGCCCTACCTGATGGCCAGTCTTGTCATAAGCCCTACCAGATGGCCAGTCTTGTCATAAGCCCTACCTAATGGCCAGTCTTGTCATAAGCCCTACCTGATGGCCAGTCTTGTCATAAGCCCTACCTGATAACAAGTCTTGTCATAAACCCTACCTGATGGCCAGTCTTGTCATAAGCCCTACCTGATGGCCAGTCTTGTCATAAGCCCTACCTGATGGCCAGTCTTGTCATAAGCCCTACCTAATGGCCAGACTTGTCATAAGCCCTACCTGATGGCCAGTCTTGTCATAAGCCCTACCTGATGGCCAGTCTTGTCATAAGCCCTACCTAATGGCCAGACTTGTCATAAGCCCTACCTGATGGCCAGTCTTGTCATAAGCCCTACCTGATGGCCAATCTTGTCATAAGCCCTACCAGATGGCCAGTCTTGTCATAAGCCCTACCAGATGGCCAATCTTGTCATAAGCCCTACCAGATGGCCAGTCTTGTCATAAGCCCTACCTGATGGCCAGTCTTGTCATAAGCCCTACCAGATCGCCAGTCTTGTCATAAGCCCTACCTGATGGCCAGTCTTGTCATAAGCCCTACCTGATGGCCAGTCTTGTCATAAGCCCTACCTGATAACAAGTCTTGTTATAAGCCCTACCTAATGGCCAGTCTTGTTATAAACCCTACCTGATGACCAGTGTTGTCATAAACCCTACCTGATGGCCAGTCTTGTTATAAGCCCTACCAGATCGCCAGTCTTGTCATAAGCCCTACCAGATCGCCAGTCTTGTCATATGCCCTACCTAATGGCCAGTCTTGTCATAAGCCCTACCAGATCGCCAGTCTTGTCATAAGCCCTACCTGATGGCCAGTCTTGTCATAAGCCCTACCTGATGGCCAGTCTTGTCATAAGCCCTACCTAATGGCCAGTCTTGTCATAAGCCCTACCTGATGGCCAGTCTTGTCATAAGCCCTACCTGATGGCCAGTCTTGTCATAAGCCCTACCTGATGGCCAGTCTTGTCATAAGCCCTACCTGATGGCCAGTCTTGTCATAAGCCCTACCTGATGGCCAGTCTTGTCATAAGCCCTACCTGATGGCCAGTCTTGTCATAAGCCCTACCTGATGGCCAGTCTTGTCATAAGCCCTACCTGATGGCCAGTCTTGTCATAAGCCCTACCTGATGGCCAGTCTTGTCATAAGCCCTACCTGATGGCCAGTCTTGTCATAAGCCCTACCTGATGGCCAGTCTTGTCATAAGCCCTACCTGATGGCCAATCTTGTCATAAGCCCTACCTGCTACCTGATGGCCAGTCTTGTCATAAACCCTATACCTGATGGCCAGTCTTGTCATAAGCCCTACCTGATGGCCAGTCTTGTTATAAGCCCTACCTGATGGCCAGTCTTGTCATAAGCCCTACCTGATGGCCAGTCTTGTTATAAGCCCTACCTGATGGCCAGTCTTGTCATAAGCCCTACCTGATGGCCAGTCTTGTCATAAGCCCTACCTGATGGCCAGTCTTGTCATAAGCCCTACCTGATGGCCAGTCTTGTCATAAGCCCTACCTGATGGCCAGTCTTGTCATAAGCCCTACCTGATGGCCAGTCTTGTCATAAGCCCTACCTGATGGCCAGTCTTGTTATAAGCCCTACCTGATGGCCAGTCTTGTCATAAGCCCTACCTGCTGCCTGATGGCCAGTCTTGTCATAAGCCCTACCTGATGGCCAGTCTTGTCATAAGCCCTACCTGATAACAAGTCTTGTTATAAGCCCTACCTAATGGCCAGTCTTGTCATAAGCCCTACCTGCTACCTGATGGCCAGTCTTGTCATAAGCCCTACCTGATGACCAGTCTTGTCATAAGCCCTACCTGCTACCTGATGGCCAGTCTTGTCATAAGCCCTACCTGATAACAAGTCTTGTTATAAGCCCTACCTGATGGCCAGTCTTGTTATAAACCCTACCTGATGGCCAGTCTTGTCATAAGCCCTACCTGATGGCCAGTCTTGTCATAAGCCCTACCTGATAACAAGTCTTGTTATAAGCCCTACCTGATGGCCAGTCTTGTCATAAACCCTACCTGATGGCCAGTCTTGTCATAAGCCCTACCTGATGGCCAGTCTTGTCATAAGCCCTACCTAATGGTCAGTCTTGTCATAAGCCCTACCTGATGGCCAGTCTTGTCATAAGCCCTACCTGATGGCCAGTCTTGTCATAAGCCCTACCTAATGGCCAGTCTTGTCATAAGCCCTACCTGATGGCCAGTCTTGTCATAAGCCCTACCTGATGGCCAGTCTTGTCATAAGCCCTACCTGCTACCTGATGGCCAGTCTTGTCATAAGCCCTACCTGATGGCCAGTCTTGTCATAAGCCCTACCTGCTGCCTGATGGCCAGTCTTGTCAAGGTACAGTCAGTACCTCAGTCTGACCTGTCATGCAACAATGGAACCCCCAGAAACACGACTTCATTATTCATTGATTATAATCTTTGTTAACGTTCTGAGAAACGCAGTCCGCAATTCCCTTGGTTCTGGTTGATGGTATTAAAATCGATAAGCAGCAGTAATCCCCTCAGTTGGTTCACTGGTGCAGTGACCTTTGATTTCGTTAATTAATTGTTCGTTGTTCCCAGTGTGTGTGTGTATGTATATAGCTGGCTGATCTTCAGTGATTGATTTAACTAGAACCGTTCTCATTCTGTCAGCTGTGCAGGTTGCTCGTGTCTTGTGTGCTGTGGTTGATAAATAGATCGGTTCCCCAATTTTTATACAATGGTGATAGTCATTGATTCACTTTTGTTAGTATGCAGTCTAGCCCTGAGGATTTCCCGTTTCTTAGTTTTTGTATCGCTGATTCAACTTCGTGTAGAAGGGGCGGTGGCACCAAGTTTTGTACTTGTATGTCTGCAACAGTGTCATCAGTGTTGTTGTTATAATTGAACAGTTGTGTGCCGTACTCTGTCCATCGCTTATTAATATCAATACTAATGATAACAATAAAAAAAATGTTATTATTATCATTATCAGCAGCAGTAGTAGTATCATTATTACTATTGTTATCGTCATCATCATCGTCACCATCATCATCATCATCATATTATTATTATTATTATTATTAGGGTCTATCAGGGTCTCTTAGTACTTCTCCTGATGAGGATTTGAT
The DNA here is from genome assembly GCA_030674185.1 of Monoplex corrugatus. Classification (NCBI taxonomy): domain Eukaryota; kingdom Metazoa; phylum Mollusca; class Gastropoda; order Littorinimorpha; family Ranellidae; genus Monoplex; species Monoplex corrugatus. The sequence continues at coordinate 84,424,707 of JAPXFY010000014.1, forward strand.
GGTCAGTTGTTTTGGTGTGAAACCTTTGCGTGTGACAGACTTTATCTTTATCTTATTGAAGAAGGCCTTTGACTTTCTTCAGCGAGAATTATCGTTGTTATGCTAATCCATGGTTTTGACTGTTTTCGGGGTTGTTTTCTTATTATAGTTTCAGCCGTTTCTTTCCATATGGCTTTCATATCTTGCCATAGCTCATCTGCTTGTTTTTCTTTTTGTGTGTGTAGTAGTGATTCAAACTGATATCATGTTATTATTAAAAAAAATTAATTTTATGGATTCATCTTCTGGCTTCCAGTGTCGTATCACATCGAAGGGGTGGAGCTTTCTTTTTTTCTTGAAACCTTTAATTTTCATTTTGGTTGTCAGTAGGATGTGATCCGTGTCACAGCCAGCGCCTGGTTTCGTTTTGCAGTCTGGAAAACTTGAAGAGCACACGTTGTTTACCAGTACACAGTCACTTTGGTTTTTGTATTGCTCATTTGGGTGGATATCCATGTGAACCTTCTTCGTGGGTTCTGTTCGGGGAAATACCAAGTGTTTAACATTTTAAACTGATTGGCCTGACAAAATGTTGAAACTTTCTCCTCACTCTCATTCCTTTCACCAAGTCCAAAAGGGCCCAAGCTATGTTCTCTAGAGATACCTTCTCCCACTTTTACATTGAAATCGCCCATGATTATGCAGACATTTCTGGGTTTCACACAGTCTTTGACAGATTGGAGTCGGTTGTATAACTCGTCAATCACGTCCTCTATATTATACTGATCTCATTGATACTCAACATAACCGTTGTACGGGTGGTGACATTCACCCTTTGCCTCCCGCACACTATCCACCGACTGCAAAAAATTAATCTTTTGACTCCCTCACCCTATCCACCAGCTTCCTGCATGATAGGATGAAGGAGTTAACAGTTTAAATGTTTGCATTGCTAACATGGTTGACAATGGAGGATGTTGATAGACAGGGTACTGGAGTCAAAGGGTTAAACTGACTTCATTAATATTCATCATTGTTCTGGTGATGACATCAACCTGACGTCATTAATATTCATCATCTTAACATAATCGTTGTTTTGGTGGTGGCGATGCAGGTTGAGATAAGCCCCCTTCCCCCACTTCTCTCAGATAAGTATTTCCGTGGGTCATATCACCTGAAGTCACGTAACACTGAACTAATCAATCAACCAACCAATCTCTCCATGCTGACGTAAAACTGAAACAGATCAGTCAATCAACCAATCTCTCCATGCTGACGTCACACTGAAACAGATCAACCAATCTCTCCATGCTGACGTCACACTGAAACAGATCAATCAATCAACCAATCTCTCCATGCTGATGTCAAACTGAAAGAGATCAATCAATCAACCAATCTCTCCATGCTGACGTCACACTGAAACAGATCAATCAATCAACCAATATATCCATGCTGACGTCACACTGAAACAGATCAATCAATCAACCAATCTCTCCATGCTGACGTCAAACTGAAACAGATCAGTTAATCAACCAATATCTCCCTGTTGACGTCAAACTGAAACAGATCAGTCAATCGACCAATCTCTCCATGCTGACGTCAAACTGAAACAGATCAGTTAATCAACCAATCTCTCCCTGTTGACGTCAAACTGAAACAGATCAGTCAATCGACCAATCTCTCCATGCTGACGTCAAACTGAAACAGATCAGTCAACCAACCAATCTCTCCATGCTGACGTCAAACTGAAACAGATCAGTCAACCAACCAATCTCTCCATGCTGACGTCAAACTGAAACAGATCAGTCAATAAATTTTTAATCAATCTCCCCATGCTGACGCAAAACTGAAACAGATCAGTCGATCAACAAATCTCTCCCTACTGACGTCAAACTGAAACAGATCAGTCAACCAACCAATCTCTCCCTGCTGACGTCAAACTGAAACAGATCAGTCAACCAACCAATCTCTCCCTGCTGACGTCAAACTGAAACAGATCAGTCAATCAACCAATCTCTCCATGCTGACGTCAAACTGAAACAGATCAGTCAACCAACCAATATCTCCCTGTTGACGTCAAACTGAAACAGATCAGTCAATCAATCAATCTCTCCATGCTGACGTCAAACTGAAACAGATCAGTCAATCAACAAATCTCTCCATGCTGACGTCAAACTGAAACAGATCAGTCAACCAACCAATATCTCCCTGTTGACGTCAAACTGAAACAGATCAGTCAATCAATCAATCTCTCCATGCTGACGTCAAACTGAAACAGATCAGTCAATCAACAAATCTCTCCCTACTGACGTCAAACTGAAACAGATCAGTCAACCAACAAATCTCTCCCTACTGACGTCAAACTGAAACAAATCAGTCAACCAACCAATCTCTCCATGCTGACGTCAAACTGAAACAGATCAGTCAACCAACCAATCTCTCCATGCTGACGTCACACTGAAACAGATCAGTTAATCAACAAATCTCTCCATGCTGACGTCAAACTGAAACAGATCAGTCAACCAACCAATATCTCCCTGTTGACGTCAAACTGAAACAGATCAGTCAATCAATCAATCTCTCCATGCTGACGTCAAACTGAAACAGATCAGTCAATCAACAAATCTCTCCCTACTGACGTCAAACTGAAACAGATCAGTCAACCAACAAATCTCTCCATGCTGACGTCAAACTGAAACAAATCAGTCAACCAACCAATCTCTCCCTGCTGACGTCAAACTGAAACAGATCAGTCAACCAACCAATCTCTCCATGCTGACGTCAAACTGAAACAGATCAGTCAACCAACCAATCTCTCCCTGCTGACGTCACACTGAAACAGATCATTAATCAACCAATCTCTCCATGCTGACGTCACACTGAAACAGATCAGTCAATCAACCAATCTCTCCATGCTGACGTCAAACTGAAACAGATCAGTCAACCAACCAATCTCTCCCTGCTGACGTCAAACTGAAACAGATCAGTCAATCAACCAATTTCTCCCTGTTGACGTCAAACTGAAACAGATCAGTCAATCAACCAATCTCTCCATGCTGACGTCACACTGAAACAGATCAGTCAATCAACCAATCTCTCCATGCTGACGTCACACTGAAACAGATCAACCAATCTCTCCATGCTGACGTCACACTGAAACAAATCAGTCAATCAACCAATCTCTCCCTACTGACGTCAAACTGAAACAGATCAGTCAACCAACAAATCTCTCCATGCTAACGTAAAACTGAAGCAGATCAGTCAACCAACCAATCTCTCCATGCTGACGTCAAACTGAAACAGATCAATCAACCAACCAATCTCTCCCTGCTGACGTCAAACTGAAACAGATCAGTCAACCAACCAATCTCTCCATGCTGACGTCAAACTGAAACAGATCAGTCAACCAACCAATCTCTCCATGCTGACGTCACACTGAAACAGAGCAGTCAATCAACCAATCTCTCCATGCTGACGTCACACTGAAACAGATCAGTCAATCAACCAATCTCTCCATGCTGACCTCAAACCGAAACAGATCAGTCAACCAACCAATCTCTCCCTGCTGACGTCAAACTGAAACAGATCAGTCAATCAACCAATCTCTCTCTGTTGACGTCAAACTGAAACAGATCAGTCAATCAACCAATCTCTCCCTGTTGACGTCAAACTGAAACAGATCAGTCAATCAACCAATCTCTCCATGCTGACGTCACACTGAAACAGATCAGTCAATCAACCAATCTCTCCATGCTGACGTCACACTGAAACAGATCAGTCAATCAACCAATCTCTCCATGCTGACGTCACACTGAAACAGATCAGTCAATCAACCAATCTCTCCATGCTGACGTCACACTGAAACAGATCAGTCAATTAATCAATCTCTCCATGCTGACGTCAAACTGAAACAGATTAATCAATCAACCAATCTCTCCATGCTGACGTCACACTGAAACAGATCAGTCAATCAACCAATCTCTCCATGCTGACGTCACACTGAAACATATCAGTCAATCAACCAATCTCTCCATGTTGACGTCAAACTGAAAGAGATCAATCTACTAATCTCTCCCTCTTCTTCCACCAGCTGACACGCACACCAAATTCATTAGACATCACCCTGTTATAACCTGTGATTTACCTCTCGATATGCGATCGAACGAAGCGAAGAATGGCTGAACCGGTGATTGTTGTGCTCTATCGATTAGCCATGAGTGTGTGAGAGATCGTTAAGAGACACGCTAGCTGTGAATGCCAAGGGTTTTGGTCTGTGAGTGTCTTCACAGCTTTGGTCACAATGTCAGGTAATTCTGTTGTTGGTTTGCGTTGTTTTTTTGTGTTCTTTTGTGTGGGTAGGTTTTGTTTTCTGCTGTTGTTGGTATTTTGTTTAAAACCTATGACATCTTTTGAATAACCCCACGCCGCTCTGTGTGACTGTTTATCTGACTTTGTAATTGTGTATACGTGCGTGTGTATTTGTGTGTAAGTGTACCGGCATGATGTGTGTGCGTGTATGTGTATGTCTGTCTGTCTGTCTGTCTGCATTGTATGTGTATGTGCACGTGTCTGTTTGTCTGTTTGCCTGTCTGAATATGAGAAGAAAGAAAGACGGAGAAGGCGAGAGTGGAGAGAGAGAGGGAGGGAGGGAGGGAGAGAGAGAGACAGACAGACAGACAGACAAGGACAGACAGACAGACAGACAAGGACAGACAGACAGACAGACAGACAAGGACAGACAGACAGACAAGGACAGACAGACAAGGACAGACAGACAGACAAGGACAGACAGACAAGGACAGACAGACAAAGGACAGACAGACAAGGACAGACAGACAAGGACAGACAGACAAGGACAGACAGACAGACAAGGACAGACAGACAGACAAGGACAGACAGACAAGGACAGACAGACAAGGACAGACAAGGACAGACAGACAGACAAGGACAGACAGACAAGGACAGACAAGGACAGACAAGGACAGACAGACAGACAAGGACAGACAGACAAGGACAGACAGACAGACAAGGACAGACAGACAGAGACAAGGACAGACAGACAGACAGACAAAGGACAGACAGACAGACAAACAGACAGACAAAGGACAGACAAGGACAGACAGACAGACAGACAAAGGACAGACAAAGGACAGACAGACAGACAAAGGACAGACAGACAGACAAAGGACAGACAGACAGACAAAGGACAGACAGAGGACAGACAGACAGACAGACAAGGACAGACAGACAAAGGACAGACAGACAGACAAAGGACAGACAGACAGACAGACAAGGACAGACAGACAAAGGACAGACAGACAGACAAAGGACAGACAGACAGACAGACAAATGACAGACAGACAAGGACAGACAGACAGACAGACAGACAAGGACAGACAGACAGACGTGTGAGCACAGCCATCTCGTGGCTGAAGCATTCATACTATGTATCTTGATGAAAAATTATCAGCTCTTCTTCTCTTTGGCAGATGAGGAAAGATATTGTGTCAAAACCACGCAGCTGACAGCCGACCAAACAGCCAGACAGCCAGGTATCCAGGTGTGTGTGTGCACAGTACAGACCAAACAGCCAGACAGCCAGGTATCCAGGTGTCTGTGCACAGTACAGACCAAACAGCCAGACAGCCAGGTATCCAGGTGTCTGTGTGCACAGTACAGACCAAACAGCCAGACAGCCAGGTATCCAGGTGTCTGTATGCACACTACAGACCAAACAGCCAGACAGCCAGGTATCCAGGTGTCTGTATGCACAGTACAGACCAAACAGCCAGACAGCCAGGTATCCAGGTGTCTGTGTGCACAGTACAGACCAAACAGCCAGACAGCCAGGTATCCAGGTGTGTGTGCACAGTACAGACCAAACAGCCAGACAGCCAGGTATCCAGGTGTCTGTATGCACAGTACAGACCAAACAGCCAGACAGCCAGGTATCCAGGTGTGTGTGTGCACAGTACAGACCAAACAGCCAGACAGCCAGGTATCCAGGTGTCTGTATGCACAGTACAGACCAAACAGCCAGACAGCCAGGTATCCAGGTGTCTGTGTGCACAGTACAGACCAAACAGCCAGACAGCCAGGTATCCAGGTGTCTGTGTGCACACTACAGACCAAACAGCCAGACAGCCAGGTATCCAGGTGTCTGTGTGCACAGTACAGACCAAACAGCCAGACAGCCAGGTATCCAGGTGTCTGTATGCACAGTACAGACCAAACAGCTAAACAGCCAGGTATCCAGGTGTCTGTGTGCACAGTACAGACCAAACAGCCAGACAGCCAGGTATCCAGGTGTCTGTGTGCACAGTACAGACCAAACAGCCAGACAGCCAGGTATCCAGGTGTCTGTGTGCACAGTACAGACCAAACAGCCAGACAGCCAGGTATCCAGGTGTCTGTGTGCACAGTACAGACCAAACAGCCAGACAGCCAGGTATCCAGGTGTCTGTGTGCACAGTACAGACCAAACAGCCAGACAGCCAGGTACCCAGGTGTGTGTGCACACTACAGACCAAACAGCCAGACAGCCAGGTACCCAGGTGTGTGTGCACAGTACAGACCAAACAGCCAGACAGCCAGGTACCCAGGTGTGTGTGCACACTACAGACCAAACAGCCAGACAGCCAGGTACCCAGGTGTGTGTGCACACTACAGACCAAACAGCCATTCATGCATACATCGACAAAGGTATTTTGAACAGGGACTGACGGCAAGTTGACGGATTGACTCAAATCTGACTCAGGCTGATAGAATGAATCAGGTTAATATATTTACTCAGGTCGATAAATTGACTCAGGTTGATAGTGACTCAGGTTGAATAGAGTGACTCAGGTTGATAGAGTGACTCAGGTTGATAGAGTGACTCAGGTTGATAGAGTGACTCAGGTTGATAGAGTGACTCTAGTTGATAGTGACTCAGGTTGATAGAGTGACTCAGGTTGACAGAGTGACTCAGGTTGATAGAGTGACTCAGGTTGATAGAGTGACTCAGGTTGATAGTGACTCTAGTTGATATAGTGACTCAGGTTGATAGTGACTCAGGTTGATAGAGTGACTCTAGTTGATAGAATGACTCAGGTTGATAGAGTGACTCAGGTTGATAGAGTGACTCAGGTTGATAGAGTGACTCAGGTTGAATAGAGTGACTCAGGTTGATAGAGTGACTCTAGTTGATATAGTGACTCAGGTTGATATAGTGACTCTAGTTGATATAGTGACTCAGGTTGATAGTGACTCAGGTTGATAGAGTGACTCTAGTTGATAGTGTGACTCAGGTTGATAGAGTGACTCAGGTTGATAGAGTGAATCAGGTTGATAGAGTGACTCAGGTTGAATAGAGTGACTCAGGTTGATAGAGTGATTCTAGTTGATATAGTGACTCAGGTTGATAGAGTGACTCAGGTTGAATAGAGTGACTCAGGTTGATAGTGTGACTCTAGTTGATAGAGTGACTCAGGTTGATAGTGACTCAGGTTGATAGAGTGACTCTAGTTGATAGAGTGACTCAGGTTGATAGAGTGACTCAGGTTGATAGAGTGACTCAGGTTGATAGAGTGACTCAGGTTGAATAGAGTGACTCAGGTTGATAGAGTGACTCTAGTTGATATAGTGACTCAGGTTGATAGAGTGACTCAGGTTGATAGTGTGACTCAGGTTGATAGAGTGACTCAGGTTGATAGAGTGACTCAGGTTGATATAGTGACTCTAGTTGATATAGTGACTCAGGTTGATAGTGACTCAGGTTGATAGAGTGACTCTAGTTGATAGTGTGACTCAGGTTGATAGAGTGACTCAGGTTGATAGAGTGAATCAGGTTGATAGAGTGACTCAGGTTGAATAGAGTGACTCAGGTTGATAGAGTGACTCAGGTTGATAGAGTGACTCAGGTTGATAGTGACAGGTTGAATAGAGTGACTCAGGTTGATAGAGTGACTCAGGTTGATAGTGACTCAGGCTGATAGAGTGACTCAGGTTGATAGTGACTCAGATGATAGAGTGACTCAGGTTGATAGTGACTCAGGTTGATAGTGACTCAGGTTGATAGAGTGACTCAGGTTGATTGAGCGACACAGGTTGATATAGTGACTCAGGTTGATAGAGTGACTCAGGTTGATATAGTGACTCAGGTTGATAGAGTGACTCAGGTTGATATAGTGACTCAAGTTGAATAGAGTGACTCAGGTTGATAGTGACTCAGGTTGATAGTGA
>JAPXFY010000014.1:84437908-84440408 GCA_030674185.1 Monoplex corrugatus
CTCAACTGGTTTCGATCATATCTCTCTGACAGAAAGCAAATTGTTCTAGTAGACGGAAATAGATCCTCTGAATCTACTCTCACTTTCGGCGTTCCTCAGGGCTCTGTTCTGGGTTCTGTTCTGGGCCCTGTTCTTTTCATACTCTACACCACTCCACTCACTCATCTCATTGATACTCATTCCATTCATCATGAAATGTATGCTGATGATACTCAACTGGAACATTCTGATACGCTTTCAAACTACGATAATCTCATTCAATCTCTCCAAGATAGTGTCACAGAAGTTAAAAATTGGACGACCGAAAACAAACTGAAACTAAATGATGACAAGACTGAAGCTCTTAGACTCCTTCCTCCATCAGTTGATGCCACTTCCCTACCTCCTACTTTTGACCTAGGAAATACGCCCGTCTCATTTTCAGACAATGTACGTGACCTTGGCTTTTTCCTTGATAAAGAGATGTCCATGAAACATCATATCAGTAAAACCTGTCAAGTAGCCTACCATGAACTCAGACGCATCAGCTCTATACGTCGCTACCTCACAGTTGATGCAACAAAAACACTTGTCAGTTCTTGTGTACTATCTAGACTAGACTACTGCAATTCTCTTCTTGTCGGTTCTCCACATACCCTGATCAGACCACTACAACAAGTACAGAACTCGGCAGCCAAAATAGTGTGCAAAGCAAAAAGATCAGCACATTGTACACCCCTTCTACGAGAGTTACACTGGTTACCTATTGAACAAAGAATCAAATACAAAGCTTCTTGTCTCTGCTACCAAGTCATAATTGGCACTGCGCCTAAATACCTTTCTGACATCTTTACGATCTATGTACCACCCAGATCTCTTCGCTCTGCTACCGATGATAGAACATTCCGCGTTCCAAAATATAAACGAGAGAGGCATGGTGGTCGAGCTTTTTCATCATCTGCTGTGCAGATGTGGAACTCCTTGCCTCACAATCTCCGTCACAGCCCTTCATTTCCCTCCTTTAAAACTAGTCTGAAGACTTTTCTCTTCCAGCAACATTTCTTGTAGACCCTCTTTCTGCCGCTCTGTATTCTTGATGTGCGTGTTTTTGGGTGTGAATGCGTGCGCGTGTGTGTTTGTGTGCGTGCGTGCGTGCGTGTGTGTGTGGTTTGTGTGTGTGTGTCTGTGCGTGTTTGTGTGTGTGTTGGTGTGTGTCTGTGAGTTCGTGTGCTTGTTTTACTTTTTATTGTTGTTGTAAAGCGCTTTGTGCAAGTGGAAAGCGCTCATAAATAACCATTTATTATTATTATTATTATTATTTCTGTTTTTGTTTGTTTGTGTGTTTCTTTCTTTCTTTCTTTTTTGTTTCTTTCTTTCTTTCTTTGTGGTTTTGTTTGTGTCCTTCGTTCTTTCTATCAACCTTTCTTTCTTTCTTTTCATGCTAAAAGTTGTGCATGAATTCTGTGTTCTTTTGTATACGTTTAACAAAGACCAGCCGGTCAAAAAAATATTGCGTCCGTCATGCTTTGTTATATCAAACACGCGCTGTAATTCTTTTTTTCTTTTTTTTTTTTCGTTTTGTGTGTGTGTGTGTGTGTGTGTGTGTGTGTGTGTGTGTGTGTGTGTGTGTGTGTGTATGTGTTCTTTGTTTTCTTGGTTTTTTTTTCTGTTCGCAAAAAGACAAATTTAACTAGACACCTCAATGTGACCCACGATTTTAGAACGCTTTGATCAAATAGTTTTCAGCTCTTTTAAGTACGATTTTTATTTGTTTATTTATTTATTTTTACTTCTTTTTTATGATTTTTTTTTACTTTTTACTTTTTAGCAGTTTAAGAACAGTACAGCATACCTGCTATATTTCAACCAGTCTTTTAGGTCTTTTTTTCTCAAATGCAGTAACTGTCAGCAGTTAAGTCCCCTGTGCTGTCTCGTTCGGTTCCACACGATATCCTTTGGGTGTGTGGAGACAAAACTCTCGTCTGCCAATTTGATTGCACGGATTCGATTCTGGTCAGTAAGAACTTGGTGCTCATGGCTGGCCTCCATCCCACCCAGCTGTGGATGGGTACCTGGCCCTGTTTAGGACTGAAGAAGGTAAAGGAAGAAGGGAGGGAGAGAATTAATTTGCCTAGGACATTTTATAGCAATGATATCTGGTGTAATGGCTGCCTGGTTGAACCTGGCTATCAGTTACGAAAAAGCTACTTACTGCGTAGCTTTCATCGGCGATCCGGCCGACTTCTTCAGCGCAACTGCTGGGTTGAGAACTGGCTTCAGTGCGCACCGCCGTGAGCGAACTCACGACAGTGCGACTGAATAAGTGAGGAGTACATGACACCGATGGCAGGTTGTGTCGGCCCGGTCACGGTTGAGGGTGGGGTTTCTTGCGGCGATGTAAACTGCCTCCTTTACTCCCCTCTGGAACCATCTTGCTTCTTTGTCTGGTGTATTTTGGACTTATGCTTTGAGTGGTTTATGTGCACCTGTGATGTAACGGTCGTTCTTGTTACTTTTGTGT
>JAPXFY010000014.1:84442908-84445408 GCA_030674185.1 Monoplex corrugatus
GCATTCAGGGTTGTTGTTTTTTTAATCCTTTGCCGATAAATTGGACGGAGTGGTCACCGTCAGGGGCTTATCCTCAAATTATATGTGTCAGTGCATTGTTATGTGTACTTAAATTGTTTTTCCAGGTGGGTTTTTCCAGTCGTATGTTGTATGCGTTTTGAAATGGTTATAACTGTAATACGGCTCTGTACTTTGAACAATAAGAATAAAAATTCCGTTTTGTCCCTTTTTATCCACTGGACGAGGCGGCAGGGAAGTTTTTAGTCCTCTTTTTATTATCCGTTTGTGGTCTGTTTGTGACCGTGCGTTCGCGCTTGACAAAGGCCGGTTGGCTGAAAATTTGCGCTTGGCTTGTCTTGTTTTGTTGAATACGCGCTTACATTGGTTTTCTTGTTCTTCTGGTTCCTGTTTGCTTGGACGCGGGCAGTCGCACTTGTTTTGGAATAAGAATAAATATTAGCTGGTCAGCCCTTCATTTGACAAGCACGCTGGACAGTGCTCAGCCTCTGCTTTCAAAAGAAAAAGCTTTCAAACCAAGAAATGTTTTCAAGCCATACACGTTTACGAAGGATTCCATACAAACCCAAACATTCTATACATATTCAATATTTCATTTCTGTGATTATGATTATTCCATTTGGGCAGTTTACATTCAGTCCAATGCTGACAAAGAAACACAAATGTTTGTGAATTATTGAACTGCCTCCATCTGGCCTTCATCGTCCGTGACCAAAACCATGTTCAGACAGACAAGCCGAGAAGGAAAGAAGGAGAGAGGTGGAGAGACAGAGGATGAGAGAGAGAAAGTGTGACAGAGAGAGAGAGAGAGGTGGAAGAGAGAGAGAGACAGAAAGAAAGAATTTGGGGAAAAGGAAAGAGAGAGAGAGAGAATGTGTGTGTGTGAGAGAGAGACAGAAAGAGAAAGAGAGACAGACAGACAGAGAGAGAGAAGATTAGCCACGCACTGAATACGGTAAACATTGCTGACAAATCAATTTCCAACTCCATTGATCAGACATATATCAAACTGACTGACCGACAGACTGACAGATATCAAACTGACTAACTGACTGACCGACAGACTGCCAAGTACAGTCATGGTGCCATATTTAATAACTGGCCAAAGTTATTCATAACAGCCATTCTGTAATCAGGGGAGAGACAGAGGTGGGGTGGGGTGGGATGTGGGGGGTGGGGGGGGGATAGTAGGCGAAGAGAGAGACAGGAGACAGAATGGACAATGACGGTGGGGATGCCTTTTGTCATCTAGTAGAAGTTATTGACAGCAATTAGTTCTCGTTCTTGCCGTTCAGAGAGGACGGAGGACGATGGAGACAAAGAGGCCGGGACAGAGACAAACAGCAGACAGACAGGATTATCACATAGACAGACAGACAGACAGACAGACATACAGACAGACGGACGGACAGACAGACAGACAGATTATTGTTCTTCTTCCGCTTGTCATCTATGCAGCTAGGCCACATCTGGCGATGAGTGTGGATGGTTTTGGTTTTTGTTTGTTTGTTTGTTTTTTCACTTGTTTGTTCGTTTGTGTTTTCACTTGTTTGTTTGTTTGTTTGTTTGTTTTTTACTTGTTTGTTCCTTTCTTTGTTCGTTTGTTTTTTCATTTGTTTCTTCGTTTGTTCGTTTGTTTTTTACTTGTTTGTTTACTCATTTGTTTTTTTCACGTGTTTGTTCATTCGTTTGTTCAGATTCCTGCCAGCTGCCATAGAGTTTGGTGTGCAGCAGAGTTGTAGTTCGGTATCCTGTCGCTGCACGTGATAGAGGCGACATGTTTGCAACATGTCATCAGCTGTTTGCTCCTGTTGACTGTAGGGTCAGGTTGGTAAAGGTGTCGCTTTTTATTCACCTGATCATGGCCGGTGCAACGTTCATCAGAGGCGAGTTTTGTGCCTAGCAAAGTGAGACAAAGCTAGCTAAAACGAGCTATTGAAGCGAGCGGGTTTCTCAAAGTTAGCGGCTACGCTAGCGAAACGCAACAGTCTCGCCAGGTGATGGCGACCGCGTTTGTATCAGGATTCACATATCTGCCCTCTGTTGTTGTCATATTTAAAATTACTGCACAAATGGTTATGATGTTTTTTCAGTACTGAAGAGACATTAGGCAACGGGTCGTCGGCAATTTCACTCATAAACAAAACAGCTTCACATGTTTTTGTCATGCCATGTGCCATAATCACCATACACATGGCACCTGAGACGTTAGTGCATATGGAATTCGTTCCGAGCGCAGAGACGCTGCCTTGAGAACCTGAAACTGAAACAGAAACTGTCATGCGTTCCACCATCTTGGATTTGCTAGGTTTGCTAGATTTGCTAGGTTTGCTAGATTTGCTAGATTTGCTAGGTTTGCTAGATTTGCTAGGCTTGCTAGATTTGCCAGGTTTGTTAGATTTGCTAGATTTGCTAGATTTGCTAGGTTGCTAGATTTGCTAGATTTGCCAGTTTGCTAGATTTGCTAGGTTTGCTAGATTTG
>JAPXFY010000014.1:84452492-84454992 GCA_030674185.1 Monoplex corrugatus
AGACAGAGGGAGTGAGAGAGAGAAAGATAAAGAGAAAGAGAGACAGACAGACAGACAGACAGAGACAGTGAAAAAAGTGAAAAAAGAGAGTGGATGGGTATTGAGAGAGCAAAAGAAGAAAAGGAGGAGGACGACGACAAAGAAGAAGACAAACAGAAGAAGAAGAAGAAGAAGAAGAAAAAGGGGTTCAGGGAAGCGAGGGAATAAAAAGAATGATAACAAAAATATATTGAAGAAATTCTAAACACAAAATGTGTGTCACGACTTGAATACAATGAAGTCTATCAAAACAATGACAACAGTAACAAAGCAGACCAAGACCTATGAGAAAGGCCAAGTTAATGAAGAGCAAAATTCAATATCATAAAATAAATATAATATAAAACAAAAATGACATGCGCAAATATCACGACAACTTTTGAACCATGCTGTGGGACACAGTCCAGGTTGTTCGAGGAGAAAGAAAACAATGTTTACTTTGCCTGGTAAAAATGGACAAATTGTAATAACAATTACCTGTCTTGGATTCTATAGTTTCCTTTTATGCTAAATGGCACAACCAGAAACCACTCTCCATGCCACAAATGTGTTAATGGTTCATAACTACATTTTACTCAATAGAATTATCCAAGGCCCATTAGTTTTTCATCGCGTTTCCCACTTCTCAGTTGTTCAAAACACACAACAAGTTTTATTCTGTGTTGTTTCAAACGTTAGAGTTGACCATAATGGTTCACCATCATCTATCTGTCATGTATACACGCCGTGAATTGTTACTGCGCTTGCTTGTGTTTCAGACAATCCGGAAAATCTGTATACAACAGGCATTCAGTTCCCAAATGTCAAAGGTAAGGAAAAGCAAGGTACACAACTCGCGTTGACATGCAGACGACTATTGGTGACTCTGAATTAAATTATTCAAATATTTGATTTTCTTTTTCGTGCTGTATGAAACAAGAGGGAGAAACGAAAACAGTGGGGATGGAGTTCTCTAATAAAAACGTGACAGACAATGAAGATTTATGAAAACTGCAATATATTCAACAAACGTTGTGTTCCTGTTGTATTTTTCTGTTAAATATCAATTGTTATGATAATTTTAACAACTACAATTTTGTTGTTGTCATCTATCTATCGATCTATCTAATCTATCTCTATCTATCTATCTATCTATCTATCTATCTATCTATCTATCTATCTATCTATCTATCTATGCGAACACATGCATATATATTTTACACACATACACATATACATACATACATAATACATACATGTATACATCTATACATGCATACATGCATACATGCATACATGCATACGTACATACGTACATACATACATACATACATGCATGCATACATACATACATACACATGCATGCATTCACACATACATACTTACATACATACATACATACATACATACATACATACATACATACATACATACATACATACATACATTCATACATACACACACATAAACACATGAGTGGGAATACGAGAAGAACAAGATTATTTTGTTATACTCCATTGCAGGTAACCACAAAGTTCACAGCATCATTCAACATGACAGGAACCATTTGCTTGTAATATTTCATTAGGAAATAAATCTCAAATAATAGTAGTGCATATTGAGGTAAGGTTATATTTAATGATTTCTCCAGAACTCAGGAATTCACTTCAACAACAACAGCAGCAGCAACAACAATAACAACGTCAACAGCAACAAAAGCAACGACAACAACAATTTTATATTTTCAGAATTAAACACCTTTTCTTAAAATTTCCTTATAGACAATCGGATTCATCAGAAATCGTACTTTCTGAAAATTGTTTTGACATAAGCGTTTTCCCAATATTTTGAGCTTAGACACTTGAAAGCACTGACTGAAAACAGGCGCTTGCTAAGTTTCTGCTTATAAGTTTTTTGTTTGTTTGTTTGTTTGTTTGTTTGTTTTTTGCTTCCAACAAATATAAAAAAAAAATGAAAGCATGAAAAAATTGATTGTTACAGAAAAGACAAAGAGTTACGAAAATTTTACATTAAATGCAAAGTTGCAATTATTTCTGTACTAATTCCCGAGCATTCCATACAACACTATACAATCCAATTCTATTTAGTAAAAATTACATTGAACACATTTTTACAATTTATGTTTCAGGATAACAGTTGTTGCCACTATTTTGTGGACAATAGGGGTGTGAAACCACTTCACTTTGATTTCCAAACTTTCATGGATTCCCTAAAATGCTTTTACCATAGAGTTCCACGGTTTTCTTCCCTCCACTTGAAGTAAAGTTTAGGTCGTAATACTGAGGATACAGCTTCCTCTCGTTACGACAAGAACAAACTATGTTTTGTAAAATGCCAGATCTATAGAAATAGTGTACCTTACAATAAATTCAAGATCTCTGATGCATTGTCAATTGAGTGCAAACAATGAAACTAACATATTTGCTATTCATAGTGTGCACTCTGCTCAAAGTATTGCATA
>JAPXFY010000014.1:84459992-84472492 GCA_030674185.1 Monoplex corrugatus
AGCAATTAAAAGAATGCTAAAGTTTCAAAGCGAGTGTCTGACCAAAGGAGACCTGTATTAGACATGTAAAAGAGCGGAATGTCGCATGGCATCTTTTGTGGTCAAGCCCTCCAGCCCATTATTGACCATCAGTTCTTTTAACTACAACGCCCATTCTGTACAAGTGAAGAGGTTACCACAAGTATGTCTGCTGAGATGTAAATAGTTGTTGTCATACCCAAGGCTGACCAGTTTGTGACGATTTTATACATGAACACTTGCCTTTAGTGCATTTCCTTTGGAACAACGAGTGGACACAACGTTTCAGTATTGTTCTTTTTACGACTTTGGATTTTAGATAAAATCTGTATCATATCATTATTTCCTGATTATAGACCCGTTGTGGACAGCTCCTAGGAAACATTAAAAGATTGTAAAAACAAATTTAACACTGAGAACCACTTCATTCAGTTTGTTTAATGTTGTTGGATATAGAGACCGACAGATGCCAAGTAGTGCCTTCTGATAAGATATCAAAGATTTAGAAGTAATATTGAGGCTAGGCACTCTCACAAAAAAAGCAAAACAAACCCGAAAGGATTCCTTAATAAAACAATAGTTCTACAGGTTCACTGGCAAGTTTCGTTTTTTAAGGAAATAGAGATGTAGAGGGGGGGAGGTGGCTATCACAAGACTTAGAAATTTAAACTTTTGGTCCAGAAAGAAACATATTTCCAGTACACTGTTCATAAAGGAGTTCAGATCTATTTATATTCTCTATAGATTTGTTTCTTTCAAAATGTGTCAAGTCATATTTGACTGGAGAGTTCTTGCTTTGTCAATTATTCTTGTTTTTCTCTGATTCCATGTGCCATAAATGATAATGGGATCCAAAGTAATCAACAAAAACACCATCAGTTTGTGAATGTACATTATATGCTAGTGAAGTTTTGAAGTTCTCTGCCATTTCACGAATGTGTCATTGAAAAACTCTACATCATACTGAAATGCAAGTCCATAGAGATCGCTAGAACTGATACCAATTTGAACAAATAACACTTTCACTTGCGTCAGTTCACTAGAAATGGCAGCCTATATCCTTTTAGGGCTCGAGAACCATCCCAATTTTTAAAACAATTCGAGCACTTGTAATCCTTCAGGTTGGCAAGTAGCTAAGACTTCACCACTAATATTGTCACTGAATAGGCAGTTATTATGCCCAGGTTAAAAAAAATCAGTGATAGCCTGCCGTGGTGTTGGATGCGTCAGTGGAAAGACCCAAGATAATCTGGTTTTTTACAAATGTAGCTTATAAAATGTTTGTGATTATTTATAATAATAATAATTACAATATTACAATATTTATATAGCGCAAAATCTTGATAAAATCAAATCTAAGCGCTGAAACAGACACACACGCACCCACGCACACACACGCACGCACGCACACACACACACACACACACACACACACACACACACACACACACACACACACACACACATACACACGGCTATAAATGGGGAGAAAGAATAAAAGCAATGGAAAATTATAGAGAGCATAGTATATACAATTACATATTACAATGTGATTCCCCTCCGAGTGGAGACAGGCTGCAGAGGGATTGAGTGAGTTCAGGATTTTATGCAGAGGAGAAAAGGTGAGTTTTGAGAGCGGACTTGAAGGAGACAAAAGTAGGTTGCTGACGGACTGAGAGAGGAAGTTTGTTCCAAGAGAGTGGACCAGAAACAGAGAAGGCTCGTGGACCATAGGTATTGAGCTTAGTGCGTGGAAAGCAAAAAGAGAGAGGATCGGAGGCAGAGCGGAGGGTACGTGAGGGAACATAGATCTCAAGTAGGCTTGACAGGTAATCGGGGGCTGAGTTATTGAGGCTTTTGTAGCACATGGTGTCTAGTTTGTACTGTACACGCTTTGATACAGGGAGCCAGTGAAGTTGTGCCAGGAGAGGAGATATGTGGTCAGCTTTTTTCTTTTTGAGTACAAGGCGTGCAGCATTGTTTTGAATGCGCTGTAAGATGTGAATGGTGGAGGCAGGAAGACCAGACAGGAGTGAATTGCAATAGTCAATGCGAGACATTATGAAGGAGAGAACGAGTTTTGCAGTTGTTTCCACAGAGAGATACTTCCTGATCAGGCTTGTACGATGGAGGTGATAGTAGCAAGATCTGGCAGTTTGAGAAACAAAGTTGTTCATGGAGAGGGTAGAGTCAATGCAGACACCAAGGTTTTTAGCTGAATCAGAAATTGGGACTGATGTGTTACATAATGGGAGAGAAAGAGGAGGCAGCTGAGAAAGTTTCTGACGGGTGCCAATGAGGATAGCTTCTGTCTTGTTGTCGTTAAGCTGAAGTTTGTTGAACGTCATCCAGTTCTTAATGTCCGAGTAACACTCAGTATTTTTGTTGTTACAGATGGCTAGTATACAAATGTTCTCTGCACAAAATGGAGATCGTCGTGACGTGCCTAACGTCATTCTCTTGATAACTGCTGCTGTGTCTGATGGTAACTCTGGTGATGCCATCAAGGAGGCCAAAGAGACAAAAGACGGAAAAGGTCAGTTTTGTTTGTGATTGTTCAGAGTGAGATCAGTTCACATGAAATCATATCACATCAGATAACATTTCTGATTTAAGACGGTAGTAAATAAACACTTGCCAGCTTTTTACATCTAGTCCTATTCACGTCATACAAAAAGGTTAGATATTATATAATACATGTATCTTAAAGATTGTATTGTTAAAATCAAAATTTCGAATGTAGCAAAATATATGCAACTGTATTCATAAAAAAGAATATGTAGATATATGACTATGTTTGTTATGTAGATTGATTAATGGACAAATGAAAAAGTAATGAATGCTTCACTGAAATGATTACCAAAACAAACGATATTTGAGCATGAACACATAACACATTGAAAACCAATAATGCAACGATAAAAACATTATTTATAACACTAAGGAAAGAGTAACACGTGGATTTGAATTCGTTGAATTTGGTGAGATTTAGACAGAAAAGAATGAGTAAAAATGAATGGATGATAAATATGTAAAGATTTGCAGAAGAAGTAATGGTGATGGAAAAGGACAGACAGCTTTAAACATGAAAAAGCAGAAGCAATATTTTATCACAATTGTTCACACATAAAAGGAAATCAAACAGCATCCATCAATCTCTCTTGGGTAGATTGGAGGTATAAGTCCTTATTCATTATGCATTTCCCTCTCTTCTTCGCTGCTGCCTGGTGTCTCAGCATCGTTCCCACTCACTGCGTTTTTCACCTTTTGTCTCGGAAGACCATTGTCACTGGCGCAGTCATCTCATTGGTTGACATTGATGCCTATGGACTGACGTGGAAATGGAGTAGCCCTTGTGATATGGAACCTTCAGTCAGCTCGCCACACAAAAGGTCTTTGGGGATCCTTCCTGATCTATCATGCAGTACACATGACCTAACCAGCAGACCCGTCGTTGCTGCAGAAGGTTGTATGGTTGGGGATCTGGGCGCCAGTGAGGAGTTTCTCTTTGTTAATCAGTCCATCCACTTAATGCCATTGCTGGGCATCATTTGAATTGTTTTAGCCTGAATAGAAGTGAATGGAAGACAGCTCTTGCCGCAGAAGCGGGTTCCCCTCTTCTTATTATAAACTGTATGAATAGACATGCTTACATATGAGTTGGTTGCGTGCACAATGTTTATATGTAGAAAGGTTTGTCCTTTTCAATTCACTGATTACTACCATTACAATTCAGGATCTCTTGGTGAACCACATTGAAGACATCTTATTCCAGTACTATGTTTTTATCAAATATCTCTCTTAAAATAGAAATTGTCTGTATACATTGGTTTATATAAATTACGTTTTTGACACAAGGACCATATCAAAACGAATTAGAAAAAAGCAAATATGTGCCTAAATTGCGATTATTGTAAAACAAACTAGGAAAAAGTCTCATATTTTACTACAGCATAACAAGGTGCTTAGGACACAGATACTGTGTACCACCATCTTGGAGCGTAATATCAGTTGGTTTGACCAGACACACTGAGTCAGTCTATGATGGTCGTTCTGGTCATCCAATCCGTCTGTTGATGTCCACATTCATGTTGAAAAGCTTTTTGTCACTGTGAAGCTAAGGTAACTGCTACACCAAATCGAGTTCATTGTCACAGATGGTAAAGTGTCCTCTCCAGTGTACAAGCCTGGGCAGAAATAGATGGAAAATCAGCTTTTGCCCTGAAAGCAGAAGCAGGTTTCCCCTCTCCATATCACCGATGAAGTACGAGGGAAAGGCAAGAGCTAGTACTGCCTGGCGCCAGCGATGACGTAGGAGTTGCTAGAACAAGGCTGAGGACATCAGAAAACCTACACAGGGACTCCAGCCCTGGATTTAGTTAGGCCCACTTCTTAGAATTTTCTTTACCCAAATGATTAATGCAAAGTTGTAGTATTTCGTGGTTGGCTATTGATCTCTCATTCCAAAGGGAAGTCAGTGCTGCTGTATGGCGCCAAAACATGGAAGATGACACAAACTACCATCAAGAGAGTGCAGACTTTCATCAACGATTGTCTTAGAAGAATCCTTCAGATTCACTGGCCAAATAAGATCAGAAATGTCGATATATGGAAGAAGATGCATAAACTGCCAGCAGAAAGTGAAACTGGAAGAAGAGGATTAGGATGGATCAGACACACTGTACAAAAACGAGCGTCTGGAGAGCAAACGGTGCAATGAACTCTTGCCAAAACTACGTTGGTTTCTGGTCAAAGCAAGAATTGAGCCTAAAATTGCTGTACTTTCCTCTCCGTGTCTAAGTTCAAAGTTCATGTCAACATAAACATTATATGTCTGAACTCCTCCTGCCATATAAACCATCCAACACTCTCAGGTCTTAAGGAGCTTCTGTCACAACCGTACCTCAGTTCTCGCTGAGAACATGCAGATAGAAATCTTTCTTTGTTTTTGGTCCAACCCAGCGTCTTCAAGGCAAAGCGGCTGTCTGCTTACTTTAAAAAAAAACATACAAAATATCTTTCAGATGTCTCCAAACTTCATGAATTAATGGTTGTGGCACGTCTTGGTTGAGTCGCATTCTAGCCTGTTAATCTCTCTCTCTCTCTCTCTCTCTCTCTCTCTCTCTCTCTGTCTCTCTCTGTCTCTCTGTCTCTCTCTCTCTGTGTGTGTGTGTCTCTCTGTCTCTCTCTGTCTCTCTCTCTGTGTCTCTCTGTCTCTCCCTCTCTCTCTCTCCCTCTCTCTCTTTCTCTGTATATATAATTTATATATATACAAATATACACACATACATATACAAATATATACATACATGTATATATATATATATATATATATATATATATATATATATATATATATATATATATCATGTGCCCTGCCACACAGCGTTGGCGATCAGCCATCTTGCAAGTCCGCCCAATATTTTCTCCATGGATCTGCCTGGTGTTCCTTTTCCCTCCAGCTTTCCTGTTGTGAAAATGTTTTCTAATTCCCCTTTTGTCATAAAATGGCCTATAACTGTTGCCTGTCGTTTCCTAATCTTCTTCATTAATGATCTTCTTGTGTCTGCCTCTATCAAGACTGTATCATTTGTTATCTTTCTTGTCCATGGAACTCTCAACAGCTTTCTTAGAAACACATTTCAGTTGCCTCAATTTTGTTCTGATATTGCGTATTCACTGTCCACGCCTCACAGCCGTACAACGATATTGGTTCTATATAACATTCAGGAACTCTTTTCCTGATGTTCATTGATAGGCATTTGTAGGTAATTATGCTTTTCATCTTCTTGAATGTTGTTGTGGCTTGGCTGATTCTGCTGGCTAATTCTGATGTGCATTTACCGTCTGGTGAGATGACCGTTCCAAGATATTCAAACTTATCAACATGTCTTAATGTTGTACCATTTGCTGTTATTTTGCGTGAGGGGATTTCTTGTTTTTTGTTTTGTTTTTGGATGGTTGGTTGGTTGGTTGGTTGGTTGGTTGGTTTTTACTGATTACCATGACTTCAGTCTTCTTGCTTTTAACTCTAGCCCTTTATAATCAACAAAGCAAAAACATAAATCCTTATTCACTTCGACTGATCTCCCTATGATAGTTCTTAGGACGTATATGCCATTAATAGTTCCCTTCCCCTCGACAAATCCACGCTGTTCTTTAGCTATTTCTCTTTTGATTCTATTCCTTGTCCTCATCATGGTTATTCTTAATAGGATTTTTGTTACTTGACTCATCAAGATGCTTGTAGATGGCGTTCACATTCTATAGCCTCTGCTTTCTTTGGAAGTGCAATGAAAATTGATTTTGACATATCTTTGGGGATTTTTTCGGTGTCATAAATTTCATTTAGGAGGACTGTTATTTTTTCCAATACCGAAATTTTCTAGGGCCTCTATCATTTCTATCATGATATCGCCTGGTCCTTGGCATTTTCTCGGTTTTCATCTTTTTCAATGCTGCTCTAACTTTGTCTTTCATTATGGATGATACTTCAACGTTCTTTCTTATAATGTGTTCTTGTTTCTGTCATCGCTTAAAAGGTATTTAATGAACTGTCCCCATCTCTCTAATATTTGGCTTTGTTCCATGACAAGCGTACCATCTTGCGATTTTAAGCATCCAGTTGATGTGCTTGTCTTTTTCCTGTGGGCAATTTCTTAACTATGGCTTATGTTGTTGACTGTAGCTGAGTTCATGCACCCTTTGAACGATCTTGATTTTAATCCTGTCAGGATTCCACTTCCTTGCTATCCTAGCAAGCCAGGTGGGTGCCAGTTTAGACCCCAATGGCCTGATCATGGACAACTAGTACAAGTGAGATAGTTGGCAATAGCAGATCTGATCTGACGTAACACATTTCTGGTGTTGCTATCATGCAGTATAATAATGGTGACATTCATAATGATATGGCTGATGTTAACTATACTGAAAACACTCACATTATACCTTAATTTTTTTTTTTAGTTGACTTCATTCTGTATAAGTAGTACAAACACACACACACACACACACACACACACACACACACACACACACACACACACACACACACACACACACACACACACACACTCACGCATGGAGAGAGATGCATAATTTACAGGTACTAGCAAGCGTGTAACAGAAAGGTGAACGCTGTTGTCACTACAGGTAATACACATGATTAAAAAACAATTTTAGGAAACAGTTTTACAACTTATGCATAAAGAATATGTATACCGTTGAATAGCCCCATATGTTTGATGATACTGTTCATCATCTTTTATGTTATTCAGTTAGAATATAGAAATATTGGTTTAAAATACGTGTGGAATTTTTCATTTATGAGAATGCTCATGCTTTGACACAAATGTACATATGACATAATCTTCATAAATACAGACATCCACACGACATGTGTCAGATGATATGTGTATATATGTGTACAGGTATTCACATCCTAGCAGTTGGTGTGGGAATCACAGACACACAAGAACTACAGAACATCGTCAGTTGGCCCCTGAAGGAAACACTGTTTCTCACTAGGACAGTTTCTGGTGTTGGAGAACCTCTGTACAAGATTGCTTCTGCTTTGTTACCTTGTGAGTTACGTCCTTAGTAATTTCTGAAGCAATAATTAGCAATTTCTATCGCTAAAATACAGTGTATGAAATAAACAATGAAATGAAATAAAAGCTAGCATTAAAAGGCGAAAATATGCGAAGTTGAAAACTAAAAATTAGATGATGATCGACCTAGTCTATGTCCCTTTCACAAACACACACACACACACACGCACACACACACACACACACACACACACACACACACACACACACACACACACACACACACACACACACACACACACACATACACAGAGTTAGACAGAGAGAGAGAGAGAGAGAGAGAGAGAGAGAGGCACACATGTACACACGCACACTCGCATGCACACACACATATAAAAGCACGTGCGCGCGTACACACCCACCCACACACATACACACCCACACACACATACACACACACCGTTAGCAATAACTCAAAGCATTCATTGACATGACTGTCATTAATACAGCATCTTTATTGAATTGGTCATCACTCACAGAGCACCACTATTGATATGATAATCATCAATATACGTTAATTGGTATGGTTATCATTAATACGCCTTCACTGGTATGGTCATCACAAATACACCGTCATTGGAGAGATGATCACCACTGATATAACTCATATGGTCCACACTTCTACAAATCTTCTTTGCTTTGATCATCGCCATAATGCAAAATGAAAAATAATGGAAAACAACAGTCCTAAATGATGACACAGGAAAAATCCCCAAAGATATGTCAAAATCAATTTTCATTGCAATTCCAAAGAAACCAGGGGTTCCAAAAAGTGAACTCCATCGTAAATCAGCTTGATGATTCATGTAACAAAAATCCTATTAAGAACAATTATGATGAGGACAAGGAACAGAATCAAAAGAGAAACAGCATGCCCTGGGATAAAGGTTAGAGGAAAAATGATAACATTTGTTACGCAGATGACACCGTGCTTATTGCAAAAAAAATGAAAAGAATACCCACAAAATCTTCTGAATATCACAGACGTAGAAAACAAAAATAAAGGGCTGGAGTTAATAGCATGAAAACTGAAGACATGGTGATCAGTTAAAAAAAAGTAATCCCCTCATGCAAAACAACAGCAATCGGCACAACTTTGAGACAGGTTGATGAATTTAAGTATCTGGGAACGGTCATCTCAGCAGACGGCAGTATTCACGTCAGAAATCGCGAGCACATTCGGCCAAGTCAAAACAGCATTTAAAAAGATGAAAAGCGTTCTTATCAACAAATGCCTATCAATTAACATCAGGAACAGAGCTTATGAATGTTACATGGAACTGATACTGTTGTATGGTTGTGGGGCGTGGGCAGTCAGTACGCAACGTCAGAACAAAATCGAGGCAACTGAATGTGGTTCCTAAGAAGAATTTGAGAGTTCCATGGACAGCAAAGAAAACAAACGAGACAGTCTTCAAGGAGGCAGACACAAAAACATCTTTAACAAAGAATATTAGGAAAAGACAAGCAACATTTAAATTACATTTTATGAGGAAAGAGAAATAAGAACACCTGGTCACAACAGGAAAGTTAGAGGGAAAGAGAACAACAGGTAGACCCAGGGACGGACTTCAGGACGGCTGAGGACAGAGAGGGTGGGAGATGTGCTTGCAGCGACATGGAGAGCCATGATCGCCATCCCCACGTGGCAAGACACATGATGATGATGACGATGATGACGATGGTGATGATGATGATGATGATGATACCAACTCTTTCATTAGATTTTGTTACCACTCAGACTTTTCATCGGAAATGCCATAAAGCAACATCAAAATAAACCTTGGACTCTTAAAGTCAGATGAAATGATACGTCAAAAATTTAATGTACAAGTTCAAAACAAATTCAGTGCTCTTGAAGACGGTCACAGTGAGGAACAATGGACAAAGTTGAGAAGTTCTACAAATGAAGCTTGTGAAGAAACCCTAAGGCAAATAGAAAATCAAAAAAGAACTGGATGACTAATGAAATTTTGGGCCTGATGGAGGAAAGGAGGAGGGCAAAGAGAAACGAGGAGTTATACAGGAAGATAAACAAAGAAATCAGGTATAGGTGCAATGAAGCTAAGGAAGCTTGGCTGAACACAAAATGCAAAGCGATAGAAGAACGACACAAAATGGATCCTCAGAGTATGTACAGACGAATTGAAGAAATTGTCCACAGGAAAAATACATGCACATCAATTGGTTGCTTAAAATCGAAAGATGGCACGCTTATCGTGGAAAAAGACAAAATATTAGACAGATGGGGAGAGTACATTAAAGATCTTTTTGAGGATGACAGAAACGAAGAACACATCATAAAAAAGAACTTTCAAGGACCACCCATAATGAAAACTGAAGTTAGAGCAGCACTGAAAAAGATGAAACCAGGAAAAGCCCCAGGACCAGACAATATTACAACAGAGATGATTGAAGCCATGGAGGAATTTGGCATAGAAAAAATAACAGTCCTCCTAAATGAAATTTATGACACTAGAAAAATCCCCAAAGATATGTCAAAATCAATTTTCATTGCACTTCCAAAGAAGACAGGGGCCATAGAATGCGAACTCCATCGCACAATCAATTTGATGAGTCATGTAACAAAAATCCTGTTAAGAATAATCATGATGGGGACAAGGAATAGAATCAAAAGAGAAAGAACAAAAGAACAGTGTGGATTTGTGGAAGGGAAAGGAACTATTAATGCCATATACATCCTAAGAACTATCATAGAGAGGCCAACCGAGATGAATAAGGATTTGTATTTATGCTTTATTGATTATACCAGGGCTTTCGATTGGGTAAGACATGAAGAATTGATCAACTAACTGGAGAGACTCAATGTTGATGGAAAAGATCTACGAATAATCAGAAATATGTACTGGGAACAAACAGCTGTAATGAGAATAGAAACCAATATAAGCTCTTTCCAAAACATCAAAAGAGGAGTCAGACAGGGTTGTGTTTTGTCACCAGATCTGTTTTCACTTTACAGCGAAAACATCATGAGAAACCTAGAAGAAAACCCTGGATTAAAGATTGGAGGGAAAGTGATAAACAACATTCGATCAAGAACAACATCAAGATGACACCGTGCTAATTGCAGAAAGTGAAAGGGACCTACAAAGTCTTGTGAATATACTAGAAATAGAAAGCAAAGGTAAGGGGTTGGAACTAAACAGCAGGAAGACTGAAGTCCTGGTGATCAGTAAAAAACATGAAATCCCCTCCTGCAAAATATCAGCAAATGGCACAACCTTGACACAGGTTGATAAGTTTAAATATCTGGGAACGATAATTTCATCAGACGGCAGATGCGCATCAGAAATAGCCAGTAGAATCAGCCAAGCCAAAATAGCATTCAAGAAGATGACAAGCATTCTTACCAACAAATGCCTATCAATTAACATCAGGAAGAGAGTTCTTGAATGTTATATAGAACCAATACTGTTCTACGGTTTTGAGGCGTGGAGAGTCAACAAGCAAAGCCAGAACAAGATTGAGGCAGCCGAGATGTGGTTTCTCAGAAGAATGTTGAGAGTTCCATGGACCGCAAAGAAAACAAACGAGACAGTCTTGATGGAGGCAGACACAAGTAGATCATTCATAAAGAAGATTAGGAAAAGACAGGCAACATTTATGGGCCATTTTATGAGGAAAGGGGATTTGGAGCACCTGGTCACAACGGGAAAGCTTAAGGGAAGGAGAGCTCCAGGTAGACCCAGGGAGAAAATACTAGACGGACTTGCGGTGTGGCTGAAGATAAAGAGGGTGGAGGAGATGCTTGAGGCAACAAGAGATAGAGACAGATGGAAGTCCATGATCGCCAACACCATGCGGCAGGGCACCTGATGACGATGATATATATGTATATACATATGCATACATGTATATGCATATATGTGTATGTATATGTATATGTGTATATGTATGTGTGTGTATGTGTGTGTGTGTGTGTGTGTGTGTGTGTGTGTATGTGTGTGTGTGTGTGTGTGTGTGTGTGTGTGTGTGTGTGTGTGTGTGTGTGTGTGTAATACAAATATATTGGCATACTGAAACAGAACAACAACAAAAAAGTTCCTTGTCTACTTAGTTGTGGCACCCTGATAATTAGATCAGTGATGCAGTAGAATATAAATATAGAGACAAATAAATGGATAAAAAGACAGCTCCTTTGAAAAAGTATCCAGCGCTGTTATCATTGATGGTGTTCTTTCTGTTTTCTGGATCGGGGATATTGGGCATTAACAGAGGAAGTAAATGTTCATCTTCAGGCTTAATATTTACAATACAATAAACAGTGACAGACGTGCTGAAATGTCGCAGACTAGCACATTATCAAACAGGAAATGCTTGTCAATCTGGTTATTTGTTATGTCAGTATCTCTGCTGTTACATAAAA
This sequence comes from Monoplex corrugatus, assembly GCA_030674185.1. Taxonomy (NCBI): domain Eukaryota; kingdom Metazoa; phylum Mollusca; class Gastropoda; order Littorinimorpha; family Ranellidae; genus Monoplex; species Monoplex corrugatus. Next base: position 84,472,008 of record JAPXFY010000014.1, read on the forward strand.
TACGTCCATGCTATTGAGTGGATTTTTCTCTTTTCCAGTGGGGATATTACCTCCTCTTTTGGACACATGTAGACATGGTAAGTAAGATGCGAACAGTAGCAGTTAACATAGGTAGTATTCTGTCTCTGTCTCTGCCTCTGTCTCTCTCTCTCTCTTTATCTATCTATCTATCTATCTATCTATCTATCTATCTATCTATCTATCTATCTATCTATGTACTACGTCATCTCCGCTTCACTCTAACATCAGTCCTCCATATCTCCCAGAGGCTTTTTTCTCTTCTAAAAGTAACGATTTTTGCACCAAGCTAAATGTAACTTCTTTTCTTCCATCTCATCCTGATCCTCCATTCACAGGCCTCCCACTCACTGAATTTCAACCAGTTTCTGAAAATCTGATTGCCAGCATCCTGAAAGAAATACCATTCAAAACTTGAGAACCTGACCCCGTATCTGCCTATCTCTTTTCACAAACACTTCCTGAGC
>JAPXFY010000014.1:84477492-84512634 GCA_030674185.1 Monoplex corrugatus
TGTTCCTTACTGCAAAGCCTACTCCGTGCTCTCTTGGGGCATCAGAACTCTTTCCTTGCCAGAAATGATGATACTGATAATAATAATAATAATAGTAATCATAATAATGATAAAGAAATAAAGAAATAATATATAATATGATATAATATAATAAAATATGATATGATATGAAATGAATGATATGGTATGGTATGGTATGGTATGGTATGGTATGGTATGGTATGGTATGGTATGGTATGGTATGGTGTGGTGTGGTGTGGTGTGGTGTGGTGTGGTGTGGTGTGGTGTGGTGTGGTGTGGTATGGTAAGGTATGGTATGGTATGGTATGATATGATATGATATGATATGATATGATATGATATGATATGATATGATATGATATGATATGATATGATATGATATGATATGATATGATATGATATGATATGATATATGATATGATATGACATGACATGACATGACATGACATGACATGACATGACATGATATGATATGATATGATATATGATATGGTATGGTATGGTATGGTATGGTATGGTATGGTATGGTATGGTATGGTATGGTATGGTATGGTATGATATGTGATATGTGATATGTGATATGATATGTGATATGTGATATGTGATATGTGAGATGAGATGAGATGAGATGAGATGAGATGAGATGAGATGAGATGAGATGAGATGAGATGAGATGAGATGAGATGAGATGAGATGAGATGAGATGAGATGAGATGAGATGAGATGAGATGAGATGAGATGAGATGAGATGAGATGAGATGAGATGAAGAGATATGATATGATATGATATGATATGATATGATATGATATGATATGATATGATATGATATGATATGATATTACAAGATCCAAAACAAGTGTGACTGCCCACGCCCAAGCAAACATGAACCAGAAGAACAAGAAACCCAACATAAGCACGTATCCAACGAGACAAAACAAAACAAGCGCAAATTTTCGGCCAACTAGCATTTGTCAAGCGCGAACGCACGGTCACAAACAGATCACAGACACCAAACAATGGATAATAAAAACGGGACTAAAAACTTCCCTGCTGCCTCATCCAGTGGGTAAGAAATGGGCGAGGTGGCAGGGAAGTTTTTAGTCCCATTTTTATTATCCATTGTTTGGTGTCTGTGATTTGTTTGTGACCGTGCGTTTGCGCTTGACAAAGGCTAGTTGGCCGAAAATTTCCGCTTGTTTTGTTTTGTCTCGTTGGATACGCGCTATATTGGTTTTCTTGTTCTTCTGGTTCATGATATGATATGATATGATATGATATGATATGATATGATATGATATGATATGATATGATATGATATGATATATGATATGATATGATATGATATGATATGATATGATATGATATGATATATGATATGATATATGATATGATATATGATATGATATGATATGATATGATATGATATGATATGATATGATATGATATGATTTTTGATATGATATGATATGATATGATATGATATGATATATGATGATGTGATATGATATGATACGATACGATACGATACGATACGATACGATACGATACGATACGATACGATACGATACGATACGATACGATACGATACGATACGATAAACGATACGATATAATGTAATCACCAATATAAGTTTCTGCCACCTGTGCAAACAGTCCACTCTCACTCCCCAGCAGCTTCTCTTACCAGGGTAGGTCTATGTGGCCTTGACCTTGATGAGAAACCAGACAGTGAAGTGCAAAGCTAAATCTATTTCCTTAAACGCCGCATCCGTTATACATTTTTCGTTCGAAAATTTATCACCAACTAATCAAAAACGATAATAAAATTACGTCACTCACGACATTTCTAACGTTTCCGGTCCACAAAATAGCATTTCATAACAAAAATTGCAGTCGAATCGGGCCTCCGAGCTGAAGTCTCTCGTTTGACATTTAATTAGGTCAGCTGGCGATACGTACTTCCCAACCGCAGGCTTTTGCTTGCTGACACTTGGTGCGTTTGGTCGACTCGTACATAAATTGTTTAAAACTCAGTGACATAAACATACGTAACAAGGTAGAAAAAGGGTTTCAAAACACAACCAAAATATTACTTACCTTGAAACTTGAGACATGCAGTCCCAAACTAGATACGGGCAAGAGCGTGTATAATCGGACTTCCAAACGTAGACACGTCCCTATCGAAGCGACACATATCGATATAATTAGCGAGAAAATACGATACGTTGTCGGTACGTTATGTATCTGGCCCGTATTGGATACATCACATGTAATCTAAAGGTCTGTATTCTATGTGAAAATGTAAGCTTACGTTTCAATCCCTATCATTTACTATTTGTGAGCCATATATTTTACAATATTTTATCATTTTTAATTTCAAAATAAGTGTGTGGTTTTTTTCGCTATTTTTGATGTGCAAGTAAGTACCTTTCTTGGTGTCTCCTTTCACATAATTGTGTGATTATGTATGTGTTAGCATGCTCTGATTGTTTGCAGGACTGACCAACGTTGCTCTGTACAAACCAGCATTTATGAGTAGCTATAAGGGTGGTGGTGACTATGGTCCAGAACGTGGAGTAGATGGTCTCAAAAGACCTGGTATGCCTTGGTGTGTTCACACTGCTGGCACAGATCCAAACCCATACCGTTGGTGGAAAGTGGACCTGTTGGAGCTCTTCGAAATTCACAGCGTCATCATCACGAACAGAGCAGATTGCTGTGGTCAGTATGTGTTACAGTTTGAATAAAATAAAATGCCAATATGCAGCTATGGCTTCATACAAAAGTTTGAAAGCAGAATGAAAAATTACTAGAAAAGATCTGGGCTTGAATACCACAACATGTAGAAATATGTTCCATAAAGCATAATGCTGATTATCTTGTTAACATTGGTTTTGTGGTAACTGTTTGCTAAATTGCATTGATGAAAATATATTTCCTGTTTGTTTTTTGGGCACCAATGTGATTAGCATGAATGAAACATTCAATGAAGAGAATAACAGATGGAATTGATAGAAATATCACTATTACCTTTTAATGTTCTCAAGACCAGGATTTTTTTAATTTTTACAGCAACATGACTTAAGCAAAAGCGATATGGAATTAGCTATTCAAACGTCAACACTAATTATTGCAGTTTTTACTACATGACTTGTTGTTGAACTTATATTATTACTCAAGAAGCGTATCATTAGCTCCTGTTGAGTCTGTTTTAGTGATAATCCTGCTATTCTACATATATAATGTAAGCAGAAAACATCACACACACACACACACACACACACACACACACACACACACACACTCACACTCATACACACACACACACAAGTATATATATTTACACACACACACATGTACACAAACACACACACACACACGCACACACACACACACACACACACACACACACACACACACACACACACACACACAAACAAACAAACAAACATACACACAGAGGCATGATTGCACACACCAAAATGCATTTATTAAAAATATAGAAAATACAAAGATATAAATGCACGTGCACTAGAACACAGGTTTAAAAGACAGAAGAAAGAAAACAGCACAAAAACCATAAATAATCAAACAAATAAGGGAGAAGTGGTCATTAATGATAAAATGGCTGAACATGTAAGAGAGTATTTAAAAAGAGCATTTTTACATAAAGTGATTATCCCTGTTATTTCGAGAAAACATTCATGAAGTGTTCATTTAAAGCTGGCCACTAGTGTGCATGACGATGATGGTAATACATGTGTATAATCCAGAGACGTGCTCCAGAGAATGAAGTGTTTCCTATAACTCACTTGCTCGCACAATTATGCCCCTTGCCATTTAATCATATCTTGGTCTTAGTCAAGACTCTGTTTACGCAATGGATTCTCACAATCACACGTATACGGAAATCTTTTTCTGTCACTTACCAAAAAATAAAGGAAATGAACCAGCTCATCACATCAACCATTCATCAAAATATGCTCTCATGATCTCAAAAATAAATAATACACACACAGTAGAAATTCTCACATATCAAGGACATCTTTTCACAAATACAAACTTCAAAACTTATCTCCAACTGGATGATAAAAATCGCACCTTCATCATAAGAAAACATTTCTTCAGCAGCATGTTTCAGTTCTCTGAAATCTTTTTATGGTCACAATTTCAGCGTTATGAGTGCTTTGACATCTCTAAGTCATTTTCTCTGCCAGTCAGTGTATTCTTCGTCACAGAGAGCGAACTACAGACTAAGTCACATATAACTCACGTACACCTTTTTAACTATAAACCTGTAACAATATACTATGGCGTGAATTCCAGTCAGATTCAAGAGACTAGCAGTACAGTTTTCAACAACACAATTGTCATGTGCACAGAGTGATGTGTGCACATGTTTTTTGTGTCGTGTGCATGGAGTGATGTATGCATATTTTTTTTGTGTCGTGTACGCAAGGAATGTTTGTGTGCGCATCTGTAGTGTGATTTAGAGTTCTGAGAACAGCTCACCCATGTTGGTTACTTGGGTAGAACGGGTTTACTGATCATTTCGTCTAAGGCCGCCTTCAGAGCAGACACTATTTTCTCTTTCTTCAATCATCTATCTGTCATATCTATTCAGTCACCGGAGTTTAATTCTACTACAGATGTATGTAAAGTTTGAAGCGATGTTAGTCATTCTATATTCCTTTTTATTGTACAGTTGACAAGATGATGAAGAAGAAGGAAAAAAGAAGGAGAAGGAGGAGAAAGAGAAGGAGAATAAGAAAATGAAGGAGAAGAAGAAAAAGAACGAGAAGAAGGAGAAGGAAAAGAAGAACATGAAGGAGAAGAACAAGGAGAGAAGAAGAAGAAAGGAGAAGAAAAAGGAGGAAGAGAAGGAGAAGAAAGAAAAGGAGAAGAAGGAAAAGAAGAAGAAAAAAGGAGAAGAAGAAGAAGGAGGAGGAGGAGGAGAAAAAGAAGAATGTGAAAAAGGAGGAGAAGAAGGTGAAAAAGAAGGAGAAGAAAAAGGAGAATAAGAAAGGAGAAGAAGGAGGAGGAGAAGGAGAAGAAGAAGATGATGAAGGAGAAAGAAAAGAAGTAGAAAAAGGAAAAGAAGAAGGGGAAGGAGAAGAAAAAAGGAGAAGGAGAAGAAAAAGAAGGAGAAGAAAAAGGAGAAGGCGAAAAAGGGGGAGAAGAAGATGAAAAAGAAGGAGAAGAAGAAGGAGAAGGAGAAGAAAGAGAAGGAGAAGAAGAAAGAGGAGAAGAAGGATAAGGAGAAGAAGGAGAAGAAGGAGAAGAAGAAGAAGGAGAAGAAAAAGGAGGAGAAAAAATGAGGAACAGAAGGAGAAGAAAGACGAGCAGTAGAAGAAACAAGAAGAGGAGATGAAGAAGGAGGAAGAGAAAAAAGGAAGTTAGTGAGAAGGTGCGTGATTATGAATGTTGTATGTGTGATGTATGAAACTAAATATCAATATTTGTTGTCTCTTCCTTATTAGGAGGAAAGGGAAAATTGTCAAAATAACATTGTGATCTGTCTAGTGCCTTGGTTGAAAGGAGAGCGTGCGGTTGTGTGACGGACGAGTGCTTTATGCGTGTTTTGATTGCGTGAACATGTACACGCATGACAACAACACAAAACAGACAAGCCAGGAACACAGCTTGTCTTTTGAAAAGCATTAAGCTCTCTGACTTTGCAGTTCAAAATCACACTTCATCAAGGCAACTGTAAATAAGGCTCACGTTTCACAAGAACGGATACTCAGCATTACACAAAGTGGCTATTTCCCCATTATATCATGGTTATGCAGCCTTCCAAACGTCCCAGATCGTCGTGCACAAAAGCATATCCGAGTTTTTTCCCTAAGCCAATTCTTTTTAATCTGATTCTTCCATATCAAATCTTGGCAGATACAGAATTTACTAAACTATGTCCGAAAATTTCGATTTGAAACACACACAATAAAGGAAAGAGAATTCACATAAAATTCTTGTCTATACAAGAAAAAAGTGATAATTATCTTAAGTTCCTGAGTCTCAAAGAGCTTTCAACGGTAGGGTCACCACACATAGAACTCTCGTCACGTAACAGACTTTACAAAAAGAGACAAGTAGAAAAGTCTCCTATGTCATTCAACCACAAAAATTAAATAAATAAAATAAGGGAAAACAAAATTAGCTCAACATGTCGATTAATCAGTCACGGATTTTTTTTATAAAAAGTAAACTCCTCATGGTTTGAAAACATCAATAATACACACATTCAAAACATTCACATCTCAAATGCACCTTGTCATAATTCACAAGTACCGAAATGAATTCACAGCAGGATAATTACCCCCCCCCCCCACCCTACATCACACCAAACAATGTTTTCTTCAACATCCTGTTACTGCTATCTGTCTCTTAGGTAACAATTTCAATATTATAAATGTTTCGACCTCTGAATCCCTTTTGTCAAATACAAAATTGTGCCATGCAATATCCTCTTTTTCACAATGACAGTTCTGAGTAACCAGTCGCCGTGGTGTAGTCGTTAGTGCAACGGACTACCGACTGGAAGATTGTGGGTTCGAATCCCCATCAGACCATTCAAAACTCATTGTGGGATTTTTCGGCTCTGACTGGCTTCTACCCAGGGTTGGGCGTGCTGTGGGCTTATTGGGAAGACTGGGACCACACAGTCGAGTCTCATCCACTTCACGGATAGATGCGTCATTGATGGTGTAGCTCAATTCTTCTGACCAGCACGGCAGGTGTCTGTATCTCATGGGCCTGGTTGGCGACAGGATATTTATGATAGTAAAGTATGTCACGCAGTCTCAATCCTAGATGGAACTCTATTGCATCATGATTATCATCTTCATCCTCTTCATCCTCCTCCTCCTCATCATCATCGTAAAAACTGTTCCAACTTCTGTGGCCATCAAGGTGGCGTAGAAAACGTGACGAAAAAAAAACGGTGAGCACAAAGGTAACCTCCCTGAGTGAAAAGACCTGAAAAAACTGTAGGTTAAGTAATCTGACACGAAATCTTTATGCATTAAACCACTAACAATACACCACTACATGACCTCCATGGGTTCACGAGCCATCAACATTGCAATACTCATCAGCACAACACAAAACAAACCAGGAATACGTCCTGCTGTCTGAAAATCATTTTGCTCTCTGACTTTCTAATTCAATATCAACAATAACAATTTTAATACAGCTCATTAAAAATAAAACCGGTATCCAAAACCTTAACACAAAAGCACAGGAACAACAAACACAAATTGCTTGCGTCTGACAGATTTAGAAGATTGGAAGATAAAGGCGTTTACTGAATTTGTGTACGGTGGTTGACTCAATCTAGACAGCTGTGTTAGGTATTAATAATAATAATAATAATAATAAATGGTTATTTATGAGCGCTTTCCACTTGCACAAAGCGCTTTACAACAACAATAAAAGTAAAACAAAACACACGAACTCACAGACACACACCAACACACACACAAACACGCACAGACACACACACACAAACCACACACACACGCACGCACGCACGCACACAAACACACACGCGCACGCATTTACACCCAAAAACACGCACATCAAAAATACAGAGCGGCAGGAAGAGGGTCTACAAGAAATGTTGCTGGAAGAGAAAAGTCTTCAGACTAGTTTTAAAGGAGGGAAATGAAGGGCTGTGACGGAGATTGTGAGGCAAGGAGTTCCACATCTGCACAGCAGATGATGAAAAAGCTCGACCACCATGCCTCTCTCTTTTATATTTTGGAACGCGGAATGTTCTATCATCGGTAGCAGAGCGAAGAGATCTGGGTGGTACATAGATCGTAAAGATGTCAGAAAGGTATTTAGGCGCAGTGCCAATTATGACTTGGTAGCAGAGACAAGAAGTTTTGTATTTGATTCTTTGTTCAATAGGTAACCAGTGTAACTCTCGTAGAAGGGGTGTACAATGTGCCGATCTTTTTGCTTTGCACACTATTTTGGCTGCTGAGTTCTGTACTTGTTGTAGTGGTCTGATCAGGGTATGTGGAGAACCGACAAGAAGAGAATTGCAATAGTCTAGTCTAGATAGTACACAAGAACTGACAAGTGTTTTTGTTGCATCAACTGTGAGGTAGCGACGTATAGAGCTGATGCGTCTGAGTTCATGGTAGGCTACTTGACAGGTTTTACTGATATGATGTTTCATGGACATCTCTTTATCAAGGAAAAAGCCAAGGTCACGTACATTGTCTGAAAATGAGACGGGCGTATTTCCTAGGTCAAAAGTAGGAGGTAGGGAAGTGGCATCAACTGATGGAGGAAGGAGTCTAAGAGCTTCAGTCTTGTCATCATTTAGTTTCAGTTTGTTTTCGGTCATCCAATTTTTAACTTCTGTGACACTATCTTGGAGAGATTGAATAAGATTATCGTAGTTTGAAAGCGTGTCAGAATGTTGCAGTTGAGTATCATCAGCATACATTTCATGACGAATGGAATGAGTATCAATGAGATGAGTGAGTGGAGTGGTGTAGAGTATGAAAAGAACAGGGCCCAGAACAGAGCCCTGAGGAACGCCGAAAGTGAGAGTAGATTCAGAGGATCTATTTCCATCTACTAGAACAATTTGCTTTCTGTCAGAGAGATATGATCGAAACCAGTTGAGCACGATATTTGTAATTCCAAATGTTGTATTCAGGCGTGAGAGAAGGATGTCATGATCTATTGTGTCAAAGGCAGCAGAAAGGTCCAAAAGTAGAAGAACAGATATTTTGTCTTGGTCAATAGCATTCAAAAGATCATTTACAATGCGTAAAAGAACAGTTTCTGTAGAATGGCCAGGCCTGTAAGCAGACTGGTGATCGCTGAGAAGTGAATGAGAGGTCAAATGGGAGAAAAGCTGGCGAAGCACAAGTCGTTCAAGAAGTTTAGAGAGGTATGGAAGGTTGGAGATGGGTCTGTAATTTTTCAACTCGTTGGGGTCCAGATTTGATTTTTTCAGAAGGGGTTTTAAGACGGCTGTTTTAAATTCAGTTGGAAAGACGCCGGAAATGAGTGATTCGTTCATGATATGAGTAATGCTAGGCAGAAGAAGGTCTATATGCTGAATTAGAAATTTGGTGGGCATTGGATCTAGTTCACAAGTCTTTGGAGTTGTCTGCATGATCGTTTTTCTCACTAGATCTTCACTAACGGGAACAAAAGCAGACAAAGGGGTGCTAGAGAAGGGCGGGCTGATGTTATGAGACTGTAATGTTGACGGGAAGTTGTTTCGAATGGTTGCAATCTTGTTGCTGAAAAATTCGGCAAACATATTCGGAAGGAGCTTTATATCTGAGACAGAAGGTAAGTGAAACGGACTTATTTTTACCAAGAAGGTGTGACATATTTTGGAAGAGCTGCTTGCATGTGCGAGAACCTGACACTAGCGACGAATAGAAGGTCGTTTTTGCAGTGTGCACTATGTCCGTGACATTGCGCTTCGCAGCATCGTAGATTTGTTTGTGAACAGTGAGCTTTGTTTTTTTCCACTCACGCTCTGCACGTCTGCGTGCGGTTTTAGCTTCGCGAAGTGGACCAGAGACAGCGTTGTACCAGTGGCTTGGTTTTCCATCGCGAACTTTCATCTGTCACATAGGCGCATGCTTGTCAAAAATAGATGAAAGATTTGAGTTTAATTCTGAGATTGACAGATTTGGTGTTAAGAACTGCGCGATGGGTCTGTGTACACGTGTACACGTTTGTATAGTTTTGTTATGCTGAAGTTAGATTTTGTAATGTTTGTTCTGTGGCTATGGATCTGTCAGGTACTGAAAGTTTTCCTGCAGTTCTGTGCAAGATTTTTATTCGAAAATTAGAACTCCACTGTAACTGTTCAGCCTTTACAGACTGTCGATGCATCGTTAATATTGAAATCAGTATGGATATGGACACACACACACACACACACACACACACACACACACACACACACACACACACACACACACACACACATACACAATTATATATATATACATACATATATACATGTATACATATATATGTGCATATATATATATAGATATATATATATATATATATGTGAGTGTGTGTATGTATATATATATATGTACATGTATTAATTTTTATGTATATATATAAATACATATAGATAGATACATAGACAGATACACAGATACATAGACAGATAGATAGATAGAGAGATACATACATACATACATACATACATATTAATAGATAAATAGATAGATAGATAGATATAGATAGATAGATAGATAGATATAGATAGATAGATAGATAGATAGATAGATAGATAGATAGATAGATAGATAGATAGATATAGATAGATCGATAGATAGATAGATAGATAAATATCTGTGTAAGTGTCTGTGTGTGTGTGTGTGTGTGTGTGTGCGTGTCTGTGTGTGTGTGTGTTTGTGTGTGTGTGTGTGTGTGTGTGTGTGTGTGTGTGTGTGTGTGTGTGTAATGTTTAAGTGAGTCACCCTCCTATTGTGCAGAACGTGAGAAAAGGGAACCTGAGTCATAGTGAAAAAGATACATGTATAAATATATATGTGCATATATTTTGCAAGAGTCAGTTCTATCGATAGTGAGTCACAGCTGGAGTTCCAGGTGGAGTGGGGAGGAAGTGTCAGATTAACTGATTTCATTTTAAGAAAATTAATTTCACAAAGGAGATCACAGTATTTAATGACACCATTGGAATACAACTAAATTTTGTGGAGATTTCTTGTTGTTGCTTTTTTATTTTATCATGAATGATAATGTGTTATGTTTCATCACGGGAATTGTCATTGCAGGTTGGCGACTGAAGAATTTTTATATTTTTGTGACCAAGATTTCGGAGGATCTACCTTACAGTCCCCAGAATTCCAGTGATGTATGCCTGTACCATGAGGGGCCTGTTAAACAAGGCGCTACTGTACATCTTAACTGCTCACAGCCATTGGCAGGCCGCTTTGTCACATTGGTGATATACACCGACAGCTATCCACTGCATTTCTGTGAAGTAGAAGTGCTTGGGATCGCATTGCTTGGTGAGTGACGTGAACATAAAACTCTTTTCAATATCTGTTTCAGGATGAATCTTACACTGTATTTGTATGTTGTGTGCTCTCAACCATGTTATCTTGAGTAAAAGAAAAGACTGTTGAACGTTAATCAACAAACAGTTGCACTGTCATAATAGAAGTAAAACTATTCCCATCAAACATTTTTGTTTACTCAAAATTACTCGCTCAATCTGATTTCTGTTACAAAAATGTTGCATGTGCATTGGTGACTAGTCGTCAAATATTAAATAAAAGTTGTACATGTACTTGATTCATAATACTCTTTAGTGTGTATCTGTTTTCTCTATTCATAGTGGCGCAACAATTGCATTTATACAAATAGGTAAAAGTCCATTTCAGAATTGACAAACGTAGCTCTCAACAAGCCAGCAGCTATGAGTAGCTATACTGAAGGATTTGGTCCTGAGCAAGGAGTTGATGGCTTCAAAGGAACCCGTTGTGCTTACACTGCTGACAAAGACACAAACCCTTACCGTTGGTGGAGGGTGGACCTGTTGGGGCTCTTTGAAATTCACAGCATCATCATGACTAACAGAAAGGACAGCTACAGTAAGAATGTGGCTAAGTCCCTCTCCATCTCTCTTTGTCTTTCTCTCTGTCTGTCTGTCTCTCTGTCTGTCTGTCCCTCTCCTTTTCTCTTTCTCTGTCTGTCTATCTGTATGTTTGTCTGAACTGTCTGTCTGTCTGTCTGTCTCTCTCTCTCTCTCTCTCTCTCTCTCTCTCTTTCTCTCTTCTCTCTCTGTTTCTGTCCCTGTCTATCACTTTGTATCTCTTGTCTGTGTCTGTCTCTCTCTCTCTGATGTCTCTGTCTCTGTCCCTGTCTCTCTGTCTCTGTCTCTGTCTCTCTCTCTGTCTCTCTCTCTGTCTCTCTCTCGCTCTCTCTCTCTCTCTCTGTCTCTCTCTCTCTCTCTCGTGGTCAGTGTTTTTGCTGTCTCATCGGTGTACTTCTTGTCACATTTATCACAAGAAATATTAAAAAATCATCAAGCATTTTTGTCCTCATGGATTTTGTCTTTAGGATAGACTGAACCAAGATCTCAGTGCGCTAAATAGTTTGTGGTGCTGTTTTTTTCTTTATTAAACTTGTTTTGACTACATTCCAACATTTGAAAAGAAATAGTCTGTGTGGGTGTAAAATGCGGAAATAAAAAGGAAACACACTGCAGCTACTGTAACAAATGAATTCATTCTTAAAGAATTAAATCAAACTTTAAAAACGGACTGTATTCATTTACAACGTCTGTATAGGCAGCTTACATTTGAGTGAAAGTGGGCATTTTTAAAATCGTTTTGGCAAGAAATTTGTCTATTTTGTATAATAGCTGAGAAAGTGCTTAAATGCAGTATCTGATGGCATACCTTTGTCATTTTTTCGCTTCTAGATTTACATTTTTACTTCCAACAAAGTATAATCAAATACAGTGTGTGAAAGAAAATCTCACTTACACCACAGATGAATATGAGTTCTGCAAATGTTATCTTACTGCATCATTGCAATATACTAACGGTCTTCCGGAATCGTTTTACGTATTCACAATGCCAAAGATCTGTTGGATACTGTTCCTTTCTTTAAAACAAAGCCTGCATTGAGCTCATACTGGACTTTTCGTTTCTTTCAAAAACACATTTGTTGCCAATTACCTATAAAAGAACAATATGCTTGTTACTTTCAAAAATACATTTCATGCCAATGACCTATGGAGAATAATATCCTTCTGTCAGTATCTAAATTTGATTTTCTGGATGATTTATTTTTTCCTTTCCACTTGGAGAACAGTTGGGTAATTATTATTTTATCGCAGAATAGGAATGAATATCATAATACTTTTTACTTCCTTTATGAAATGAACAATTATTTTTCAGAGGAAGAGTAAGATAAAGAGCACAGTTATCGTTACTAACAATTTCAGTATTACTGGTGTACGTTTTAATCGATTGTACACAACTATGAAAAGTAGTAGAATCGACATTTACATGGTACACATTGAAAAGGTATTGTGTAAGAGAAAAATCCATGTGCTTCAGAAAAATTGGCGCAAGTCGGAATATGTCTTTGTCAATCCATTTAATGTGTACAGGCATTTTATAACCAACCTACTTTTATATTCCCAGTGTAAGTTTGTGGTTCAGACAGCAGATCACATGAACCATCTTTTCTTAAAGATGTACAAGAATGATTTAAGGCTTACAATCTTTCGATCCAAAATGAAATAGTACAAGCGTGTTCACACACAAATCGACATTTTCCTAAACCAAAGAAATTGTGAATGACTATGAAATACAAAGCCACGTCTTTCAATGTCATAATTAGGAAGAAAATGTGTCGTAGAGAGATTTTTAAAAAAAACAAGAATTTATCATTGAGAACTATACAGTTTTAAGTGTACACTTAACAACATGTAATTCACTCATTTCAGGCACTTTCTTGTTTATAGGGTTTGTGTGGTCAGGTGCTGTTAATCACAATAAAATCACAACACTTTACTCTAAGGCTTTTGAGTACAGCAGTGCCTATCATACTGGAGGAGTAGGACTGGAAGTTCTGATTTCATGTTACGTGAAACAGTGAATGTGCATCAAGTGCTTTGCTCGGAAGAATATTTTCGTCCTTCCAATCATTTCTATCAAAAATTATCTGAATGAAACTGGAATATGTACTGCTTATGCAACAGGTGTGTGGCCACATACATATGCATGCATGTAGCTTACATCTATGTCTGTGCCACATGGAGAGAGAGAGAGAAAGACAGAGAAGAAGACGAAAGGATTTGAGAAAATGGAAGAGGTGGGAAAGGGGAATGGGAGGGTGGAAAAAGGGGCAGAGAGAATTTTTAATTGACAACGTGTGTTGCTGTTTGATGAATTCACTCTTTACTCAGCATTCCCATGAACATACTTAAGTTCACGTCACGCCCAGACACGCTGGAACAAGTGAAACACAGGAAACAAGCGCACTGAAATTGTCCTTTCAAAAGAACACATACACCTATTCAACGATGGATAAGCTTACCGTAGAAAAACACGTTCGAGGGAAAAGACACAAGAGAGATAAGAAAAAGAAAAGCAAAGATAACAATAGGGAAAAAGAACAGGTCAGTATAAGAATACGTGCAGCACCTTATAACAAGTTTTTAAAACTCCTGATCAGGAAACGTTGCTTTTTAAACCAGTGTACAACTGAGGTCCACTGTTAAAAAAACCCAGCAAAACAGTGAAAACAAATATACCACAAAGAACGTTAATAAATCAGTTGTATTATATCTCACTGCTGTTCCAACCCTTCCCTTTAGTTGCTGAGCCGAGTGCGCTGACCTATGCGTGACCCGACCATGATGCCTGCCTTCCCTGGGCAGACTGTTTATATCTGGCCTGTCAGCAGCCATAGCTGACATCTGGTGTTTAACTGGGGGAAATGGGTATGACTTTAAATGCCATATTTTTTTTAAAGCGCTTTAGCCAAACAAGAGTGTATTGTAGATAGCTGGATGGCCAGAACCACGAGCTTTAAAATGACACCAAACACGAATATGTTTGACTGGCAAAGCAGACTGCAGTGTTAGTTCAAATACATGCACAATCACAAGCACGGAGACGGTTAATTTCCGATTTCACAAAATTTTGCTGTTTTAAACCGCCGTTAATGCAGTCCTGACAGTTTCCATGCACACAGAACAACATGCCACACAAACTACAGCATGCCAGCATGCACCTCCACTTACTTGAAAGATTTCGACCTGAACGTGGGAGGAGAGGCGCGCGTTTTAATTGCTCCACTGAATTGGGGTCAAGAGGTTGGTCATCACACACTTCTGGGTGCGTGTTGAATGCAGGTTGAAGTTTTTAACACAGTAAGGAATAGTGTACACTCAACTGCACATGTCGGTCAATTTCTCTGATAAACAGACAACACATCCAGCCACTGAACTGTTGTTCACTATTGTATTTATCATTAGCCAACTGTGACGAAAAAATAAAGCTACAAGAACTAAAAAACCTGTCTAAAGACTGCAAAACAATTTCAGTGTGTTTTTCCCTGTCTGTTTCAACGGTCGAGTCAATCCTTGTGTTTCCTCCATAAAAGAAAATCCTTTCATTGCAGCTGTAGTGTTGTTAAAAAGAATCCATGGAAATCAAAAATTTTGAAAATTCTGTTAGCACCTGTTAAATCGCAGGAGAAATGCATAAAATGAAAAAAAAAACCCCACCATAAAACCGTCACAGTCTGGACCTTCTGCACATTTTTATTCAAAACTCACTGTTCCTGGCATAGTGTTGCCTGGTCTAAAACGTGTCTACATTCACATTTGTTCCTTTATTACACTCTTTTTTTCACCAGACACTCACACGCACAGCTCTTATCCTAGCTGACTCTGGACCTAACGTCACTGCTATACACTGTAATATTCCTTGAACAAATTGGTATTTTAAAAAAAAGTGTGATTACAACTGGCATTATACTATTTCTTGGTGCCCTTTGTCGGTGCGTTAAAGGTTATGGCTGCACGGAGGAGAGGAGACACAACCGTCATGTGTTCCTTCAACAGCACGCGCACCTTGTCCTCTGCTCTGTTGACACCTCGAACTCTCACTTTCAGTTCGTTGACGAAGGCGTGTGTCTCTTCTCCACCCTGTTCACCGTGCAGTCCCAAGCCAAAGTGCCAGGTTTTCATGAACTCCAGGCAGTGGTGTTCCAGAATGTGTTGCTTGGGGATTATCTTAGTTTTGGGGAAGTGTTGTCTGAAATAAGCCATATAGTCACTAATATATTGTTCAGTTTCCTTGATGTCCACTTCTGTTACTGGTTTTGTGTGTGAAATTTTCCTGTGAATGCGGTGGTACAGAGAATTCAGCCTGTAGTATTTCTTCCCAATATCAACAGCTTGTTTCTTGATGGTCGTATCAGACGTCAGTGTGTCTGTGATGTGGGCGACTGACTGGCATATGTTCTCAGTCACGCTTGGCTGAAGATATTTGTGGCAGTGGTTGCCAACAAAACTACGTCCATGGTAGGCCTGCACTGTAATTTTGTTTTCCCTCAGTGTAATGTCTAGATTAGATGTTACAGGCCCTAAGCGAAATGCCAGTGGCTGTCTTCTACATTCTTCTTCTTCTTCTTCTATGTCCTGTAGGAGTTCGTTGTACTCCTCCTCTTTCTGCCATCGATCAAACAAAGCTGCATCACCCTCGCCAGTCTGTGCAGAAAGGTCATAAAAAGCTAATTCTGTCCCCAGCCTGTCCAGCTCCCTCTCCTTATCGATGATTCCTGCTTTTAATTTTTGCATGTTGTTGACATATTTCCCAAAAGGTGACATATTTTCATATATTTTCTCTCTATCCTCTGCCAAACACGCTGTATATGTTTGTCAAGACGATGACAGTCCTCCTCCAGGAGATCATGGTGCTTTTTCGCCACACCAAGAAGAATATGGAGATAGGGTGGGGCAACCTGGCTGAGTGGAACATCAAACAGTGGGGTGTGTATTACATTGTTAAATGACTTGGCTTTTTTCTTGTCATTACCGCCGTGGATTCTGAACCGCCGTCTGTCACGTTTGATGCTCTTCAGGCTTCTCTTTGAAGCCACGGGCTGCTCAGCCTGACTTTTCTGAAGGTATCTCTTTGATGTGGTGCACCATAGACAGGGGTGGAGTGACTGTGCACCGGACAGGCCGTAGATTTTCGTGAGAAATTCGTAGTCTCCGAACAGAAAAACTCGGATTTGTTTCCCTTTCCATTCTGCCTGCTGTAGATTTGCAACTTGGCCTTTGTACGGTCGAAGCAGTTTTTTTCAGGTTGTTGTGGTTGTCCTTACAGTTGGCCAGCTCCAGCAAGATGGTGTTTTGCTTTGAGTTTGGCTCCTTCACGTTGGCCACCTGTAGCATGAGCTTAGAGCTGCCACCCCCATGGTCTCCGCCGATCTTCACCCACACCTCGTTTTCTGGGATGGAATCATCATGCCAGGTCAGCAGGTTTTCTTGGTCACACTGGTCAAGAATATTTCTGACAAAGGCTGGCAGATCATCACTCCCACAGAGTCCAACTGGCATGCTGTCTTGACTTGGACTATCTGCTGACTCCAGTCTCATGTGTTGGATTTTAATATCACTGCACATTATTTTTCTCTGAAGACGCCTTTCGGCCTTCTCACTTTCCAGTTTAATGCCCAGACTTCTGACAAACTGGCGTTGTTTTCTCTGCTTGCTCCAGCTGAGGCCAAGACCTGTTCTCCATACCAGCCCTTGCTTCGCAAGTAACTGAGGGCCTGTTTAATCCTGCAGCCTGTAGAATTCTTTGTTGGTATGTTTTTGTTGTCTTCTTCAGTTCTGCTTGCTTGCTGTTGCACTGTATCGTCTGGTGAGGATCCTGATACATCAAGTCGAAACCTGTCTACCTGTCTTGCTCTTTTCTTTTTAAGTGCCAGTCCGGCCACAACTGATGGCTTCCGTGGTTTTATTACTTTTCTCATGATGATAGACTGGCCTTTTGTTTTTAGTCTGGCGGTTGATTTGTCGTCAGACTCTGCTATTTTAATGCGTGTAAGTGCTGTTAGGTATTGTTCTTCATCTCTGCTGAGAGGACCACTCAATTCACTGACATGACGAACTACAGACTTGACAATAGGAAAGAGGTATTGTTCTTCATCTCTGCTGAGAGGACCACTCAATTCACTGACATGACGAACTACAGACTTGACAATAGGAGAGGTTGTGCTGTCAACAGTTTGCACCACTGACTTGGCTTTTTGGGGTGTTGTTTGTATGCAAGTGTCTGTTGTGTTGCTTTTTTGTGCGATGGGAGAGGTTTGCATGTCACTGAAAGATGCTTGTGTCGCACCGACTGGACCATGGAAGGAGCTCTTCCTGGGAGTGGAAGTGTCAGTGGGGAGAAAGGTTGAGTTGTTGTCGTCGGATTCCATGTCCATATCATGGCCATCAATGGAACTGCTCTGTTGTGGCTGTTGTGAGCTTCTCTTTCTTTTGGCTGGCCTTCCTCCCTTTGTTTGACTGACAAACACGGAGCAAACGGAACACTGGTGAACAGACAAGGCTGCATCAAAGTTAACCCACATCGGTGCCGCCTTCTCCACATCAGACAGACTGGTTTTCAATATCGTTTTCGATGGAACAGACAACATCTTCAATTTTCTCAGCCGTGCATAGCACTTCGAGCACAGAGTGCTAGAGTGAATATCAGGACTGTCGCACGAAATATCTATTTCAAAGAACTCACGAAGTTTTGATGTCACATACTGACAGAGAATGGGAGCCCTGGGCTTTGTTTTTTTGCTGGAACGCCCACCACATACTCGACACAAAGACTGAAGTCTCTCATTGTGCAAAAACGCAGTGTGTTCATAAACAACAGCCATTGTTCAATTCGACGCACAACACTTAACACTAATAAGTAAGGAAAGAACTAAACTGTTCAGTTCTCTCACAACAGTGCTCTGAGTACAAGACTGAATGATGTGATGTTCAAAGTAGATTATAGTGAGTAACTTATCCTTAAACTTTCACTTAACTTCATACACCTCAACACTTCAGCATCACATATATATTTGGAAACCAGTCTCCAAGTCAACGCAAAAAAAAAAATAAATAAATACAATAAAACGAGAACAAAAGGATGAGAAAACGAAAAGAAAAAAAAAAGGGGGGGGGGGGACAAAAACTCGGTATCAGCGGAACTAGAAGTTTCAACACGTGAAGAATACACGTTTTAACAAAAAAAGCACAGCAGCTGAACACATAGTCACTGCAAAAATTTGTAGATTACAAACTTCAGTCAATGGTACAAATTCTGATTCTTAGTTGTAACGCAGGCACTTAGAACAAACTTGTAAATCACAAAAAAATCAACATCCAGAAATCTTAGGTTCCGTGTCTACAGACTGGAGAAGATCGGGTAAAATGATCAAGTTTTAATACAGACAAAGAAGGGATTCATCCGCAGCTACTGCCGTGACCCGGTCTCGACCCCGCATCCCACCCCTTCCCCCACTCTGGAATGCCAGGCTTTGAAGGCCTACAGCTGCCGTCAGCAGATAAACTAAAGAGAACGATTTGGCCAGTTTTGCACAGCCGTGATCTATATAGTTTTTATTTTTACCATAAATTGTCTTTAACAAAACAAAATGTTTAAAACATATCTTCTGTTATAATCATTTATATCGCAGGTTGGCGACTGAGGAATTTTTACATTTTTGTCACCATGACCTCAACGTATCCACCAGACAGTCCCCACATCTCAGTTGATCGGTGTCTTCACTTCACTGGACGTGTTACAAGAGGTGCCACTCTACATCTTGGCTGTTCACAGCCAATGACAGGCCGTTATGTCACACTGGTGATATACACTGACAAAGATCCCCTGAATTTCTGTGAGATGGAAGTGCTTGGGATCCCACTGCTTGGTGAGTAGAATGTACCTGAAAATTAACGAAAAGTCTGTGATTCTGTTTGTTTTGGACAATGTAATTCACTGTTTGGTTCATCAGTTTGGTCTCATCCCCAGTTTACATATTTCAGTGTCAAATGTCAAAGAAATACACTTTCAATTGTATGATGACTTCAACAATTTTAAATCAAAGCAAATGAGTATAAAGTGAAATAAAAAAAAGGTTATGTCTATGTTATTTGTTCTTTAAATATGTTTACTTTAATAAAAAAAATTCATACAAAATTAAAGTACACACACACATACACACACACACACACACACACACACACACACACACACACACACACACACACACACACACACACACACACCACCCACACATACATACATACATACACACACATACACACACACACATACACACACACACACACACACACACACACACACACACACACACACACACACACACACACACACACACACTGCTTTGGAATCCTGCTATCCTGCATGCGCACGAATTGTCCTGACCATCTTTGCTGAGACTGTGTTAGCAGTGCATCTATGCTTGGCAACTGGACTTGCACAAGTACGTTCACGTTTGAGACTCTGTTGTACCATTTGATGTTTAAGACACGTCGGAGGCAGCACTGGTGAAAATGATCTAGTAGCTTGACATACCTACGGTAGCGATTCCAGGACTCGCATCCATACAGCAATGCAGTCAGGACTACTGCTCTATATACTGCACACTTCGTCTCCAGTTTCAAGCTCCTTTCGTTCCATACTCGTTTGTGGAGTCTGCCACTTGCCTTAGCGATGCGGTTGGATACCTCCTTATCGAGACTGTTGGAAGAGGAGCGACTGCTACCAATATAGATGAAGGAGTCAACATTGTTAAGGACCTTGCTGTAGGTCTTTATTTCAGGCATGTTTGATGTTGATCTTTTTGCAGGTTGAAACATAACTTCAGTCTTTTTCATGCTTCTTGTGAGTCCACAGCGCTTAGTGACCACAGACAGAGAATCTGTAAGTCTTTCAAGGTCATCCTCTGAGTGGGCAAAGATAGCACAGTCATCAGCATATAGGAGGTCACGAACAAGTGATTTAGTGACTTTACCTTCAGGCACTGAGTATCGAAGGTACCTCCCTCTGTCCTAGTACAAGTTGACAGAAAAATAAAATAAAAAAGACAAAATCCTAATTTGTTGGCTATTTAAATGAGGTCCTACTGTTATGGGTGAGATGTTCCAACCATTTAAAGATAACAAATCTAAGTGAAGCAGCCAGTCTGGATATTAAGTCAACAAGGACACAGTGCAGTTCTTACAGGTACAAGTTTAACAAATATTTTCAATCCATCAATGGCTCAGTAGAGCATATCATCCATAGTGTACCCACCCCAATCCGTTTGTTAAATGTGTGAATGAAATCTATTATGTAACATTAACATATGCTGGACGGACTTGCAGAGTGGCTGGGGATGAGGGGGGTGGGGGAGATGCTGGAGGCAACGAGAGATAGAGATGGTTGGAAGTCCATGGTCGCCAACGCCATGCGGCAGGGCACCTGTTGATGATGATGATGAACATTAACATCTGCTGTAATAAAGAATTTTAGAGGATGGCGTTTTAAAGCAACGACAGTCTTTTCCCCCGACTATTACAGCTACTAGTTTTTCTTTTTGATGAAATATATGAACGCCTCTGTACAATCTGATACTTGCGGGTGATTGATGTTCTTTGTCTCATTTAGTCTATTCGTTATGACTGAACCACACCTACTAAGGAAAACAGATTACAGATTATGCATGAGTACTTAAACTATATTATGGATTGTAATTACCTCATAAAGGGGACAGAGGTTTTTCAAATCAAAGCAACATAGATACATATTTTGACGGTACTTCCACTGCATTGCACGACCTCATATACAACTGCGCTAAGATATTTAACTGAGTCTTCTCTTGTAATTAAATTTTGCTCATTACTGCAAACTGACTAAATTAATTACAGCAAATGACTACTCTCATACGAACATGAAACTGACAGATTTGTCAAATTAGTGCTATGAAAACTTTCCTCGAATCTGATACTAAAAAGGCAGGAAAAGAAATGAAATGGATCTGACAATGTAGTCAGCGCTTGAATAGATCAACAAAATAGATATCTGAAAAAGGCTAGTGACAAGAAAGCTGTTTTGTCCTGAAATGAAATGACAATGACATTGGTATATACATTAAGAAGCCAAAAACTGCATAATATCTACAGTACAAACCTCCATAATAATTCGCATAGCATCATTTGTGTACGTATTGGAGATACGAGATAATTTTTTATCTTTGTTTTCTTTCTTTCATTCTACTTTTAGAGAACTGGATTCCACCCAAACGTGTCTATCCACCAGCGGTTCTTCACATGGATGGACTGGGTTTGTCCACAGGACAAAGACTGAAGGAGGGACAAGGGGTCTGTCCAGACACACACTTCCAGTGTACCCGAGGTTTCTGCATCCCCACCTACCTGCTGAACAATGGCTTCATGGACTGTCCTTTGGGAGAGGATGAACACATTACTGACTTGACTTGCCCTGGTTTCTTTCGTTGTTGGACCACTGGTAACTGTCTTCATCCTGACTACCTTTGTGATGGGGTCAGCCATTGTCCTTTCCATGAAGATGAACGTTACTGTGAAGTGGAACGTTGTCCAGACCAGTGTGTATGTGAAGGTCAAGCATTCCGCTGTGAGACAGGGTTTAATTACAAAGCACAGTTTCAGCTGCGTTATCTCGACTTTTCTGGATCAATCAATCCTGATTTGAAGAACATTGAACCATTGAGTTATCTTCAGTATCTGAACCTTTCATCATGTAAACTGATAGAAGTAAAGCTCAGCTCATTAAGCCAGCTCCGTATTCTTGATCTCAGTCATAACCACATAGATAGTTTTAACTTTCTAAAACTCAGTCATTTGTCTGAGTTGACACACCTGAATTTGTCGTTTAATCATTTATCAAGTCTGATAGATCCTGATTTTTCCAGCTTTATGCGTACAGCTGGTTTTAGCAAACTACAAGCTCTGGTAAATGGTTGACATTGGACTAAAGACAATCACAACTAAGGGACTAGCAGAGTCAACACAGATATCAGTTTTAGATATTCGTCACAACCCAGTGCACACATTGCAGACAAAAGTGTTTGGCAAGTCTATACAGGCTTTATATACCGACAGTCCCAAGTTTTGTTGTTATCATTTCCACTTGACCCAACTGGCAGAATGTCATGCCCCTGTGGATGAACTGTCGTCGTGCAGTGACCTTCTAAAGTCTGACTTTTTGAGAGTGTTGCTGTGGATTCTTGCTACCATGGCACTGACAGGTAACGTAGGTGTGTGGATCTACAGGACTTTCATAGAAAAGCAAGGTACGTCTGTAGCTTACAAGGTCCTGGTTGTCAACCTCTGTGCATCTGATTTTTTCATGGGAGTTTACATGTCCATAGTTGGATTGGCAGATATTGTCTTCCGGGACATTTACGTCTTAAAAGAAGAACAATGGAGACACAGTGTGTTGTGTCAAATAACAGGCTTTCTGGCCATGATGTCCAGTGAAATGTCAGCTTTTGTCATCTGTCTTATTACGTTGGATCGGTTTCTGTTATTACGATTTCCGTTCAGTGTACGTCTTCGTCTGTCAAAATTCTCGGCATTTGTGGCGTGTTCTATTATCTGGATATCTGCTATTGTAATGGCCACCATCCCTCTCTTCATGTCTCACTGGAAGTTCTACAGTCAGAACAGCATCTGCCTACCTTTGCCCATCACACGACGTCAGTTTCCTGGTCAGCAGTACGCCTTTGGTGTCTTTATCGTTCTCAACTTTATCATTTCCTCTGTCATTGGAGTTGGTCAAGTAGTCATCTATCACACCATCCACAGTCATCTAAAGGCCTGCAGAAAGACAGCCGGAACCAGGACGTTGCTATAGCACGACGTCTGTTTCTGATTGTTGTCACTGATTTCTGCTGCTGGTTCCCTATCGGCCTGATGGGACTGCTGGCTGCAAATGGCACACCTATCTCAGACCTTGTCAACGTGTGGGCCGCCGTCTTTGTGTTGCCTCTCAACTCAGCACTCAACCCCTTTCTGTACACGTTGAACACTTTGCTGGAGAGACGGGCCAGACATGTGGAAAAGAAACGGATTGAAAAGATTATGACCAGTATACATCAACAGATGCGTACATGGTCAAGTGAAAAGATGTTGGAACATGTGCGTAAATGTTTAAGCTTTGGCGTAGTGGCAAAAGAACATGTTCTTGAGTTAGTTGTTCAGTGCCCAGAATCTAGTCATGTAGGGAAGGAGTCATCATGAAACCGATTCAGAGACAGATCAATCAACAAACAAGTGGTACTGAAGCTGGTAAAGAAGTTTTATTTCCGTCTTGTAGAGAAAGCCTTCCTTCACAGAGACAGAGAACGTATGCAAAGTCTTGAGGAAAAATATTCTGACAGCTTTTAAGACAGCGTTAGGCAGTTGTCCTTGATCCTCAACAGGAAAATTAGTATTGATATTCAGATGGTAATTTAAAAGGTTTGTAATAATTAAGTTAAATACATTTCATGCGTTCATGTAAGATAACGAGGGTGAGTGGAATAACATTATCACAATACGATTGGCAAAGCTTTCTACAGTTTCTAGACAAAATCTGTTGTTGTGTTTTTAAGTTTTGTTTTTTGTTTGTTTGTTTGTTTCTTTGTTTGTTTGTTTGTTTTTTGTAACTGATATTCATCTCAGTAAAAAAATTACTAAGTGGAGTTATAGATATGCATTTGTTCCACTGCACAGCAGATAATCGTTCACATGATGTGAAACTAAAACTAGTTTACGTTCAGAAAGAAATGACAATGATGTGTCTTGTTTTACATACACAAAACCAAATCCATTTTGGCAGTCAGCAGGTGCATGCTCTGATCTCTGATTGGCAGACAATGTTACAGACCTGGGAGATAAGAAATGTGTCCACTCTTCACCCACCAGGCAGAGGTATGTGGGATGCACCAAACCTAAGACTTCCCTAGTGAAAGTCCAGCGTTTTTCTACTTAAATACCTGCTTGTCTAGTTATTTAGCCCGCATGAGGTTGAAAACGAAGAACACACGACAAGACCAGGACCAAGCAATATTACTACAGAAATGATTAGACCCTAGAAGATTTTGTATTGAAACAAATAACAGTCCTCCTAAATGAAATTTATGACACCAAAAATATCCCCAGATATATTTCAAAATCGATCTTCATTGCACTTCCAAAAAAGCAGGGGCTACAGAATGCGAACTAGGTCGTAAAATCAGCTTGTTGAGTCATGTAACAAAACTCCTAATAAGAATAATCATGACGAGGGCAAGGAACAGAATCAAAAGAGATATAGCAGCAGAACAGTGTGAATTTGTCAAAGGAAAAGAAACTATTAATGCCATATACATCCTAAAAACTAACATAGAGAGGTCGCTAGAGTTCAGTAAGAATTTATGTTTATTCTTTGTTGATTGTACCAAGGCCTTTGATCAGGTAAGACACGAGGAATTGATCAATCAGATAGAAAGGCTCAGTATTGATGGAAAAGATCTAAGAATAATCAGAAAGATGTATTGGAAACAAAGCTGAATGAGAATAGAAAACGGTATAAGCTCTTTCCAAGTATCAAAAGAGGGTCAGCAGGGTTATGTTCTGTCACCAGATTTGTTTTCACTTTACAGCGAAATCATCATGAGAAACCTAGAAGAATGCCCTGGGATAAAGATTGGAAGATGAATGATAAACAAGATTCGTTACTCAGATGACACTGTGCTAATTGCAGAAATGAAAAAGACCTACAAGATCTTGTGAATATATAGAAATGGAAAGGAAAAATGAAATGCTAGAGCTGAATAGCAACAGACCTGAAATGATGGTAGCCAGTAAAAAAAAAAAGAAACTCCCTCATGCAAAGCAACAACAATTTGCGCGACTTTCAGAAAGGTTGATAAGTTTAAATAGCTGGAAACAGTCATCTCACCAGATGGCAGATGACATCAGAAATAGCCAGCAGAATCAGCCGACCCAAAACAGCATTCAAAAGACCAAACGCGTTCTTATCAATAATGCCTACCAATAAACATCAGGATGAGAGTTCTTGAGTGTTATACAGAACTGATACTGTTGTGCAGTTGTGAGGCATGGAGAGTCAACACGCAAAGTCAGAACAAAACTGAGGCAACTGAAATGTGGTTTCTAAGAAAAATGTTACTTCCTTTGAACACAATTTCATCAGGCACCACACACACACACACATGCACACAAACACACACACACACACACACACACACACACACACACACACACACACACACACACACACACACACACACACACACACACACACACAACACACACACACACAGATTCACGTACATCCACATGTTGCTTTGTCGTTGTATTGATTCTGACCAGCCTTTCTTCATCAAAAGGGATATTTAATTTGTTCAGATAATAAACAGACAAAAGCAAAGTAAATGAAATTTACAGTGAAAGAAATAAACGAGGTAGCAAACAACAGAGAACTAAAATCAAACTAAACCAATCAAATAACCCATCAGTCAATAATTAGCCAAGCAACCAACTAGTCAACCTTCCTATCCATTAGCTTAATTACCAACCAAGCAGCCAAGCAACTAAGCAAACAGAACTGAAGAGTAGAGTGTATGGGGTGGGGACAAGCTTGTCAGTAGATTTTTTTAGGATCACTGCACTCAGGGATATCACTTTTGTGCTCAACCTTTTTGTCCCATTTTCTACGCCACTTTAATGGCCACAGAAGCTGGAACGGTTTTTACAATGTGATGGTGGTGGTGTCAGTGAGGATGATAATCATGATGCTACGGAGTTCCATCTAGGATTGAGGCTGCGTGATAGGGCTGTACTCTACACTTACTATTATAACATATCGTGGCATTAACCAGGCCTGAGAGATACAGATATATGCAGTGCTGTCAGAAGATTTCAGCAACACCTTCAGTGACTCATCTGTGAAGTGGATGAGACTCGACTGTGTTGTCCCAGTCTTCCCAATGAGCCCATTGGATGCCCTAATCTGGTAGGAACTAGTTAGAGCCGAAAAATCCCACAATGATTTTTGAAAGGACTAATGGGGATTCGAACCCACAACTTTCCGCTCGGTAGTCTGTTGCGCAAAACAGTTCACCACGTCGACTGATTATGATCGAAATAAATATTTGTTCTTTTTTTGCTGAAAGAGATGAATGTGGAAGTAGATCACATTTGATGACGCATTGAGAACATATTTACCTCCCATTTTTCGTTTTTTGTTTTGTAAAGTGGGTCATGATCCTTTTGCCATTCTTTTTAAAATATTGTTGCTACATGGACTTGGATCACCCATTCTTCACGACAAAGCAGACTGTGTACAAAGCTGGGCTGTTTACACAAATCATGAACCAGTTGTCTCACACAAGTGGGGCAGTGTCTGCAGTATCGTGGTCTGCTGGCTTCTCTGCCACTAGAATAATTAATGTTTTGTGCCGGGCGCCATGAAAATGAATCCCGCTCGTGAATGATCAAGATCGCATGCAGACATGCTTGTGTTTGACTGAGTGGCCAAAATGTGTGCATGGAAGATCTAAGTATTTTGAAAAAGAAGATTTAAAACTTCATTTATTTTCAGATTGTGCGAATCTTATGATTATTATAACCCTGACATTTGCATTCAACGCAATCTCCTTGCAAAGCATACATTTCTATATGGCATGTTTGATCCGGTATTGTTCAAAAATATTTTTCTGGTCACTTCTGTGCATGCTGCATGACTACAAGTAAAGTTAGAAAAGAAAACATAAAAAGCGTGAAACTTTTTTTTTACCATGCTGAGACAGCGTCGGCTGCTCTGGTTGGGCCACGATCGCCGCATGGAAGATGGTCGCATCCCAAAAGACATCTTTCATGGTGAGCTTGCCACAGCGCAGAGAAACATTGGCCGCCCACAGCTGAGATACAAAGACGTTTGCAAACGTGACATGAAGGCGCTTGAGATCAACACTGAGTCCTGGACGACCTCGCAGACGACCGTAACAGCTGGAGAACCACTCTCAAGAAACAGCTGCAGATTGGTGAGAACAAACTGTCAGCTGCTGCAGCAGAAAAGCGAGTTCGCAGAAAAAGGATGACAGCCAACAGCATCAGCATACACATGCGACCGCTGCGACAGAGACTGCCTCTCTCCATTGGTCTCTACAGTCATAGGCGACGCTGTTTGGGCCAAGCAGACAGCTCATCTAGACATTAGAAGGGGTGTACTTTGTCCATGGTCAGCCATGACCGAGGGAGGCCTACTATGTATATATATGTATGTTTACATTAACAAAATACACACTTACCTGCACACACACATCACAACACATACATGTACATACACATACACACTCACATACATACATAAACGCACACACGATGAGCATCCAGAGTCGATATGAACAAAGTGATTGAAGCTGACTGTCTAATGTGGATAGGAGTTACAGTCTAGAAAGGAGTAGGTAAATAAACAAATGAAAAAATAGATGTTAGTGCACTCATGATAGGACGTGAGGACTAACATTAAATCAAGTAAACACACCAATCAGCTAAATGCAAATACATTAATTAAGCATGGGTCAGGCATTGAAATCCTCAACTCACACCCATAGGGGTTTCACAGATCATGTTTTCTGATCAGCCCTTTTTCTAAATGGCATATGACTGGCTCATATCTGCCTTTTGAATGGGGTGGTTGGAGTCATAACATTCCAAAAGTCATGACGAACGTATAAAATCTACACACCAAACAAATAAACAAAACATGATTTTACTTGGTTTTTTCAATTACATTTGATTGTAGATGCAATCCATTGTACCAAAACACAGCAACTGTATGGCATTCTTCCTAACAAAGACATTCCACCAGGCACGTTGATAAGAACCAAACTCGAACGACAAAACATCTCAGGCTACCTTGGAATCAGTTTGGATAGAATGTTGACCTTCAGAAAACACGTGAAAATCACAACATTTAAGTGTAAACAGAGTATTTCTTTCCTCAAAGCAATGAAAACCAAGGACATTGAGCAATACCATCTCTTCCAGCAATACCAAGCTATACTGAGTTTAGTCAACTGAAGACTTGATCTCACAAAGTTACAACTGACTTACATGTTGACAGAATACAGAATGAAACAATGAGAGTGATCCTCGGGATACAAAAAGAAAACCCCAAGACGTCTGTGTGGTACATACTTCTTGACCTTTCTTCAATACAGTCAAGCTATAAAATTGGATTAGGGAATCACACACTTGACCTTTCTTCAATACAGTCAAGCTATAAAATTGGATTAGGGAATCACACACTTGACCTTTCTTCAATACAGTCAAGCTATAAAATTGGATTAGGGAATCACAAACTTGACCTTTCTTCAATACAGTCAAGCTAAAAAATTGGATTAGGGAATCACATACTTGACCTTTCTCCAATACAGTCAAGACATAAATTGGATTAGGGAATCACACACTTGACCTTTCTTCAATACAGTCAAGACATAAAATTGGATTAGGGAATCACATACTTGACCTTTCTCCAATACAGTCAAGACATAAAATTGGATTAGGGAATCACACACTTGACCTTTCTCCAATACAGTCAAGACAAAAATTGGATTAGGAAATCACACTTGACCTTTCTCCAATATAGTCAAGACATAAAATGGATTAGGGAATCACACACTTGACCTTTCTCCAATGCAGTCAAGACTACAAAATTGGATCAGGAAATCACACTTGACCTTTCTCCAATATAGTCAAGACATAAAATGGATTAGGGAATCACAACTTGACCTTTCTCCAATACAGTCAAGCTATAAAATTGGATTAGGGAATCAACATCTTGACCTTTCTCCAATACAGTCAAGCTATAAAATTGGATTAGGAAATACACACTTACATTTCTCCAATACAGTCAAGCTATAAAATTGGATTAGGGAATCACATACTTGACCTTTCTCCAATATCAGTCAAGACATAAAATTGGATTAGGGAATCACACACTTGACCTTTCTCAATACAGTCAAGCTATAAAATTGATTAGGGAATCACAACTTGACCTTTCTCAATACAGTCAAGCTAAAAATTGGATTAGGGAATCACATACTTGACCTTTCTCAATACAGTCAAGCTATAAAATTGGATTAGGGAATACACATACTTGACCTGTCTTCAATAAGTCAAGCTATAAAATTGGATTAGGGAATCACATACTTGACCTTTCTCCAATATAGTCAAGCTATAAAATTGGATTAGGGAATCACATACTTGACCTTTCTCCAATACAGTCAAGCAAAAATTGGATTAGGGAATCACATACTTAACATTTCTCCAATACAGTCAAGCTATAAATTGGATTAGGGAATCACATACTTGACCTTTCTCCAATACAGTCAAGCTATAAAATTGGATTAGGGAATCACATACTTGACCTTTCTTCAATACAGTCAAGACATAAACTTGGATTAGGGAATCACTTACTTGACCTTTCTTCAATACAGTCAATACATAAAATTGGATTAGGGAATCACACACTGACCTTTCTTCAATACAGTCAAGCTATAAAATTGGATTAGGGGAATCACATACTTGACCTTTCTCCAATATAGTCAAGCTATAAAATTGGATTAGGGAATCACATACTTGACCTTCTCCAATACAGTCAAGCTATAAAATGGATTAGGGAATCACATATTAACCTTTCTTCAATACAGTCAAGCTATAAAATTGGATTAGGGAATCACATTCTTGACCTTTCTTCAATACAGTCAAGCTATAAAATTGGATTAGGGAATCACATACTTCACCTTTCTCCAATACAGTCAAGCTATAAAATTGGATAAATGGAATCACATACTTGACCTTTCTCCAATACAGTCAAGACATAAAATTGGATTAGGGAATCACACACTTGACCTTTCTTCAATACAGTCAAGCTATAAATTTGGATTAGGGAATCACATACTTGACCTTTCTCCAATACAGTCAAGCTATAAAATTGGATTAGGAATCACAAATTGACCTTTCTCCAATACAGTCAAGACAAAAAATTGGATAGGAAATCACTACTTGACCTTTCTCCAATTAGTCAAGACATAAAATTGGATTAGGGAATCACATACTTGACCTTTTCTCAATAAGTCAAGCTATAAAATTGGATTAGGGAATCACATATTGACCTTTCTCCAATACAGTCAAGCTATAAAATTTGATTAGGGAATCACATACTTGACCTTTCTCCAATACAGTCCAGCTATAAAATTGGATTAGCGAAATCACATACTTGACCTTTCTCCAATACAGTCAAGCTATAAAATTGGATTAGGGAAATCACAACTTGACCTTTCTCCAATACAGTCAAGCATAAAATTGGATTAGGGAATCACATACTTGACCTTTCTTCAATACAGTCAAGCTATAAAATTGGATTAGGGAATCACATACTTGACCTTTCTCCAATATAGCAACCAATAAAATTGGATTAGGGAATCACATACTTGACCTTTCTCCAATACAGTCAAGCTATAAAATTGGATTAGGGAATCACATACTTGACCTTTCTACAATACAGTCAAGCTATAAAATTGGATTAGGGAATCACATACTTGACCTTTCTCCAATACAGTCAAGCTATAAAATTGGATTAGGGAATCACACACTTGACCTTTCTTCAATACAGTCAAGCTATAAATTGGATTAGGGAATCACACACTTGACCTTTCTTCCCAATACAGTCAAGCTATAAATTGGATTAGGTAATCACAACTTGACCTTTCTCCAATACAGTCAAGCTATAAACTTGGATTAGGGAATCTCTTATTTGACCTTTTCCAATACAGTCAATCTATAAAATTGGATTAGGGAATCACTTACTTAACCTTTCTCTCAATACAGTCAAGCTATAAAATTGGATTAGGGAATCACACTTGACCTTTCTTCAATACAGTCAAGCTATAAAATTGGATTAGGTAATCACATACTTGACCTTTCTCCAATACAGTCAAGCTAAAAATAGGATTAGGGAATCACTTACTTGACCTTTCTCCAATACAGTCAATCTATAAAATTGGATTAGGGAATCACTACTTAACCTTTCTTCAATACAGTCAATCAAAATTGGATTAGGGAATCACAACTTGACCTTTCTCCAATACAGTCAAGCTATAAAATTGGATTAGGGAATCACATCTTGACCTTTCTTCAATACAGTCAAGCTATAAAATTGGATTAGGGAATCAATACTTGACCTTTCTCCAATACAGTCAAGCTATAAAATTGGATTAGGGAATCACATACTTGACCTTTCTCCAATACAGTCAAGCTATAAATTGTATTAGGGAATCACATACTTGACCTTTCTCCAATACAGTCAAGCTATAAAATTGGATTAGGGAATCACACACTTGACTTTCTCAATACAGTCAAGACTATAAATTGGATTAGGGAATCACTTACTTGACCTTTCTTCAATACAGTCAAGCTATAAAATTGGATTAGGGAATCACATACTTGACCTTTCTTCAATAGTCACACATAAATTGGATTAGGAATCAATTGACCTTTCTCACAATACAGTCGCTATAAATGGTTGGGAATACATTGACCTTTCACGTGTCAAGGCTTATTAAAATTGGATTACGCGAGGTAACTAGACAGTAACCTTAAACGCGTTGTATCCACATACAGTAAAAGCGGTGTAACATATCGTGGATAAGCACGCGAGTAACACGTACGTCTCTGTGTAACACTAACGCAATGATTTTCTTCATCTGCAGTACGTCAGTACGAATGATTTGAATGTTATTTGGAAAAAGAGAGAAAGACAACAGACAACAAGAACGAGAGAACAGAAGACAATACAAACGCAGCACGGACTACGGCAGCACGCATCACACACACACACACACTCACACAACACACACACACTGCCCTTGAATTTAATTTCAAAACTATAAACAATATGATTAGGGACATATCCTTCTTCACTTTCGCTCTTTCTCCATTTCTCTCTCTCCTCCAACTCTCTCTCAAAATAGCATTGGGATTCCCTCGATACAAGCCGTTCCCAACAACATCTAAAAGAATGGCCCTAAAGCGGTGTCAAGTGTCACGATGGTTCAACACACATTGAATTCAATGTTTCTGGCCACTGACCGTAAGAAAGGAACCTTGTCGTTTTCCTCGTCCTCGTTGTCTTCAGCCCGTTCGTACGACTGGATGAGCGTCTGGAGTCGTTTGTTGATGGCCGAGAAATGTTTCTTTGACGTTGGGCCAGGGTGACCTCCTTCCATTTGAATTTTAAGACCGTGCTGCAGACTTTGTTCCTTTTGGATTCCGGCGATGAATTTCCAGATGGATGGATTCGGGCCGTCAAACATGGATTGCAAGCCCCTGTGCCACCCTTCCAGTTTATTATTTGTACGCGGGAGATCGACTTGGTTCCTGTCGCGAACTGACCAAAACTCAAGAGCAAAACGTGGAGGGGCCCGCGTGGGATTTGCGTCCCGTCTTCTCCCACGGCGGAGTCTTCCAACATAATTGTCCTCAAAGTAGTCATAGAGTTCACCCAAGCGTGAGTCCATGTCTCTTTCACTCATGTCTTCCTGCAGTTTCTCGAAATGCCCTGTGATCTTCTCTGGTGCCAAAAATGCCAATGATGCGAGCATGCGGCAGTACAGCCGTGTGTCTTCGCCGTCGGTATAGGTGACTCGCAAACCAAGATCCTGGATCTTTCTCCAGATTGACTGGCATAAGTGGAAGAAGCATCCTCTGACCTCGATGTGTGATAACGCCGAGATGATTGCAGCTTTGGCTGTCAATTCAAAATCAAGGATGCAAAACCGTGGGTTCAGATTTGGTGCGTACATTTTGATAAGGCGCCACATTTCCTCGTATGTCCGTCTGTTCTTTCCTGCCAGAAGAGCATACAAGCATGGGAAGACATGGTTGTCTTTAATGACATGAATGGTGTACAGCTGAAAAAACAGTTGTGGTGCTACTTTGAACGTGCCGTCGGCCATCCAGTTACAGTTTGCAGTCATAAACCGCAACATTTCGTCGGTTCCGAAGAGAATAATGCGTTTCAACCGGTTTTTCTTCTTCTTCAGCATCATTATCAGCGTCACCTGTATCGTGCAATAGAAACCTGACTTGAGTGCCTCCAACTAGAACTTCTCTGAATTGTTCCCGAATTTCGATGTCTTCCAAATTTAGTGGAAGAGGGGGAAAGGCATCATCTCTTTTCCGTTTTCTCTGAATTGTGCGTCTGAGTGCTGATCTCTGTGGCAAATTGGTCAGCGTCTCATCAGTCAAATTTGCCATCATTTCTCCAATTAATCTTCGAGGTGGTGCATCTGTAGCAGCGGCTCTTTCTTTCATCTCAGCAATACTTTTCTGCTTCTGGACGTCCGCTGGGTTGGCAGGGTGGTTGTGGTCATTCTTTACATTGGGGATGGCACCATTGCGGTAGTCAAGCGGAGTGCTGATTCTCCCTTTACATTTGTCCTGTACGCAGCGCCAGTTGACCGTTGTTTTATTTACACTATCTCGACGGTAAAAATACCAGTTGTAGAGGATCTTGTCATAGGAGTAACGAGACTGTATTACCTCCATGGCCAAAGTTTTAAATGTTTGTTTGGACTGCAAATGATCGACACTCTCCCTGAACACTAACTCAATGCTTGTCGTGCTAACCAAGATTAGAACACAAACTCACAAGATAAAAAGAAAGTTTGCACTTATACACACACACACACTCACTCTCTCTCTCTCTCCCTCTTCCTATCTCATCTCTCATCTCTCATCATCACGCGGAAGTGTTACACGCGGTAGTGCTACTCGCGTTAGTCTTACACTCGCGACAGTGTTACACTCGCGGAAGTGTTACACGCGGTAGTGACGCTCGCGGTAGTGCCCCGCACCCCCTTTCAACAATACAGTCAAGCTATAAAACTGGATTAGGGAATCACATACTTGACCTTTTTCCAATGTAGGCAAGCTATAAAATTGGATTAGGGAATCACATACTTGACCTTTCTCCAATACAGTCAAGCTATCAAATTGGATTAGGGAATCATATACTTGACCTTTCTTCAATACAGTCAAGCTATAAAATTGGATTAGGGAATCACATACTTGAACTTTCTCCAATATAGTCAAGCTATAAAATT
Source organism: Monoplex corrugatus (assembly GCA_030674185.1). Classification (NCBI taxonomy): domain Eukaryota; kingdom Metazoa; phylum Mollusca; class Gastropoda; order Littorinimorpha; family Ranellidae; genus Monoplex; species Monoplex corrugatus. Next base: position 84,512,278 of record JAPXFY010000014.1, read on the forward strand.
GGATTAGGAAATCACACCTAACCTTTCTCCAATACAGTCAAGCTATAAAATTGGATTAGCGAATCACATTCTTGACTTTTCTCCAATATAGTCAAGACATAAAATTGGATTAGGGAATCACATACTTGACCTTTCTTCAATACAGTCAAGACATAAAATTGTATCAGGAAATCACATGCTTGACCTTTCTTCAATAGAGTCGAGACATAAAATTGGATTAGGAAATCACACAATTGACCTTTCATTAATACAGTCAAGACATAAATTTGGATCAGGAAATCACACACTTGACCTTTCTTCAATACAGGCAAGATATAAAATTGGATCAGGAAATCACTTACTTGACCTTTCTTCAAT
>JAPXFY010000014.1:84512734-84530234 GCA_030674185.1 Monoplex corrugatus
ACACCAATGTGGTCCAGCACAAGTGCTAAAGTCCTCTCTAAAAAAGAGACTATGTAATGGCTTGACATCGCTGACTGGCCCCCGGAACTTCGTGGTTTTAAAAAACTTAAATTTGGGAATGAATCTGAGTTTGGTGGTGTGGTAGGGAAAACGGGAAAAGAGTGACATGGAATCCACACCACAGAGGTGGTACAGGGGGGCATTGGGACAAACAGTCCTAACAGTAAAAGGACAGAAAAAGAAAGAAAGAAAGTGGCCCGTGTCCCCTGGGGAAGAATTTATCAAGTTATTTCTCGTGGAGGGTGGATGAAGAGAGGAACTCTTCCCTTGTGCGAGACAAAAAGACTAGAAGAGTAATAGTTCACCCCACACATGTTAATGTCCCCGTGTCAGTGTTTGATCAACAACTCAGTAAAAGAAACTATCGCATACTGAAAGTTCCTAGTCTTATTCATATTTGTATTTATTTCTTTTGTCATTGTGGATATACCATGTGAAACTCAAGTTACCTCCCATGTACCAAGACTTCAGAAAGGCAAGAAGGTTAATTGGCCTTCAAGGGAAGGGACCTTGGAAATACATCTACCTCTCCAATGTTCTATGCAAGAGAATATGGGCGAATGCCCTGCTCTTCACGATTTTGAACTGCCCTGGAATCTTTATACTGTACAGGCCAGAAGGCACACAAATCCGACACGTTTTTCATCATGCTCCTAAAGACTGGACATTTGATTACATTTTTCAGTCAAACTGTGGAGAAAAGTCAGGGCCTCAATGGGGAAAGAACACCTGAACTTCGAGTATAGTTATTAGCAGGCAAACGTCTGATCCATTCTGCCACTCTTCTCCTCGATTGCACGGCCAAAAGTATTGTAAAACCGTTGTCATATCTTCATAGCATTATGAAAAATTGCTCCACATGATCAGTAATGTGGCGTAGTGATTGGGGAAAAAACCAAAGCTGTATTGTAAAATTTGAACAAGAAAAATCCACACACACACACACACACACACCACACACACACACACACACACACACACACACACACACACACACACACACACACACACACACACACACACACACAAAATACAATACAATCTGATGAGACAGGCACAAATTTTCGGTCAACTGGCCTTTGTCAAGTGTAACGTAAGATCACAAACGAATAAACACCAAATACAAACATTAGGTCAAAAAAAGATTAAAACCTCCCTGCTGCTATGTCTAGTGTAAGGAAACCTTTCAATCAGACAAATTTATGTCATATGACTATGATATCTGTGACCACTGTGTAGCTTGTTTACGAGGAAAGAAATTCTCAAAAAAGTAAACACGCACGCACGCACGCACACACACACACACACACACACACACACACACACACACACACACACACAAACACATACACGCGCACAAACACACACACACATATGCTCGCACGCACACATAAATAGAGAGAGAGAGAGATGGACAAACAGACAGACAGACAGACAGACAGAGACAGATACAGAGAAACATAAATAGAAGACAACAGACAAACAGACAGACAGAGACACAGAGAGAACAGAAAGAGAGAGAGAGAGAGAGAGAGAGAGAGAGTGAGAAAGACAGAGAGAGAGAGTCAGAGAGAGACAGACAGACAGAGAGAGAGAGAGACAGAGACAGAGACAGAGAGAGAGAGAGAGACGGAGACAGAGATACAGAGAGACAGAGAGATTAACATGATTATATGTTCCTCACTCCCACCCAGTTATTTCAATTGATGTTTTTAGAACAAGAACGAAATGAGCAGATTTGATCAATAACAAAGTAAGATCACCGCACATTTTACGTACATGCTGCATTGTCATAAATCACACGAGTAGTCAGTGATTTTCCCCGTGTTGTGGAATCGAGAATTGATTTAAAATTCTCGTTGGCTAGGTTTTCATTTCTAAACTGTTCATAGTAAATGCATTTAAATTGTATTATGATAAAATATAGCCTGTGTGCTATTAATATGCACGGAATTGTGATGACGCTATATCTAGATTAATCATATAACATCACTAAGAATGTTATCTAATTAGCTTGGCTTCTGAGGAATAAAACCTTGCAATGTCTTTTCACAGCTCAAATTTAGAGATGGCTCCAATCAAAATCCATGCTGATTTGATCGTGGTGTATGGATACAAGTGTGTTACACGTACAACAGTCTGCTGCTGGATTCATAGTTTGAAACGAGGAATGGTGACTTGAAAGACAACTACTGATGTGGATGTACCAGTGAGGCCTGCAACTATAAAACCGATTATCTTGTGAACAGAATTAATGGAAAAGGATCTGCATATTTCAGTTCATATAATAATAATGATGTCATCAGCAAGACAGGCATGAGACCAGACATCGCTCTCCACTCTGACTCCTCGAAACAAGTGATTCTGATAGAACTCACTGTGCCATACGAAAGCAGAATGGAAGAAGCACATATCTACAAGACCGAAAAATACGCCGGTCTTGCCAGCACCCTGAAGAAAGCAGGTCTGCGGGTCAAAATCTTCGCCATAGAGGTCGGGGCAAGAGGGTTTGTGGGCACCTCCGCTTATGATCTCATGAAACAACTCGCCATTTCTGGGAAGAAGAGGACTAGAGCCCTTAAAGCGATGGCAGAGGCAGTAGAAAGGTCGAGGTTCAACCGCCTAACAGGCACGGTCACCTCACTGCCGATATTTGTGGTGTTTCTGTGTTTCCAGGGACTGTTTGATGTTTATTTTGTGTGAGCAAGTGTGTAAACATATAGTCTACGATGTCGTCATCACATCATGTTGATTGCCCCCCGTATTTTAAGGTACTGTTCGTTTTCTTTTTCATTCGACTGGCCTTCCTGAAGTATGTTGAAATCCCGCCATGTTACTTCCCGTCCGTCGTGCACGTGCACCCCTATCAACCCAGCCGTACTGTCAACGCCATCTCTATGTCGTCTCTTGTTGACATAAAAAATCAGGTTCAGTGCACATACACCAGAGATCAACTCCTTGCATTGGCTTCCCCGGCACACGCGAATCTTGAACCTGAACTGATCTCACGTCTGAAAAAGTACGACATCAGTTGTAGCCTGCCTCGTCGACGCTCGCGCCGGGGCGGCATACGCAAGCGCCATGCTATATATGTGGTTACTCGCAATTCTTCAATGTGTCAGCTCAAGGCCCCCTCTCCTCTGAACTTCGTCCCTTACGCTTCCTCACCCTCACCTCTGAACGTCGACCCTCACATCCCCCCATCCTTTTCTGACAACATTCTTCCTGCAGTTTTCGACCGACCTTCCTGTTCCAACGTCAACAATCTGGTTGTCATTGACACTCGCTCTGCAAGACAAATTTCTCGCCGTTCTGCTTCATTCCGTCTGGGTATTTTCAACGCTCAGGCCCTGGGCACCAGAACAGATAAACGTTCGGCACTTGGCTATTTTATCCACGACAGCAACATTGACGTTTTCGCTGTTGTTGAAACCTGGTTTCGTTCAGTTGGTGATGAAGCCAAGTGCCGTGACATTGCTCCCCCTGGTCACTACACCCTTTCCTTCCCTCGTCAGTCCAGCCGTGGTGGCGGCATTGCCTTTGTCGTCGCTGATCAACTTTCACCTTATGCCTCAACCAAATCTGCCTTCCCTTTCAGTCACTCATCCTTTGAACTGGCCCAACTCACCCTTACTTTCCCTCATCAGACGTTCCACCTGCTTTGCCTCTACCGCCCTCCACCCAACTCCAAGAACCGTCTGACTGACTCTACCTTCACTGACGAACTGCCTGACCTTCTGTCTTACTGCAATTCACTCAGTGGTTCCTACATCATCGCTGGGGACTTCAACATTCATTTTGACCATCCTGCCAACACTCTTACTTCTAAAGTTATTGATCTACTGGACTCATATGGTCTGGTTCAGACAGTCAACGTGCCTACACACACACGGGGGCATACCCTAGACGGTATTATCCACAGGGCTGATCAGGCCATCGTGAAGTCCATCACCACTGATCACACCCTCCCTTCTGACCATGTCTGCCTCATCTCTGATCTCCTGCTTTCCCGTCCTCCTCCTCAGAAAACTGCTGTGCAAGCCAGACACCTATCTGCTGTTGACTTGTCTGTGTTCGATGCTGATCTTCACTCTCTCCTTACTGCCTCGCCTCCTAGTACTGCTGATGAACTGAACAACCTCCTTCTTGGGCTACTGGATCAACATGCTCCATCAACAACATGCCAAGTCTCCAAACGACCGCCTACACCTTGGTTCTCCTCCATAGCTTCACAACTGCAAGATGCCAAGCGTGACAGACGTCAAGCTGAGAGACAATGGCTCAAGTCCAGTCTAACTGTGCATAGGCAAATCTTTCAAACTGCCAACAAAATTGTTAATATCCTTGTAGACGCCGCTAAATCAGCCTATTACAATGCCAAAATTCTTGCTTGCTCCACGTCCAAACAATTGTATAATATCACTAATACTCTTCTTGGCAAAACTGGCTCTTCTCCTCTTCCATCTAACCTGCCACCATCTGATCTTCCACAGGCTTTCTCAGACTATTTTGTCAACAAGATTGCTAACCTCAGGCTTTCTCTTGATTCCACGACGAACACTCATGCAACATTTCCTGAACCCCCTTTCTCTGGAATCCCCCTTACTTCCTTCCAACCCGTTTCTGAGGACTTTGTTAAGAAAATCATCATGAAATCCGGCATTAAAACCTGTGAACTTGACCCATTGCCAGTTTCTTTCCTCACCCATTGTCTTGATACTCTTCTTCCTCACATCACCAACATCATCAACCATTCCCTCTCAACTGGCTCCTTTCCTTCTTCTTTCAAGTCAGCAATTGTTAGACCTCTTCTAAAAAAGACGACTCTTGACCCTGAGAATTTGAAAAACTATAGACCTGTGTCAAATCTTCCATTTCTTTCCAAGGTCTTAGAGAAAGTTGTTCTCAACCAGCTGTTAAACCACCTTCATTCCAATAACCTTGTCTATCCCCTTCAGTCTGCTTACCGTTCTGCACATAGCACCGAGACTGCTCTTCTCAAAATCTGCAACGACTTACTGACTACTCTTGACTCTAACAATGTATCACTTTTGACTCTCTTGGACCTATCTGCTGCCTTTGACACTATTGACCACTCTATCCTTCTCTCCCGTCTGCATCACTCTTTTGGGCTCCATGATACTGTCTTGAATTGGTTTCATTCTTACATCACCGATCGTCTGCAAGTAGTTTCTGTCAATGGTCTTTCTTCTAATGCTTCCTGTCTGACCTATGGAGTGCCACAGGGATCTGTTCTGGGCCCCCTACTTTTCATTCTCTACACCTATCCTGTCTCCTCTATTGTCCAAGAACACCTACTTCAGCATCATTCTTTCTCGGATGACAATCAGCTGTATGTCTCTGGGCCTCTCCCTGACCTTCCCCTCATGATCCAAAACACCCAATCTTGTGTAGCCGACCTGAAGGATTGGATGACTGAAAACAAACTGAAATTGAATGAAGAGAAATCCGAATTGATCTTGATCACCCCACCCAAACTCCAAAATCACCCCTCTCTTCCAACCTCCATCACACTTGTTGACTCGTCTATCACTCTCTCCTATTCTGCCCGTAACCTTGGTGTAACTCTTGACCAAACCCTGTCCTTCCATCTGCATGTTAGCAACGTTTGTCGGACTTGTTTTCTTGAACTCCGCCGAATTGCTTCTATCCGCCATCTCCTCTCAGAAGACACGACAAAGACTCTTGTCTGTGCACTTGTTCTATCTCGTCTTGATTACTGTAATGCTCTTTTGTCTGGTTCCCCCTCTCACCTCATTAACAAACTTCAGAAAGTTCAAAATCATGCTGCCCGTCTCATCTTCCGCTCTTCAAAATTTAACCATGTTACGCCATTGCTCTGTTCTCTTCACTGGCTCCCGGTTCAGCAAAGAATATCCTACAAGATTGCCTGTCTCTGCTTCAAATCTATTGAGTCTTCCTGTCCTGAGTATCTCGCCCATCTGTTACATCTCTACACGCCATCTCGAGCTTTGCGGTCCTCATCCGACACCCGTCTCTATAGTATCCCCATAGTCCGCACTAAAAGGTTTGGGCAGCGTTCTTTTTCCTATCAAGATCCAACTATCTGGAATCAGCTACCTCGCTCACTCAGATACTCACCCTCTCTGTCCACATTCAAACGCTCCCTCAAAACTCATCTGTTTCCCAAATAACTGGTAATTTCTGCCCCCCTCCCCCCATGTAACGTAATGTTGGCTTTATAATGTCTTAGTGTCAATGTGTCATTGCATTTGCATGTCGTGCTGTGTGTGTGTGTGTGTGTGTGTGTGTGTGTGCGTGTGCGCGTGTGTGTGTGTGTGTGTGTGTGTGTGTGTGTGCGTGTGTGTGTTTGTGGGCGTGTGTGTGCGTGCTTGTGATTTCGGTTATATGTTTTGCCATTGTTAACGCCTAGGGCATTAATTTGATTAGGCGTACTAAATGTTCATAATAATAATAATAATAGAAAGGAGCTCAAGCTGGATCTGGAAAAGGAGGAACCAAAAGTGAACTTCATAAGGATTAAATTCCCTACAGATGATGTGTGCCCTTTTAGCACATTGGTAAAACCGCGTACCGCAGTTCTGAAACGCAGAATCGCCCAGGTTCGCTCCCCGGCGTGGGGAAAAAAATAGACAACAGCAGAAGGGCATCCAGGAGTCATGACGTGGATGTGGCCCGGCCCCCCGAGAGTGTAAGGAGTTCAGGGCCGAAACACTTGTCTAAAGGGGGTTACTTCTCTGAAGACCTTCTGTTGTCTAGCTCTCCATAGAGTTTCTTTCTACCATAATTAACAAAGAACAATATTTATTTACGAGGGTAGGAAATATGAACAATGTATGCTTTTTTTTTTTACATCCAGTCCTCTCCCAAAGAGGGTATAAATCACACTATACGTAAATTATACCCTAGATAACATATATACTCCAACAACAGAATCATAACACTTTCAGCCAAAGAAATACATATGAGACAAGAGAGAGAGAGAGAGAGAGAGAGAGAGAGAGAGAGAGAGAGAGAGAGAGAGAGAAAAGACAGACAGACAGACAGACAGACAGACAGACAGACAGACAGACAGAACAAACAACAGAGAACAACAAGAGCAAGAACAAAGAGTCAAAAATACGAAAACATATCTGCTTCTTTACAACCAGCCCTCATTCAAATAGAGTCTACATCACACTACACATAACTTATACCTCAGATAAGATAGATATTATCAGTCAAAGAACTACATTTAATGAGGGAGAGAGTGGGGGAAGTAGGGAGAGAGAAAGACAGAGAGACAAGGGAAGAGAGAGAAACAGAGAGAGAGATAGAGAGAGAGAGGGGGAGAGAGAGAGAGAGAAGAAGAAGAAAAGGGACAAAGTAAACCCAAACATGGTCAGATTATACTATGCAAGAAAATTAATTGAACTAAACAAACATTTCAACAGGGCAAAAAATAAACATTTGGTCTGAAAAAATACATTTCAAGTTTTTCTACAAGATAGCTGATCACTTTAGACTGCTATGCAAGAGAAAAATTAATTACTGTAGGAGCTGTACAAATTAAGTCTTTTAAAAATTGTGGAACTCAGACATTTCCTCATGTTTTCTGGAAGTGTGTTCAGAGAGTAGAACCTAAGTACCTGAGGCTAGTTTTAAAGAGTTGTTTCTTGGGAGGTAGAGGTTAATTTTCCTCTTGTTGCGTGTAGGATTTATAAAGAAGGCTTTTGGTTATGTTATCTGGAGTAAATCCATTTATTGTGTTGTGCGTAGACAGTCCTTTGTTATACTGAAGTCAAAGTTTTAATTGTAAAATATTTAATTCCTTGTATTTGGAGTCTACTATACCAATGTTTTTCAAGAGAATGAATTTCAAAACTCTTTTATGGAGACTAAGACCGAAACTCTCTCGAAATTGATCGACTCTTCTCATCAGCGTATGATCCGCTCGGCACTCGGCATCTACTGGCCAGAGAAAATCTCCACCAAGGCGCTCTACTCTCGGACTAAGCTCTCACCCTTGAGCAAGACGCTTCGAAAACGCCGACTGAGACTGATCGGGCACAGCCTTCGAATGCAGACAAGGTGTCCCACTCCCCTGGGTGACATATTGTCTGCCAACCTCAGCAACCATGTCAACCTTCGACGTGGACAAGGCAGAACCCTGACTCTGAAGGCTGATGTTACGAATGATCTTGACCACCTCGCGGCTTCCCCAGGAATTGTCGTAAGATGAACATGAACAGCATCCAATTTTCACAGTTGATTTTTTCGTTCTAATTTGCTGAACGTTAAAATCTATACATATATATGATAAGAGGTTTGAGCACATTGCCACTGGCTGAATCCCAAAGGGTTGACTCATAATCTATTGATGATTGGATAAGTGCGTGGAAAAACAGTTTTCTTGAAGTCAGATGTAAGATTTGTTTTTATTTTAGACACTTGAAGCAGTGTTATTGAAATTGATTGGCATAGCTTGTTTATTTGATTAGACCAGGAAAGCTTATTATTTCTTGTTACGCCTAAGATTTTATGAAAATTAAGTTCTTCAACAACCTGTTTTTTTATATATATACATTGGTGGTATTTTAGATAGTAACTTTTGCCTTTTTTGATTTGTTGTTATACACATGCATTTTGATTTTTGTGGATGAAGTGACATATGATTAAGTTCAGTCCCTTCTATCAAATTACTAACACTGTTTTGAATTAATGTGGAAACTTGTATTACATTGGGTGATTTATATGTAGTGTTGTGTCATCTGCGAAGAGATCACAGTGGGCAAGCATAGAGACAGGAAGATCGTTGATATAAATGAAAAGAGCAGTGGGCCTAGGACAGAACCCGGAGGTACTCCATACTTGATAGTGTAAAGTGTAGATGTAGCTGAGTTAACAATAGTTGTCTGTTGGTGAGATAGGAATTAATGACATCTTGTGTGTTTGTCGATATCTCGTACGCAGATTTTTTTTTATTGAAAGGTCGTGGCTGATGACATCAAAAGCTTTCCAATAAGTGAAATGTAAGTGTTTTATATGGCAGAGTTGAATAGATCCTACTGTATGGTCTTGAGGTGAAAAGTGACTGCCAGTTCATGTTTGACTTTCATCGTCTGACAGAGGAGTAGAAAAACAGGTTCAGAGTTCTGAAAACAAAATGCTAGAAATGTTTGAACCAAAAGACCCTAAAGTACTGTGTAATGTGATCACAGGCGCTGAAATATGAATTATCAGATATGAGCACCCTAATAAACAAATAGTTTAATCAAATGTTGGTGGGTGGTAATAACGATAGACCTGCGGTGTTGGGGCATGGCTTTTAAAGCCAGAGGAGACTTGTTCATTTTGTTCAGCTCCCAGCGCTATATAGCAGTTGATCAATTGTTTGTCATACTGTAAGATATAATGAAGTCGATTAATTGTCTGAAAAAAATCTACTCTTACTGCAAGATATTATATAGCAGGTGTTTTGTCCAGAGTTGTGCAATCCACCCATAAGCAGCATCAGAATTTGGATACCAGAATAGCCTTCCTTTAACATAAGAACTCAAGAGTACAGTACATTTAAGCCAAGTCACTCTGCCTATCTATGAGAGCAACATCCAGGACTTCAGTAAAGCAGTGGAATCGCAGCTTGCTACTTTATCTCAGTCACACTATCAAAAGAAATTTGATTCTTGCCCGAGGAGGCTGAAACTATGTGTGGGGAGAGGAAGGGTTAGATTCCCCAGTTTTGTTTTATAAAGTGAGTGACAGGAATTTTGGATCAACCCTGGTATTTGTGCATCATGTAATCCATGTACTCCACTCTGACCTCTACAAACACTGCACTGTTTAAAGAACTTATCTCACAGCCTTATCCCTCAGCCCAGTACCTGTCGTCCAAACAGCTGACTGAACATGAAATAGACAATTAATCTTTGAACTTATTTTAAACGCTTCTCTCTCTCTCTCTCTCTCTCTCTCTCTCTCTCTCTCTCTCTCTCTCAAGCTCTCTCACTCTAAGTTCTCTCTCTCTAACGCTCTTTCTCTCTCTAAGCTCTCTCTCTCTCTAAAGCTCTCTCTCTCTACAACTCTCTCTCTCTCTCTCTAAAGCTCTCTTTCACTCACACACACACACTCTCTTTCTCTGCCTCTGTGTGTGTGTGCGTGTATGCGTGTGTGTGTGTGTGTGTGTGTGTGTGTGTGTGTGTGTGTGTGTGTGTGTGTGTGTGTGTGTGTGTGTGTTGGTAGCTACAGTGCTCTGCTTATAGGCTCTGAATCCATAGCAACAGTAACGATTTGTTTGTAATCTAATTTAGTTTGAAACCCTGTCTCCACTGAAGATGCCAACCAGCGATCCCCCGTAAACAGAGCGAGCGCACTGTAGCCACTATTGACGACCTGTGAGTACAGTTCTGTAGCTGCCAACTGGCACACCCGGATTTACACAGGAGCGTTCTGAATTAAATCATCATATTTTTCTTTTCACTCAGTTGTTTGTATGGACTGTCTCTGGTCAGGCACTGAAGTTTTGAGATTATTTCCATGAGTTGTGCAGCGCTTATATAGACGATAATGAAAGACATCAAGTGAATTAACTCGATCATCCCACGACCGTTTATTAACGATATCTTTTTCATCTCTTTCATCGCTTAAGCAATGCGTAAGTGAAATAACTCACAATCATGACACGTTCAAAACTGTATTGTTCGTGATTTATTAAGCATGTAAGTTGATACTTGTTTTAACACTGTGCTGTTAGTCACGATTTATGGTATACTTGATTTATATATTTCCATTCAAAGTCACTCGCTTCTACACTGAAGAACAGACAGGCAGACAAAGTGGAGTTTGAGGCACGTATTTTAGTAATATGTGTACGCATCACGACAATCGTACTTAAAAATATAAGTAAGACAGTAAATCAAAAGAACACGAAGATCTGTTGACAGAGAGGTAGAGAAAAGAGCGGAAGAAAAGCAGAAAAAAGATAAATAGAAAAAAAAAGAGTAATCATCTACGTTTTGAAAGCGTTTTAATTCACTGTTTTTGTTTTTTACATTGAACATCAAGTACGGATAAAACTGTGATAACACACAGGAAGCATTACTAACGCATAAACAGCCATGGTCTAAGCCCCAGCACTCAACAGCCAACATCTATTCACAAACAGTTGTAAATGGATCTTCATGTGCAATTGAACAGATATCCTGGAAATTAATCCATTTGCTTTGTGTTGAGAATCACTGGCATGTAATTATGCCGTTCTTCGTTAAACTGATGCAAACAAAATGTTATCTTACTATGCTATTGTGCTCTTTTGAATTCTATACTTGGTTGCTTTGGAAACATATGTACTTAGAAAACATTTGTCAGTCTTTTATTTGTAGAGAAATTATTTTACAAGCATGTAAATAGACCAAATAGTCTATAGTTTTTTTCACATTTTCTTGCATACCAAAAACAAAAACAAAACAAAAATCGCCAAACATACATGTATATGTAAATGACAGTTTGATATTGTTTATCGAGTACGTGTTCCTCTTAATTCCAAAAAAATTAGAACACACGAACAGTTCCATCTGAAATGCTTTGTAGAGTCATTTGTATTATTACACCATGCGCAATATGCTGTGGCTGTTGTATTCACTGTACGTAATACAACGTTTATAACAATCATGCCATAAACTGTTCTTATTTGCAACCACTTCAGTTTCACGTCCTGGATTTCACGGATTTTCAAAAGTGTATGCTTCCACGAAACATCAATATTCAGTTTCGCACGCTCTTTTTCAGACAGCAATTTTTTTTATTATCATAATCTGGAATGAAGATGTCATTACATGCCTTTGCTCCCTTTCGTACATTGTTGGTTTAATGTGTGTTTGACATAATGACAGCATTGTTTAGGTTACAGTTTATTTTAATTTTGAATGTTCTCCCATATTATTTCATTACGGATATGCAGCCATTAGATGCAACAAAAGGTATCAGACAGTCAAACACAGTTCTAAACTCTTCATAACTCATAAATATGCTGTCTTTTTCAGAACATATCTACCGGGATATTTCCCTTTTCCATCAGTACAATACATCCAATCAACTTATCATCTATATTTTTCGTTCACCGTAAAACACAAGTTCTGCCAACACATTGCTTGTGTTCTTGGGTGTTACATTTTTTTCAGAATGCCTTGTAATTCAGAGAGAAAATGATCACTGGCCTTTGTCTGACCAGGCGCAATTTACAGGTTGAGGATCACTTATGCTTAATTCATCTACAACTACATTGATTAATGCCTCTGGTTTATTTGTATAGATGTGATATAAGAGTGTTTCTGATGTTGCTGTGATTCTTGTTGGATCTTTGATTAATTGCTTTTAAGCCAAACAGGGTAGTTGTTGAATGACAGAGAGAGAGAGAGAGTGTGTGTGTGTGTGTGTGTGCGTGCGTGTGTGTGTGTGTGTGTGTGTGTGTGTGTGTGTGTGTGTGTGTGTGTGTGTGTGTGTGTGTGATGTTGTTTTGCAGTTGTTGTTGCTGTTGTTGTTGCTGTTTTCTTCGAATCTCTGCTTTTAATAGTATTGGCAATGTACCAAATTAAAACAAAACCAAAAACCGCCGTCTGGTAGTGACCGTCATGCTGCACAGATGACACCAAACCATCAGCAAGCTACTGCGTTCATATTAAAAAAAAAATCTCGCAACATGGCATGTGAGGACAATACTAAAAAAGGGAAAATTAGAGAATGTCAAAACAGATGGAAAGGCTTAACATTTGTATTTTAGGATTAGGGGAAGTGAGATGGAAGAGGGCAGGCATGATAACATAAGGAGAGCATACAATAATATACCCTGGTGGAAACACACATAAAAGAGGAGTAGGCATCATAATGGACAGGGACAAATCAAAAGCAGTTAAGGGATATTGGGTTGTGTCCGACAGAGTTTTGCTCGTTAAATTGGATAGCAAGCCATCTGATATCAACATCATCCAGGTGTATGCACCAATATCTGCCTATAATCTATTTTGTCGTCCAGTTCCATCTTGCTTTTCTTTCAACGCTAGGGAGTTATTCACAAGCTTCGTTTATCGAGTTTCCAAACGTTGTCCATTGTTACTCATTGTCATCAGCGTCCTCCAGAGCACTGAATTTGTTTTGCACATTTACGTTAATTTTTGACGGGTCGCTTCGTCTGTCTTCAAGAGTCCAAGATTTAGTTTGATGTTACGATTGGTTTGTTTTCTTTTCCTTAGTTTCAGCCCAAATCTTCCCATTACAGGATTATGGTCACTGTTACAGTCTGTGCCTGACAGTGTTTTTGCTGTCAGTAAACAATTTCTAAATCTTTTATTTACCGGATGTAATCAATTTGATTTTTAGTATCATCTCCTGGACACATCCATGTCCTTTTCTTCTGTAATGCTGCTCAGCAAGGTGTTTCCTACTATGAACTCATTCATCTGTGCCCATTCCACAGGTTTCTCCACTTTTATTTTGTGCACCAAGGCCATAAGGTCCAACAGGATGTATGTCCTCCACCGTCTCCTGTCTCACTTTAGCATTAAAATCCCCCATTATTACTGTAATATCCTGTGATTTGCATTGATCCTTGGCCATCTCTAATACTTCATAGAAGTTGACAATTTCTTCTTGAGTAATTGAGGATGTTGGTGCATATACTTGGATGATGCTGATATCAAATGGCTTGCCCTCCAACTTAACTAGCAAAATTCGGTCTGACACAGCCCAGTATCCTTTGGTTGATTTTGACCTACTCCTGTTTCATGTGTGTTTCCACCAGGATATATTATTGTATACTTGCTTCATGTTATAATGCCTGTCCCCTTCCGTCTCATTTCTCCTAGTACTAAAATATTGATGTTATACCTTTCCATTTCCTTGACATTTTCCAAATTCGCCTTTGCAGCAGCGTCCTCACATCCCATATTGCGCAATTTTGATGTTTGTTTTTTTTTCAATTTGATCGCAGCAACTTGCCGACGGTTGGGTATCATCTGCTCAGTATGACGGTCCCTACTGGACGAAGGTGCTCAGTAGGAGCCCCTATTTTAAGTCGTTATCATCATTTTTCGTGTTTTGGCTGGCCATGATAAACTTGGGAATAAACGATTGTGGCCTCCCCTTGACTTTCATAGGATTTTCTGCGGACTCTCCGCTAGCCTTTGCCGTTCCCACGAAAACCCACAAGGCAATGGGGATGATTTTCTTCAGGGTTTACTCCCTTAGCCTTATTCTCTTCTGAGATAACCACGAGGCAGTGGTACTATCTAACCATAGCTGGGGACCTGGTTCGTGGGCACCAGGGCCTGTCCAAACGCCGGTGGGCCTGCGTGCCACACGTCTGAAGGCCAGACCTCCTCTGAGTCCTTCCAATAAAAATATGTCGATAGCAAATGTGGCTCTCCTCTGGCTACTGCACTGCAGTGTACACGTGTTCTCAGCATAGAGTACACACACAGACACATTTGCGGCTATGTTTCCCTAAGATGGTCCGTATATCTAAGAATGAAATAATGTAACTAGGTGCTTTTAACGTGTCAGATTTGGCTCAGTACGTTATATGTACTCATTTATGTCTTTCTGTAAATCGGAATGAACTGATTACATATTACACTTGAATGAAGTGTTGTCCACATGGTAAACTTTGCTCATTTACGCCACGGCTTTTTTTTTTTTGAGTCTAGAATAAAATAGTGTCAGAACAAACTGTTTATGTGGCACAGTAAGTAGTTAGTTCAGCATATTCTCCAGAATGACACAAAGCAATGGGCAGTATCGACCTACTGAATTTTCTATGGATCTACTGTCTAGGACACGCTGGTAATAAGTGATATGACCATGCTGACAAACTTTCACGCAATGCCACTATTACAAAAATTATCCATCTTGGAAAATCCGAAGTCCTTATACGCTTAAAACCTACCTTCACGAATGAAATGTGAGCCATCTCACCATCGATCGTCGTACTTAAACAGGAATGGATAGAGGAAGTGGCCGAAATGTTCACAACGAAAGGAAAAACAAGAGCTATCATTAATCCAACATCGGTACCGTCTGTAAAGTAACACTGTACAGCGTCTTACTGCGTGGAATGGAAAGTGTCTGGGCTTTTCCTGAAAAAGAGATAAAGGAAATGAGAAGAATGGGAAAAGACATCTGGAGAAAAGGGAAAGTTGTCACACTGTTTGCATGAGTTCGTTTGTGGTCTGTTTGTTGATTATTGTCGTATGTCTGTAGGTTTATCGTGAACTTTGTCTACTTTTTGTTTTGTTTTGTCTTCGTTTGAGTCTGTTGGTTGGTGGATGTATTTATGTGTACATGTATGTGTGTGATTACACTCTTTTTGTTTTTGTCGTTTTGTTGTGCGTTTGTTTTGTTTGTTTTGCTTTGTTTTGTCTTGCTCTTTTTATTTTGTATTGTTACCAGAGACAGTCTTGAAGGAGACAGATACAAGAAGAACATAAACGAAGAGGATTAGAAAAAGACAAGCATCATTTCTAGGACATTTTAAGAGGCGAGAGAAATTGGAGCACGTAGTCATAGCAGGAAAGCTGAAGGAAAAAAGTGCACAAGGTGGACCCAAGGAGAAATTAATGGACGGACTTGCGTGGTAGATGAAGACAGACAGGGTAGGAGACGTACTTGCAACGACAAATGGTCTCCAACATCATGCTGCAGGACACATGACGATGATGGTGACTGCTGTATTGTTGTCTGTTTACTTGCGTGACTTACTGCATTGTTGTGAGCCATCGTGATGTGTGGGCATGGATTTATATCTATCTATTTATCTATCTATCTATCTGTGTATGTATCTATCTATCTATCTATCTATGTATCTATCTATCTATCTATCTATCTATCTATATATCTATGTATCTATATATCTATCTATGTATCTATGTATCTATGTATCTATCTATCTGTCTATCTGTCTGTCTGTCCATCTGTCTATCTATCTATACATCCATCTATCTATCTATCTGTCTATCTATCTATCTATCTATCTATTTATCTATCTATCTATCTATCTATTTCCCTATTTATCTATTTATCTATCTGTCTGTCTCTCTGTCTCTCCGTCACTTCGTGAAATAAGTGAACCTTACAAGGTATTGTATGCCATAGTTTAATGGATCCTGTAGTATGATCTTGACATGAGGGAAATGGCTCCCTGATGCATACTTCATCTTCTAGTAGAGGACTTATGAGCGATTGCTTTAAATGTCTGAGCCAGAGGGCCCCAGATGACTATGTGACATGATCACTGATGACGAAGCGTGGACTACCTTCTATGGCATCTGGAAAAAACGGTCGAATCAGCTGTCGGTGGGACTAATGACGAAAGATAATTTTGAATTGAAGCCTGGTTTTCAGAAACGGAAGATACTTGTCTCCATTTTCTTCCACTCACAAGGCTCAGTAATGGCAAGTATTTTGCCTGAAAAGTCAACACTTATTCCTAGATAAAATGTAGAAAGTGTGTTCCCAAAATTGTGCAGTCCATTTCTGAGCAGCTCCAAAAACTGGATACCATTAAAACGTTCCTGCCAACATGGTAACCGAATTGGCATACAACCAAGGACATGGTGACCTATCAACAACAGCAATCCATTCAAAATCTCCGCTCCCTTCCCACAGTTCTGACTCAGATCCATGCAACATCAGGTTGTTTATTTTTCTGAAGCAAACCCTTGCTGGAGAGAAGTTTTCAAGAATTCATGACATGGAAAAAGCAGAAAAATAACAGCTTGCTACCATATCTAAAGCAGACCATCAAAAAGCATTTGACTCCTGGCTGAGGAGGCTTAAACTCTGGAGAGGGGAGGAGAGGACTTTGAAGGACTGAAAATTTTAATGTACTTTGAGTTTCCCACAGTTTTATTTTGCGAAGTAGTTGACAAGATGATAAGACGTTTGGATGTGCCGTCGTGTTATATAGAGCTATAAAAACAAGTGGCAATGCCAGACATCTTTGTCCTCGTCTTTGTTAACGCTTGAAATATTTGAAAAAGCTGCAGCCATCCTGGTATATACTTTTACAGATGATTGCATAGACTCAAAATCGAGACAGTGGATGACTTACAAGAAACCTATCGTCTGGTTCCTAATGCTCTTATCCTTCTCTTTAGAAACATATCGGTATTAATGGCGACGGTTTTACAATACTTTTGGCCGTGCAATCGAGGAGAAGAGCAGGGCGTTCCAGTAGATGCTCTCGTATAAAACTTTGGCGAGATAGATGGATGTCCCAGGTCCCTCCCCTTGAAGGCCAATTAACCTTCTTGCCTTTGTGAAGTTTTGGTAAAACAATTGGGAGGCGCTGCACTGTGGCGACGTGCCCGCAAAGGGGAGGCAACCTGAGTTTCACATTGCAAATCCACAATGACAAAATAAATAAATACAAAATCGAATAAGAATAGGGAATTTCAGAATGCGAGTT
>JAPXFY010000014.1:84545234-84563315 GCA_030674185.1 Monoplex corrugatus
GCAAGACAAAACAAAGCAAAACAAACAAAACAAACGCACAACAAAACGACAAAAACAAAAAGAGTGTAATCACACACATACATGTACACATAAATACATGCACCAACTAACAGACTTAAACGAAGAAAAAACGAAACAAAAAGTAGACAAAGTTCACGATAAACCTACAGACATACAACAATAATCAACAAACAGACCACAAACGACCACATACAAACAGTGTGACAACTTTCCCTTTTCTCCAGATGTCTTTTCCCATTCTTCTCATTTCCTTTATCTCTTTTTCAGGAAAAGCCCAGACACTTTCCATTCCACGCAGTAAGACGCTGTACAGTGTTACTTTACAGACGGTACCGATGTTTGATTAATGATAGCTCTTGTTTTTCCTTTCGTTGTGAACATTTCGGCCACTTCCTCTATCCATTCCTTTTTAAGTACGACGATCGATGGTAAGATGGCTCACATTTCATTCGTGAAGGTAGGTTTTAAGCGTATAAGGACTTCAGATTTTCTAAGATGGATAATTTTTGTAATAGTGGCATTGCGTGAAAGTTTGTCAGCATGGTCATATCCCTTATTACCAGCGTGTTCTAGACAGTAGATCCATAGGAAATTCAGTAGGTCGATACTGCCCATTGCTTTGTGTCATTCTGGAGAATATGCTGAACTAACTACTTACTTTGCCACATAAACAGTTTGTTCTGACACTATTTTATTCTAGACTCAAAAAAAAAAAAAAGCCGTGGCGTAAATGAGCAAAGTTTACCATGTGGACAACACTTCATTCAAGTGTAATATGTAATCAGTTCATTCTGATTTACAGAAAGACATAAATGAGTACATATAACGTACTGAGCCAAATCTGACACGTTAAAAGCACCTAGTTACATTATTTCTTTCTTAGATATACGGACCATCTTAGGGAAACATAGCCGCAAATGTGTCTCTGTGTGTGTACTCTATGCTGAGAACACGTGTGCACTGCAGTGCAGTAGCCAGAGGAGAGCCACATTTGCTATCGACATATTTTTATTGGAGGGACTCAGAGGAGGTCTGGCCTCCAGACGTGTGGCACGCAGGCCCACCGGCGTTTGGACAAGCCCTGGTGCCCACGAACCAGGCCCCCAGCTATGGTTAGATAGTACCACTGCCTCGTGGTCATCTCAGAAGAGAATAAGGTTAAGGGAGTAAACCCTGACAGAAAATCATCCCCATTGCCTTGTGGGTTTTCGTGGGAATGGCAAAGGCTAGCGGAGAGTCCGCAGAAAATCCTATAAAAGGCAAGGGGAGGCCACAATCGTTTATTCCCAAGTTTATCATGGCCAGCCAAAACACGAAAAATGATGATAACGACTTAAAATAGGGGCTCCTACTGAGCACCTTCGTCCAGTAGGGGCCGTCATACTGTGCAGATGATACCCAACCGTCGGCAAGTTACTGCGATCAAATTGAAAAAAAACAAACATCAAAATTGCGCAATATGGGATGTGAGGACGCTGCTGAAAGGCGAATTTGGAAAATGTCAAGGAAATGGAAAGGTATAACATCAATATTTTAGTACTAGGAGAAATGAGACGGAAGGGGACAGGCATTATAACATGAGGCAAGTATACAATAATATGTATATCCTGGTGGAAACACACATGAAACAGGAGTAGGTCAAAATCAACCAAAGGATACTGAGCTGTGTCAGACCGAATTTTGCTAGTTAAGTTGGAGGGCAAGCCATTTGATATCAGCATCATCCAAGTATATGCACCAACATCCTCAATTACTCAAGAAGAAATTGTCAACTTCTATGAAGTATTAGAGATGGCCAAGGATCAATGCAAATCACAGGATATTACAGTAATAATGGGGGATTTTAATGCTAAAGTGAGACAGGAGACGGTGGAGGACATACATCCTGTTGGACCTTATGGCCTTGGTGCACAAAATAAAAGTGGAGAAACCTGTGGAATGGGCACAGATGAATGAGTTCATAGTAGGAAACACCTTGCTGAGCAGCATTGCAGAAGAAAATGAACATGGATGTGTCCAGGAGATGATACTAAAAATCAAATTGATTACATCCGGTAAATAAAAGATCTAGAAATTGTTTACTGACAGCAAAAACACTGTCAGGCACAGACTGTAACAGTGACCATAATCCTGTAATGGGAAGATTTGGGCTAAAACTAAGGAAAAGAAAACAAACCAATCGTAACATCAAACTAAATCTTGGACTCTTGAAGACAGACGAAGCGACCCGTCAAAAATTAACGTAAATGTGCAAAACAAATTCAGTGCTCTGGAGGACGCTGATGACAATGAGTAACAATGGACAACGTTTGGAAACTCGATAAACGAAGCTTGTGAATAACTCCCTAGCGTTGAAAGAAAAGCAAGATTGAACTGGACGACAAAATAGATTATAGGCTTAATGGACGAACGGAGGAAGACAAAGGGAAAAGAGGAAGAATACAAGAGGAAAACTAGGTAAATCAGGAATAGTTGCAAAGAAGCTAAGGAAGCTGGGCTGGAAACAAAATGCAGAGAAATAGAAGACTGACAGAAAACAGATTCTTAGAGTATGTACATAAACACTGAAGAAATTTCCCACAGGAAAAAGACATGCACATCAACTGGATGCTTAAAATCAAAAGACGGTATGATAATCATGGAAAAAGACAAAAATTTAATATTAGAGAGATGACGAGAATGCATTAAAGATCTTTTTAACAATGACAGAAATGAAGAACTCATTATAAGAAAGAACGTTGAAGGATCACTCAGAATGAAAGATGAAGTTAGATCAGCATTGACAAAGATCAGTCCGGGAAAAGCTCCAAGACAATATTACTACAGAAATGATTGAGGCCTAGAGGAATTCGGCGTTGAAAAGATAGCAGTCCTCCTAAATTAAATTTATGACACCAGACAAATACCCAAAGATATGTCAAAATTAATTTTCAGTTCTGTTCCAAAGAAAACCGGGGATATTGAATGCGAACTCCATCGTACGATCAGCTTGATGAATCATGTAACAAAACATGTTGTGAGCATGGACAGTCAACACGCACAACGAGAACAAAATTGAGGTACTGGAATGTGGTTTCTATGAAGAATATTGAGAGTTCCATGGACCAAGAAAACAAACGAGACAGTCTTCATGGAGGCAGAATATCGTTGATAAAGAAGATTAGAACAATATAAGCAACATTTATAAGACGTTTTATGAGGAAAGGGTAATTACAGCACCTGTTCACAGCAGGAAAGCTGGAGGGAAAGAGAACACCAGGTAGACCAGGGATTAAAACATTGGACAGACTTGCAGGGTGGCTGACAACATAGAGGGTGGGAGATATACATGTAGCGACAGGGGATAGGTTCGTGTGGAGGGCCATGCTCGCCAACGTCATGCGGTAGGACACATAGTGTTGATGGTGATGATATTTTCATCTGAACAGATTAAGGTATGCACGTTTTTCATTTTTGCTAAATTTTAGACACGTTTTTCTCTTTTATAGTGAGTGGTGTTTTGGTGGCCAAATCATTGTTGTCGGTGTTTTTTGTTTTGTTTAGTTTTGTTTTTTATTTGTTTTTGTTTTGTTTTTGTTTTTTGTTTGTTTGTTTGTTTGTTTTTGGTTTTGTTTTAATTTGGTGCATTTCAAATTGTCAATACTATTAAAAGCAGAGATTCGAAGAAAACAGCAACAACAACTGCAAAACAACATCACACACACACACACACACACACACACACACACACACACACACACACACACACACACACACACACACACACACACACACACACACACACGCACACACACACACACACACACTCTCTCTCTCTCTCTCTCTCTCTCTCTCTCATTCAACAACTACCATGTTTGGCTTAAAAGCAATTAATCAAAGATCCAACAAGAATCACAGCAACATCAGAAACACTCTTATATCACATCTATACAAATAAACCAGAGGCATTAATCAATGTAGTTGTAGATGAATTAAGCATAAGTGATCCTCAACCTGTAAATTGCGCCTGGTCAGACAAAGGCCAGTGATCATTTTCTGTCAGAATTACTGACCCATCCTGTTTCTAATTGCGATCAGTATGTCAAATGCCTGATTTGATGCGTCTAATGTGTTGGCTAGTGACTGCGTGCTTGTCACCTCTCACTTTCAGCCTGCATCGCTAGCTAGCACTGCTGTTGGACGCTATGCAACGGGAAATCACCATCGTACT
The DNA here is from genome assembly GCA_030674185.1 of Monoplex corrugatus. Taxonomy (NCBI): domain Eukaryota; kingdom Metazoa; phylum Mollusca; class Gastropoda; order Littorinimorpha; family Ranellidae; genus Monoplex; species Monoplex corrugatus. The sequence goes on from JAPXFY010000014.1 coordinate 84,549,466, forward strand.
TTCTCAAGCAAAATCATGACCAGACAAAACAAGGAAAATGAGGATAGCAACGTAAATAGGGGCTTCTGTGGAGCACCACCGTCTGGTAGTGACCGTCATGCTGCACAGATGACACCAGACCATCAGCAAGCTACTGCGTTCAAATTAAAAAAAAAATCTCGCAACATGGCATGTGAGGACAATACTAAAAAAGGGAAAATTAGAGAATGTCAAAACAGATGGAAAGGCTTAACATTTGTATTTTAGAATTAGGGGAAGTGAGATGGAAGAGGCCAGGCATGATAACATAAGGAGAGCATACAATAATATATCTGGGTGGAAACACACATAAAAGAGTAGGCATCATAAAATGGACAGGGACAAATCAAAAGCAGTTAAGGGATATTGGGTTGTGTCCGACAGAGTTTTGCTCGTTAAATTGGATAGCAAGCCATCTGATATCAACATCATCCAGGTGTATGCACCAATATCTGCAAGTACTCAGGATCAAATTGACAACTTCTACGAAGTCTTAGAGATGGCCAAGGCCCAATGTAAATCACAAGAAGTTACAGTAATAATGGGAAATTTTAATGCTAAAGTGGGACAGGATAGAATGGAGGATATATATGGAACCTCATGGCCTTGGTACACAAAATGAAACTGGAGGGAAACTTGTGGAATGGGCACAGATGAATGAGTTCATAGTAGGAAAAACCTGGTTTGAGAAGCCTAATAGAAGAAATTGCTTTCATTGCTTTCATTGGCTATATGAGCACTTGCAGTTGCCACTCCATACAAGTGTGAGCAGTAGTTCTGTAACTGAACCAAGTGACCCTGGGCGTCTCTGTCCAGCGTCTTGTGTACTTCACCTTTGACTAGACAAAGTTCCTCCGCTGGTGTGCCCATCTGCCAAGCTGCTCTGCATGGTTTCCCTGTAACCCTAGCAAAGGTGGCTGATGGGTGCTCGGCCTTGCCAAAGGGCCTCCCATGATTTGGTCCGGGGCTGCTTATTGAATATTTGCAGCTACCCCATTACAGGGCATTCCTCTATCCACCACCCGGGTCCCGCTGGGTTGGAGTGTTTGACTTATCCTGGTGCTTGACAGCCTATCCTAGGACTGACAATGTTCCCCATCGACATGATGATGATGATGACTAGAAGAAAATGGACTTGGATGAGTCCAAGAGATAATACCAAAAATCACATTAATTACATCCTCATTCTTAAAAGATTTAGAAATTCATTGTTGACAGCAAAAACACTCCCAGACGCAGACTGCAACAGTGACCACAATCCTGTAATGGGAAGATTAAGGCTGGAAATAAGAAAAAAGGAAACAGACCAAAAGCGACATCAAACTAAGACTCGGACTCTTAAAGACAAATGAAGCGATACGTAAAAAATAACGTACATGTTCAAAACAATTCAGTGCTCTGGAAGACGTTGGTGACAGTGAGGAACAATGGACAAAGATGAGAAACTAGTTAAATGAAGCTCATGAAAAAATTCCTAAAGAACATAGATAAGGAAAAAAATACTGGATGACAAAAGAAATTCTAGGCATGATGGAAGAACGGAGGAAGAAAAAGGGAAAGGAGGAAAGATAGATACAGGAAGATAAGCAAAAAAATCAGGTATAGTTGCAATGAAGCTAAGGAAGCTTGGCTGAAAACAAAATGCAAAGACATAGAAGACCGACACAAGATGGATCCTCAGGGTATATACAGAAGAACTGAAGAAATTGTCCACAGGAAATAGACATGCACATCAACTGGCTGCTTAAAATCGAAAGATGGTACGCTTATCATAGAAAAAAGACAAAATATTAGATAGATTGGGAGAGTACATTAAAGACCTTTCTGAAGACGACAGAAGAGAAGAACACATTACAAGAAAGAACGTTGAAGGACCACTCATAACGAAAGATAAAGTTAGAGCAGCACTGAAAAAGATGAATCCATGAAAAGCCCAAGGACCAGACAATATTAGTACGGAGGAGATTGAAGCCCTGGAGGAATTTGATATTGAGAAAATAACAGTTCTCCTAAATGAAATTTATGACACTGGAAAAATCCCCAAATATATGTCAGAATCAATTGCCATTGCTTTTCCAAAGAAAATAGGGGCTATAGAATGCGAATTTCATCGCACAATCAGCTTGTTGAGTCATGTACCAAAAATCCTAATAAGCATAATCATGATGAGGACAAGGAATAGAATTAAAAGAGAAATAGCAGAAGAACAGTGTCGGTTTGTCAAAGGTAAAGGAACTATTAATGCCATATACACCCAAACAACTTTTATAGAGAGGTCAATCGAGTCAAATAAGGATATATATATATATATATATATATATATATATATATATATATATATATATATATGCTTTGTTGATTATACCAAGGCTTTCGATCAGGTAAGACATGAATAATTGATCAACCAACTAGAAAGACCCAATATTGATGGAAAAGATCTACAAATAATCAGAAATATGCATTGGGAACAAACAGTTACAATGAGAATAGAAAACGGTATAAGCTCTTTCAAAAATATCAAAAGAGGAGTCAGGCAAGGTTGTGTTTTGTCACCAGATCTGTGTTCACTTTAGAGCGAAAACATCACGAGAAACCTAGAGGAAGATCCTGGATTAAAGGTTGGAGGAAAAATGCTGAACAATATCCTTTACGCAGATGACACCGTGCTAATTGCAGAAAATGAAAGGTACCTGCAAACCTTGTGAATATAATAGAAATGGAAAGAAAAAAATAAAGGGCTGGAGCTAAATACCAAGAAGACTGAAGTTATGGTCATCATCATCATCATCAGATGCCCTGCCGCATGGTGTTGGCGACCATGGACTTCCAATCATCTCTATCTCTCATTGCCCCCAGCATCTCCCCCACCCTCTTCATCCCCAGCCACTCTGCAAGTCCGTCCAGCATTCTCTCCCTGGGTCTACCTGGTGCTCTCTTTCCCTCCAGCTTTCCCGTTGTGACCAGGTGCTCCACATCCCCCTTCCTCATAAAATGGCCTATAAATGTTGATTGTCTTTTCCTAATCTTCCTTATGAGTGATCTACTTGTGTCTGCCTCCATCAACACTGTCTCGTTTGTTTTCTTTGCTGTCCATGGAACTCTCAACATTCTTCTGAGAAACCACATCTCAGCTGCCTCGATCCTGCTCTGGCTTTGCTTGCTGACTGTCCACGCCTCGCATCCGTACAACAGTATTGGTTCTATATAACATTCTAGGACTCTCTTTCTGATGTTAATTGATAGGCACTTGTTGGTAAGAATGCTTGTCATCTTCTTGAATGCTGTTTTGGCTTGGCCGATTCTGCTGCTATTTCCGATGTGCATCTGCCGTCTGATGAAATAACCGTTCCCAGGTATTTGAACTTATTAACCTGTGTCAAGGTTGTGCCATTTGCTGTTACTTTGCAGGAGGGGATTTCATAATGGCTACCTGGTTGAACCTAGCTCTCAGTTACAAAAAAGGCTACTTACTGCGTAGCTTTCATCGGCGATCCAGCCGACTTCTTCAGCGCAACTGCTGGGTTGAGAACTGGCTTCAGTGCGCACCGCCGTGAGCGAACTCACGACAGTGCGACTGAATAAGTGAGGAGTACACCGATGGCAGGTTGTGTCGGCCCCGGTCACGGTTGAGGGTGGGGTTCCTTGCGGCTATGTAAACTGCCTCCTTTACTCCCCTCTGGAACCATCTTGCTTCTTTGTCGAGGATTTCATGTTTTTTACTGATCATCATGACTTCAGTCTTCCTGCTGTTTAGTTCCAACTCCTTACCTTTGCTTTCTGTTTCTAGTATATTCACAAGGTCGAAGGGTTAAGTTTTTTTCTTTGCTAGAAGACAATGCAGGATACTGTTGGACAGGGTGGGGAAGTCATAGGGTTAAACTTGAGATGAGCGAGTCTGAGGTATTCCTTAGCATTAAAATTGGTCTTTTCATACAGTTATCATGACATGTTAAAAGTAGCAGCTGTGTGTTGATTCCATTTAAAATTTGATGACAGGTTATCATCATCTTTTTGGTGGTAATGACAAAGAGGTAAATTGTTAAGAGTTTAATCTGTTCATCCCTTCCCTAAGTCTCTTCCTGTCAGTACCTAGCCTCTCCATCAGCAAGCCCTACGCTGTGCCTCCTCGTGGCGACAGGCGGTAACTGAGCACCTCACGGACTCAGGCTGAATCTCATAGGACTCGGAGGAGGTCTGGCCCCCAGACGTGAGGCATGCAGGCCCACCGGCGTGTGGACACGCCCTGGTGCCCACGAACCAGATCCCCAAGCTATGGGTAAATAGCTCCACTGCCTTGTGGACATCTCGGGAGAGAGTAAGGCTAAGGGAGTTAACCCTAAAAAAACCGATGGAAGGCAAGGGGAAACCACCATCGTAGTTTTTCCCCAGGAAAACCATGGACAGGAGAAAGAGAAGTTATGGTAACCGGTAAAAACATGAAATCCCCTCTTGCAAAATATCATATAGCACAATCTTGACACAGGTTGATAAGCATAAATATCTGGGAACGATCGTCTCACCAGACGGCAGATGCACATCAGAAATTGCCGGCAGAATCAGCCAAACCAAAGCAGCACTCAATAAGATGAAAAGCATTCTTACCAACAAATGCCTATCACTTAACATCAGGAATACAGTTTTTGAATGTTATATAGAACCGACAATGTTATACGGTTGTGATGTGGGCAGTCAACAAGCAAAGCCAGAACAAAATTGAGGCAGCCAAGATGTGGTTTCTAAGAAGAATGTTGAGAGTTCCATGGACAGCAGAGAAAACACACAAGACAATCTTGATGGCGGCTGACACAAGATGATCATTCATAAGGAAGATTAGGAAAAAAAACAGGCAACATTTATAAGCCATTTTATGAGGAAAGGGAATTGGAGCACCTGGTCTCAACAGGAAAGCTGGATGGGGAAGAGAGCTCCAGGTAGTCCCAGAGAGAAAATATCAGACGGACTTGCAGGGTGGCTGAGGACAGAGAGGGTGGAAGATGTGCTTGCGGCAACAAGGGATAGATATATATGGAGGGCTATGGTTGCCAACGCCATGCAGCAGGGCACTTGATGATTATGATTATGTCCCTTCTGAAAATCTTATTAACAATTAGCACAGAGAAGACAGATACTACAAGTTCATTTGATATTTCCAGTATATCAATCCTTGAAACTGGAATGTATATAAGTTGATAATAATCATAAATAAACATTCTGTGAGAACTTTTAAAACGTGGTGGAAAAGAAGGTCTTAAAGCAATGCACAATCTTTGCTGCAAATTCTGGAATATTCATCAGTGGCCGACAGATTGGAATTTGTGATGCTACACAAGATTGGCAATGTCAAAGATTGTAACAACTACAGAACCATTACCCTGATCATACACGCCTGTAAGATCCTGCTCATAATAATTCTCAATAGGTTGAAGACCAAAGCTAGAAGAAGAAATATCTGACTGCCAGGCAGGCTACAGATACAACAGAGGCACAGCTGGCATCTTATTTGTGCTACAAACACTCATACAAAAAAATAAAAAGCACTGAAAAAGAAGCTTCTGTCACCTTCATAGACTATAGCAAAGCATTTGACAGCATCATTCATCTCCATCTGTTCAACACAATAGTCAAAATGGGCTTTCTCAAACTTCTCATTGCAATAATCGCCTCATTACATAAAGACCAAAAGGCTACAGTTAGATGGAACAATGAGAAATTTGAATTCTTCAACATCAACAAGGGAGTTAGACAAGGTTGTAATATCTCTTTAGCATCTGCATGGAACAAGTCATCAGAAATGTTGATATAGAAGGCATGGGCAGAAAAAAAAATCAAACAAACCTGCGCTATGCCAATGATGCTGTGCTGTTAGCAGACAACATTACCAGCATGAAAAAAAATCTATACAAGGTAGATGCAGCAGGCAGAAAACAAAAGTGCTACATATCAAAGGCAAAGACACTGAAAACAGTCATGACATCCTAATTAACAAAAGTTTGTTTTTTTGAAAATATTAAGGATTTCAAATATCTTGGCTCTGTAAAAACTAATAATGAAACCTGATCCAAAGACATCAGAAGAAGAATTGGAATGGAAAAGCAAAAATTGGTCCAACTCAACAACATCTGAAAAGAAAGAGGTATACCAAATGGCCTGAAAGTTAGACTTTTAAGAGGGTTGATCTTGCCAGTCATGATATATGGCTTCGAAGCCTGAACTCTGAGAAAAACTGAGTGCAGAAGAACTGAGGCAGCAGAGGTGTGGTTTTGTCAGAGACTACTATATACAACGTGTCAAATGGATAGATAGAAGAACTAATGAAAGTGTTCTGGAAGAACTTGACACCACCAAAAAACTATTAGTAGATTCAACAAGAGAAGACTAATATGCATTGGCCATGTGTCATGCAGCAAGAACACGGACCCCATGGCAACCATCTTTCAAGATAAAACAGTGGCGAAAAAGGAGACAGGCAGATCACCAATTTCATACAATGAGAACATAACCAACATCAGTGGCCTAAATACTCAAGAAATTTTCTACAAAAGTCAAGACACAGTGGCCTAGAGGGAGATGGTGATGTCTGAGTGCACAGCGGCCAACACCGAACCCAGTGACACCGGCAGGTGAAGTGAGGTGAGATAAGGTGTAGAGCACAGAATTTCCTGGTTTGCTGATGGTCCCCTGTTAACAAAGAAAGGAACCAAAACGTCATCTGAGCGACCCGTGCATGTACTTAACACATATGGTAAAAATCGGATTTACTCCTAAACAGTGGAAAAACACAAACAATATGGCTAGGGACTAGTAAACACGAAATATGTGTCATCATCTAAAAATGATACAGAATCCTCGTGAATTTAAAATTCTTGGCAATTATGTTTTTATTAAAGACCAAAATGTCTAAAAAGATTAATCATTGCAAGAAATGGTCGAAACTTTGGTAGCAGAGCTCCATAATTGCAGTTTATAGAGTGGTAGTTCTCATACCTCTCATATTTTCAAAAATGATGCATCTCAAGATATTGCTGCCTGACCCATCTGACCACTTCATGCATACATTTCAGAAAGTATGTTTTCAGTTTGTGAGGAATGGAAAACATAATGAGATTGCTATTGTTACTGTCAGTTTTGCTTAAACCCCAACTGACTGTGTAGAACCATATCAGGGCTAAAACCATCTCCAAACGTTTACAATAACTCACGGTGAAGAAAACAACTGGAAAAAGAAAGTTAAAAATTGGAGAAGTACTGCTGTGAAAGGTAGAACAACTTAGTGGTTTGAATATACCAGATATTCGAATTGAAATATGTTAAACCTTTTTTTTTAATTTAAATATGTCAAATTACAAATAATAAATAGACATGTATTGCAGCAGATATGTATCAATTTCTTTTATAACTTGAACCTACAGACCAACGTTTGCTAATAACTTTACGAATGGCAATCATTCTGGGTTTAAGACCTACAAGGCATTCTGAAAAAAATGTAACACCCAAGAACACAAGCAATGTGTTGGCAGAACTTGTGTTTTACGGTGAACGAAAAATATAGATGATAAGTTGATTGGATGTATTGTACTGATGGAAAAGGGAAATATCCCGGTAGATATGTTCTGAAAAAGACAGCATATTTATGAGTTATGAAGAGTTTAGAACTGTGTTTGACTGTCTGATACCTTTTGTTTCATCTAATGGCTGCATATCCGTAATGAAATAATATGGGAGAACATTCAAAATTAAAATAAACTGTAACCTAAACAATGCTGTCATTATGTCAAACACACATTAAACCAACAATGTACGAAAGGGAGCAAAGGCATGTAATGACATCTTCATTCCAGATTATGATAATAAAAAATTGCTGTCTAAAAAAGAGCGTGTGAAACTGAATATTGATGTTTCGTGGAAGCACACACTTTTGAAAATCCGTGAAATCCAGGACGTGAAACTGAAGTGGTTGCAAATAAGAACAGTTTATGGCATGATTGTTACAAAAGTTGTAATGCGTACAGTGAATATAACAGCCACAGCACATTGGGCATGCTGTAATAATACAAAGGACTCTACAAAACCTTTCATACAGAACTGTTCGTGTGTTCAATTCTTTTTAATCTAGAGGAACACGTACTCGATAAACAATATCAAACTGTCATTTACATATACATGTATGTTTGGCGATTTTTTGTTTTGTTTTTGTTTTTGTTGTTGATATGCAAGAAAATGTGAAAAAATATAAACTATTTGGTCTATTTACATGCTTGTGAAATAATTTCTCTACAAACAAAAGACTGACAAATGTTTTCTAAGTACATATGTTTTTCTAAAGCACCCAAGTATAGGATTCAAAATCGCACAATAGCATTGTAAGATAACATTTTGTTTGCATCAGTTTAACGAAGAACGGCATAATTACATGCCAGTGATTCTCAACACAAAGCAAATGGATTAATTTCCAGGATATCTGTTCAATTGCACATGAAGATCCATTTACAACTGTTTGTGAATAGATGTTGGCTGTTGAGTGCTGGGGCTTAGACCATGGCTGTTTATGCGTTAGTAATGCTTCCTGTGTGTTATCACAGTTTTATCCGTACTTGATGTTCAATGTAAAAAACAAAAACAGTGAATTAAAACGCTTTCAAAACGTAGATGATTACTCTTTTTTTTCTATTTATCTTTTTTCTGCTTTTCTTCCTCTCTTTTCTCTCCACTCTGTCAACAGATCTTCGTGTTCTTTTGATTTACTGTCTTACTTATATTTTTAAGTACGATTGTCGTGATGCGTACACATATTACTAAAATACGTGCCTCAAACTCCACTTTGTCTGCCTGTCTGTTCTTCAGTGTAGAAGCGAGTGATTTTGAATGGAAATATATAAATCAAGTATACCATAAATCATGACTAACAGCACAGTGTTAAAACAAGTATCAACTTACATGCTTAATAAATCACGAACAATACAGTTTTGAACGTGTCATGATTGTGAGTTATTTCACTTACGCATTGCTTAAGCGATGAAAGAGATGAAAAAGATATCGTTAATAAACGGTCGTGGGATGATCGAGTTAATTCACTTCATGTCTTTCATTATCGTCTATATAAGCGCTGCACAACTCATGGAAATAATCTCAAAACTTCAGTGCCTGACCAGAGACAGTCCATACAAACAACTGAGTGAAAAGAAAAATATGAAGATTTAATTCAGAACGCTCCTGTGTAAATCCGGGTGTGCCAGTTGGCAGCTACAGAACTGTACTCACAGGTCGTCAATAGTGGCTACAGTGCGCTCGCTCTGTTTACGGGGGATCGCTGGTTGGCATCCTCAGTGGAGACAGGGTTTCAAACTAAATTAGATTACAAACAAATCGTTACTGTTGCTATGGATTCAGAGCCTATAAGCAGAGCACTATAGTTACCAACACACACACACACACACACACACACACACACACACACACACACACACACACACACACAACACACACACACACATACATACACGCACACACACACACAGAGGCAGAGAAAGAGAGGTGTGTGTGTGAGTGAAAGAGAGCTTTAGAGAGAGAGAGAGAGAGTTGTAGAGAGAGAGAGCTTTAGAGAGAGAGAGAGAGAGCTTAGAGAGAGAGAGCTTTAGAGAGAGAGAAGTTAGAGTGAGAGAGCTTTGAGAGAGAGAGAGAGAGAGAGAGAGAGAGAGAGAGAGAGAGAGAAGCGTTTAAAATAAGTTCAAAGATTAATTGTCTATTTCATGTTCAGTCAGCTGTTTGGATGACAGGTACTGGGCTGTGGGATAAGGCTGTGAGATAAGTTCTTTAAACAGTGCAGTGTTTGTAGAGGTCAGAGTGGAGTACATGGATTACATGATGCACAAATACCAGGGTTGATCCAAAATTCCTGTCACTCACTTTATAAAACAAAACTGGGGAATCTAACCCTTCCTCTCCCCACACATAGTTTCAGCCTCCTCGGGCAAGAATCAAATTTCTTTTGATAGTCTGACTGAGATAAGGTAGCAAGCTGCGATTCCACTGCTTTACTGAAATCCTGGATTCTTAAACACTTCCTGCTGTCAGGTTTTGCTTTATCACGGGAAACAACTAGAAGTCACGTGGCGCTAGTTGTGAACTGTAGTGTGGCTGAGGGAGAACTGGAATATGTTGCTCTCATAGATAGGCAGAGTGACTTGGCTTAATGTACAGTACTCTTGAGTTCTTATGTTAAAGGAAGGCTATTCTGGTATCCAAATTCTGACGCTGCTTATGGGTGGATTGCACAACTCTGGACAAAACCCCTGCTATATAATATCTTGCAGTAAGATTAGATTTTTTTCAGACAATTAATCGACTTCATTATATCTTACAGTATGACAGACAATTGATCAACTGCTATATAGCGCTGGGAGCTGAACAAAAAGAACAAGTCTCCTCTGGCTTTAAAAGCCATGCCCCAACACCGCAGGTCTATCGTTATTACCACCCACCAACATTTGATTAAACTATTTGTTTAGTGTGCTCATATCTGATAATTCATATTTCAGCGCCTGTGATCACATTACACAGTACTTTAGGGTCTTTTGGTTCAAACATTTCTAGCATTTTGTTTTCAGAATTCTGAACCTGTTTTTCTACTCCTCTGTCAGACCATGAAAGTCAAACATGAACTGGCCATCTGGCAGCCATTTTTCACCTCAAGACCATACAGTAGGATCTATTCAACTCTGCCATATAAAACACTTACATTTCACTTATTGGAAAGCTTTTGGTGTCATCAGCCACGACCTTTCAATAAAAAAAAATCTGCATACGAGATATCGACCAACACACAAGATGTCATTAATTCCTATCTCACCAACAGACAACTATTGTTAACTCAGCTACATCTACACTTTACACTATCAAGTATGGAGTACCTCCAGGTTCTGTCCTAGGCCCACTGCTCTTTTCATTTATATCAACGATCTTCCTGTCTCTATGCTTGCCCACTGTGATCTCTTCGCAGATGACACAGCACTACATATAAATCACCTAATGTAATACAAGTTTCCACATTATTACAAAACAGTGTTAGTAATTTGATAGAAGGGACTGAACTTAATCAATGTCACTTCATCCACAAAAATCAAAATGCCTGTGTATAACAACAAAACAAAAAAGGCAAAAGTTACTATCTAAAATACCACCAATGTATATATATAAAAACAGGTTGTTGAAGAACTTAATTTTCATAAAATCTTAGGCGTAACAAGAAATAATAAGCTTTCCTGGTCTAATCAAATAAACAAGCTATGTCAATCAATTTCAATAACACTGCTTCAAGTGTCTAAAATAAAAACAAATCTTACATCTAACTTCAAGAAAACTGTTTTTCCACGCACTTATCCAATCATCAATAGATTATGAGTCAACCCTTTGGGATTCAGCCAGTGGCAATGTGCTCAAACCTCTTATCATATATATGTATAGATTTTAACGTTCAACAAATTAGAACGAAAAAATCAACTGTGAAAATTGGATGCTGTTCATGTTCATCTTATGACAATTCCTGGGGAAACCCCGAGGTGGTCAAGATCATTCGTAACATCAGCCTTCAGAGTCAGGGTTCTGCCTTGTCCACGTCGAAGGTTGACACGGTTGCTGAGGTTGGCAGACAATATGTCACCCAGGGAGTGGGACACCTTGTCTGCATTCGAAGGCTGTGCCCGATCAGTCTCAGTCGGCGTTTTTGAAGCGTCTTGCTCAAGGGTGAGAGCTTAGTTCGAGAGAAGAGCGCCTTGGTGGAGATTTTCTCTGGCCAGTAGATGCTGTGTGCCAAGCGGATCAAACGCTGATGAGAAGAATCGATCAATTTCGAGAGAGTTTCGGTCTTAGTCTCCATAAAAGAGTTTTGAAATTCATTCTCTTGAAAAACATTGGTATAGTAGACTCCAAATACAAGGAATTAAATATTTTATAATTAAAACTTTGACTTCAGTATAACAAAGGACTGTCTACGCACAACACAATAAATGGATTTACTCCAGATAACATAACCAAAAGCCTTCTTTATAAATCCTACACGCAACAAGAGGAAAATTAACCTCTACCTCCCAAGAAACAACTCTTTAAAACTAGCCTCAGGTACTTAGGTGCTACTCTCTGAACACACTTCCAGAAAACATGAGGAAATGTCTGAGTTCCACAATTTTTAAAAGACTTAATTTGTACAGCGCCTACAGTAATTGATTTTTCTCTTGCATAGCAGTCTAAAGTGATCAGCTATCTTGTAGAAAAACTTGAAATGTATTTTTTCAGACCAAATGTTTATTTTTTGCCCTGTTGAAATGTTTGTTTAGTTTAATTAATTTTCTTGCATAGTATAATCTGACCATGTTTGGGTTTACTTTGTCCCTTTTCTTCTTCTCTCTCTCTCTCTCTCTCTCTCTCTCTCTCTCTCTCTCTCTCTCTCTCTCTCTCCCCTCTCTCTCTCTCTATCTCTCTCTCTGTCTCTCTCTCTTCCTTTGTCTCTCTGTCTTTCTCTCTCGCTACTTCCCCCACTCTCTCCCTCATTAAATGTAGTTCTTTGACTGATAATATCTATCTTATCTAAGGTATAAGTTATGTGTAGTGTGATGTAGACTCTATTTGAATGAGGCTGGTTGTAAAGAAGCAGATATGTTTTCGTATTTTTGACTCTTTGTTCTTGCTCTTGTTGTTCTCTGTCTGTCTGTCTGTCTGTCTGTCTGTCTCTCTCTCTCTCTCTCTCTCTCTCTCTCTCTCTCTCTCTCTCTCTCTCTCTCTCTCTCTTGTCTCATATGTATTTCTTTGGCTGAAAGTGTTATGATTCTGTTGTTGGAGTATATATGTTATCTAGGGTATAATTTACGCATAGTGTGATGTATACCCTCTTTGGGAGAGGACTGGATGTAAAAAAGCATACATTGTTCATATTTCCTACCCTCATAAATAAATATTGTTTCTTTGTTCATTATCATTATATGAACTGAAATATGCAGATCCTTTTCCATTAATTCTGTTCACAAGATAATCGGTTTTATAGTTGCAGGCCTCACTGGTACATCCACATCAGTAGTTGTCTTTCAAGTCACCATTCCTCGTTTGAAAGTATGAATCCAGCAGCAGACTATCGTACGTGTAACACACTTGTATCCATACACCACGATCAAATCAGCATGAGTTTTGATTGGAGCCATCTCTAAATTTGAGCTGTGAAAAGACATTGCAAGGTTTTATTCCTCAGAAGCCAAGCTAGTTAGATAGCATTCTTAGTGATGTTATATGATTAATCTAGATATAGCGCCATCTACAATTCCGTGCATATTAATAGCACACAGGCTATATTTTATCATAATACAATTTAAATGCATTTACTATGAACAGTTTAGAAATGAAAACATAGCCAACGAAAATTTTAAATCAATTCTCGATTCCACAACACGGGGAAAATCACTGACTACTCGTGTGATTTATGACAGTGCAGCATGTACGTAAAACTGTGTGGTAATGTTACTTTGTTATTGATCAACCTGCTCATTTTGTTCGTGTCTGAAAATATCAATTGAAAACTCTGGGTGGGAGTGAGGTAAAGACTGATATAGTCATGTTAATCTCTCTGTCTCTGTCTCCGTCTCTGTCTCTGTCTCTCTGTCTCTGTCTCTGTCTCTCTGTCTCTGTCTCTGTCTCTGTCTCTCTGTCTCTGTCTCTGTCTCTGTCTGTCTCTCTCTGTCTGTCTTTCTCACTCTTTCTCTCTCTTTCTTTTCTCTCTATCTGTGTCTCTGTCTGTCTGTCTGTCTGTCTGTTGTCTTCTCTCTCTGTTTCTTTCGGTCTCTTTCTATCTC
>JAPXFY010000014.1:84570915-84600915 GCA_030674185.1 Monoplex corrugatus
ATGTGTGTGTGTTTGTGTGAGAGAGACACAGAGAGACAGAGACAAACAGAGAGAGACAGAGACAGAGAGAGACAGAGACAGACAGTGACAGAGAGAGCATAAGATTACGACAAACTGAGTTCTCTGTCACTTTTTTTTATGAATTACGGAACATTTGCATCATTTCCACATCCAAACTACATCCACGAAAATCAAGACCGCTCCAATATAAGTAGATTTAAAAACAAACGCTGGGCTTAAAACAAATCATTCCACGCTGATCGTCATACTACATCAAACACATAGCTAAACCGTGAATCAGTTTCAAGGCTTTTATTCATTTAAAAGTCCATTGTACTAACGCTGAACACATATGCTTTGGGACATATAAAATACTACAATGATTCAGTTTCAGTGTCAGTTTGTCAAGATTACGTCTCCACGCTTGGAATGAATTCCATATGCACTGACGTCAATGGTGCCATGTGATGAAGAAGATCCAAAATGATCATGGCACACGCCTTTAGGCCTGCACATAAACCCATGAGCTGGCCAGGTCCTGCGGTCCTACCTAGCCTATAGGTTTTGTATCTATACAAGTATTTACAGACTGATCTTTAAATAATGGAATAAGGTTACTCTGTGTTTGTAAAACAAACAATTCATCATACATGGCTATGATTATGTAATCTTTGAAAACACACACACACACATACATACACACGGACGCACACCTGCACACAAATGGTAAACCCACTTCAAAACCATGGAAACAATCCCACTTCAAATCAAAAGGCAAGAAGTTGGTCAGGTGTTAATGAGCAAATATGAAAAAGATATGGATCACTTCGACATATAAGCACTATATTCTTGGACAACACTGATCTATAAGTACTGTAATCTTGGTTGCCCTCATAAATTTGAGTTTTCCTCACAAAACATTCTTTCTAACAACAGGTTCTCAGTAACCTATATCAATTAGACAAAGGTATAGGAAAGATTTCTCAGCTGTTTGTCAATGCATTTTTAAACATAAATCCCCAGCTGGCCAGTGGGAAAGTGGCAATGGTTGGTCTTTTCTTGGCTTGCTTAGCAAATATTTAATACGACCAGACAAGAAAGGCGCGAATTTTCGGCCAGCTGGCCTTTGTCAAGCGTAAGATCACAAAAATACCAGACACAAAAATAAGGAGAAAAAGACTGAAACTTCCCTGCTGCTCCGGACAGTGTGAGAAAAGCTTATGCTTACGCTTGACAAAGGCCAGTTGGCTGAAAATTTGCGACTGTCTTGTCTGGTTGTATTAAATACGCGTTCTTATTCTGTTTTTTCGTGTGTGTGCGTTTTTTTCTGGTTCCTGTTTGCTTGAACGCGGAAAGTCATACTTGTTTTGGATTGCTTAGCAAATGTTCAGTGGTAGTCACGTTTTCAGAAAGACGACTTTGCCAATTACCAATAGACACAAACTGGGTCGTATGCTTGAAGTAACAGGCAGTTATAATGATAATAAATGCTTGTTTCAAAAGGTGAGTGCATCTTCATCCCCCATCTCACTTTGTATGGTTCGATGACAAGGGTAGAGACAGCTGGTCCCGTTGAAAGACAATTTCAAGAATTGTTTATTTCCCTTTTTCACTTGACAGGTCATTACGAAACCATAGTGTGAATAACTCCCGCGTGAGCTATAGAAAAGGGATAGACAAAACCTCACAGGAACCACACACATACGGAAGGGGTAATTTTAGCTTTGACATGAAATACCGTGATCTATAAAATGGCACAGCGTGGATTGCTACAATCTTAAATGTGGACTACACCAATTCTAAGCCTGAGTATGAGTAGTGAAGATTTACATATTTCAACTGTACACTAATAAACATACCTCTCCTGAAGGCAATTGCGAGTGGCGTGAAGTCCCAGCACTGACACCTCACACCACAGTTGACACTGGACGCAGGCCGGCTGGGACGGTAAGGACAAGAAAGGGACAGGGATGGTGACTGATAGAAAGGAATTCCCCTACATCTTCCTGCGTGTTCGATCCTCCTGGCTGGTTCCTCCTGGCTGTGTGGCTGGCTGGCTCCTCCTAGCTGGGTCCTCCTGCTGGCTGTTGGCTTGTTCCTCCTGGCTGGTTCCTCCTAGCTAGTTCCTACTGGCTGGCTCCTCCTAGCTGGCTCCTCCTGGCTGGCTCCTCCTGGCTGGTTCCTCCTGGCTGGCTGGTTGGCTTGTTCCTCCTGACTTGTTCCTCCAGGCTGGCTGAGGCCCCTGCCTCTACGAGGTTGCCTGAAGGATCCAGACAGAGAGGATCACCTGGGACCGGTCTTGGGAATGCCGGAAATAGCTTTCAGGTTGTCAACAGAACACCCCAGCCAAATCTGTGGCCGAAATACTTGACATGCGTCCATGTCGCCTATCCCATAGCCACAGACTTGTCCAGAGTGTTCTGAAGATTCCCATCCCACTGCCCCGTAACATTCCACACCAGGATCACCACTTGCTCTGCCCTTCACCAAACAGCCACCGCAGAAGTGGGAATCCCTGGAGCTCCTGGCTCCTGTTGGCAGGCTTACCGACTCCTCCTGGCTGGCTAACTGGCTGGCTTCTCCTGCTTGGCTGGCTCTCCTGACTGGCTGGATCCTCCTAGCTGGCTGGGTGGCTGGCTTCTGGTTGGTTCCTCCTGGTTGGCTGGTTTCTTTTTCCTCCAGTCGATGCACCCTTACTAAAGAAAGAAAGACCCCAGGCAGAGGGAGGGAGGAGAGGGAAGGGGTGAGGAGGCAGAGGGAGTGAGGGCAGAGGGAAGGGAGAACACGCCACGTCCATTACCTGAAACAGTAAGACAAAACATCAGTATGCCATATGCTGAAATAAATCAATGAATTAAATCAGTCAGTTATGAAATTAATTGTGTAGTCCTTCAGCCATACATCAATCTGTCAGTCAGTAATCCACGTAAACTGAATTGTTTATATTTAGATATTTCAATGAACCTCATTTGCATGTACTTACATGTAGCACCTTGTTCACATTAACTTGATGAACATGAAACTGGAAGCATGGCTTAGATACAAACTTGAAGGAAGAAAAGACCCATTTTCCCAAGCTCTGTCACAATAGTTCAAAACAATAACCAATGGATAAATAAATGCAGCCATCTCAGTCAGTCCTTGTTATATTCAATCATTCTCAAAAATATCGTTTAACTGACAACAGGTTCAGAATTTAATAGTATATCTGATATGTATGAGACAAAGCGTTCCCTAGGATTTCTTAGCCATTTGTCAATGCATTTTTTAAAAAATAGATCAAGTCTTGCTAGTGGTAAAGTGGCAAAACCGACAGACACATGGATGATTCTTGGGGTATTCAGCAAGTGTTCTGGGGTGGGCAAGTGCTCACAACAAGATTTACTTTGTCACAGATATTTGGGAGATAATATGACTAATATAATGTTTGATAAATTATGTGAATGTAAATAACATGCCAGGTTTGTTACTCTGTATTGATTTCGAAAAAGCTTTTGATTCACTCCATTTGGGATTTATGACTATTGCTTTGGAAGTGGCGTTTGTCGTTGGATTGAAACTTTCTATAAAAACATAAAATCAACTGCTCTTTTAAATGGTCAGACTACAGAATGGTCTAGTGTAGAAAGAGGATGTAGGCAAGGAGATCCAATCTCACCCTACCTTTTTATTATTTGCGCTGCAGAGGTTCTAGCCATAATGATAAGGGAGGATGACTCAATAAAAGGAATACAGGTTCCTGGTGTAGAACACAAAATGTCCTAGTTTGCTGATGACACCCAGTTAATAAATGTAGGAGACAAAACCTCTTTTGAAAGATCTATTCCAAAACTCAATATGTACGGCACAGTTTCAGGCCTGTTTATGAACAGCAAAAAACGCAAGTAATATGGCTCGGGAGTGAGAGAAAATCAGAATATACTGTTCCCAATTTAAAATGATATGGAACCCTCCTACGTTTAAAATACTAGGCATTTGGTTCACTGAAAATCTAAGAAACTGCGAAATATTCACTATAACGACGATTTTTCAGAAGTGAAAATGTTATTCAAAATTTGGCCACAAAGAACCATTACCCCGATTGGTAAAGTTGCAGTTCTAAAGTCTCTTGTGTTATCTGGCTGGTTATCCTCCTGGCTGGTTCCTCCTGGGTGGCTCCTCCTGGCTGGTAAGACCCCTGGATCCACCAGATCATTTTATACAACAGCTACAGAAGTTATGTTTTCAGTTTGTATGGAACAAAATTACAAAATAATCAAGGATAACAAATTAATAGAGAGAGGAATATACTGCATATATGGCTGTTTTTTTTACCTATTAAGAATTTGAAACTAATGCTGATTGCTGTATTAATTTTTTTCACTTATAATGGATGGATATCTACAATCAAACAATATTTAAGAACCAGAATCCAAATGAACAACAACACGAATAGTATTTTGAATGTGTCAAGTGCAATATGGTTAATAATGAGTGTACAAAAAGGAGCAAAATTTTACCATGAAAAATTAAAATGGATGATAGCAAACCAAATTGCTGTTCAAGGTGTTGAGAGAAACTAAACATTAACATCTCGTGGGAAAAGTTTTTTGTCTAAAAATTCATGAATTAAATGTTAACTTGAAATGGTTGCAACTAAGAACAGTTCATCGGACTACTGCTACCAATATGATGTCAAACACAATGGGTGTAGCAAGTAGGACAAATTGTGCATGATGTCATAATGCAAAAACGCTATTGAAAATTTTCTATAGAACTGTCAGTAACTTACGGAACTTAACAGAAAAACTAATCAACGCAAAATGCGAAAATACCTTCAACATCAAAATCACACGAAACCTAGTGTTTTCAATGTTTATCAAAATGTAATTACAATATTTGACCTTATGATAATGCTCGTAAAATCATTTATATATAAATGCAAAGTAGACTAATGTCATCCGAACATACATACTTTTGAAAGACTGCTAAATCAGAGATTCAAAATGAAACAATATAATGCCAAAATAAACTTTCACTTGTCCATTTTTAATTCTCATTGGAACAACTATGTGCCAATGTTCTCTCCATAGAAAACAGATTTTCTTCATGACATGTTCTTTAATTTTGATGTACATAATGCAACTATCATTGATTAGAATATTTCTTATATGTATTGTAATTTACACGATGTTTCTGTGTGAACAATACTTGTCTTATATGTATAAATTGATATCATTTCTGTTATCACATTGTTCATTGATGCTTGATTATCGTTAAGCAAAGGAATGTGGTTTGTGAAACTGGTTCATAGGGGAAATGTTGACATGTGCTAAGATCTTTTATTCATTTTTAAACTTCCAATGTTTAAAATATCATTATGTATATTCTAAATGCTATATGGAGTTCATATGTCAACATTTTTGCGTATTGTGTGTGTGTGTGTGTGTGTGTTGTGTGTGTGTGTGTGTGTTGTGTGTGTGTGTGTGTGTGTGTGTGTGTGTTGTGTGTGTGTGTGTGTGTGTGTGTGTGTGTGTGTGTGTGTGTGTGTGTGATTTTTTGTTGCCATATTGTGTTAGATGTCCGTTTGTTGTGAAGCAAATATTAATAAAAAAAATAATAAAAAAAACTTTTAAAGAGAAAAAGGTTTATTTTGCTAGTTACCAATAGACCCAAAGTGGCTTAACAGGCAGTTACTATGCTGGAATTCTCAAATCCAGTCACTGATTTTCATTCCAAACTCACAATTACGGAAAGAAATGCTTGTGTCAAAAGGTGAGAACATCTTCGCCCCTTGCCTAATTTTTGGTCAGGTGAAAGATAAGGCTACGGGGAACTGGTTTCATGGAAAGGAGTAATATTGTCATTTTTGTAATTATTTCTGCCATGTTTCACACTGACATGTCATTAGAAAATCAAAAGATCAATATCTCCCACTTGAGCGTTAGAAAAGATAGGGATTAAATACCACAAGCAAAACATGCATATAAAAAGGAACACTCAAGCTTTGGTGTGAATACTGTGATCTACAAAATGGCACTCTTGGGTTGTTATAATGATAATTGTGGTTCCCACTGTTTTCACTGACATTTACACCTAGCCAATAGTGAGTGTTACAACATTCCAACTGTACACTAATAAACATACCTCTCCTGCAGGCAATGGCAAGTGGTGTGAAGTCCTGGCACTGACGCCTCACACCACAATTGACACTGGACACAGGCCGGCTGGGACAGCAAGGGCAAGAAAGGGACAGGGATGTTGGACAAAGAGACTGATAGAAAGGAATTCCCCTACATCTTCCTGACTGCTCGATCCTCCTGGCTGGTTCCTCCTGGGTGGCTCCTCCTGGCTGGCTCCTCTTGGCTGATTGGTCAGCTGGCTCCTCCTGGCTGGCTGGTTGGCTTGTTCTTCCTGGCTGGCTGGCTGGCTGGCTCCTCTTGGCTGGTTCCTCCTGGCTGGTGAGACCCCTGCCTCTACGAGGTTGCCTGCAGGATCCAGACAGAGAGGATCACCTGGGACCGGTCTTGGGAACGCCGGAGATAGCTTTCAGATTGTCAACAGAACACCCCAGCCAAATCTGTGGCCGAAATACTTGACATGCGTCCATGTCGCCTATCCCATAGTCACAGACTTGTCCAGAGTGTTCTGAAGATTCCCATCCCACTGCCCCGTAACATTCCACACCAGGATCACCACTTGCTCTGCCCTTCACCAAACAGACAGCCACCGCAGAAGTGGGAATCCCTGGAGCTCCTGGCTCCTGTTGGCAGGCTTACCGACTCCTCCTGGCTGGCTAACTGGCTGGCTTCTTCTGCTTGGTTGGCTCTCCTGACTGGCTGGATCCTCCTAGCTGGCTGGGTGGCTGGCTTCTGGTTGGTTTCTCCTGGTTGGCTGGTTTCCTTTTCCTCCAGTCGATGCGCCCTTACTAAAGAAAGAAAGACCCCTGACAGAGGGAAGCAGATCGATTACCATTGGACTTGTGCCTGGGTTCACACACAACTCTATCAAACATTCTGAAGAACTTGGTGAATTGATCAATTCACAAGCCAACAGAAGCTGATATCATTATGGTTACCCTTCCCACAAAGACGGGGATGCACATGATCCAACCATAATCAAACTTCCCAGGAAGAACCTAAGGAAAGAAAGGTGGGAGGGAGGGGGAAGGGATGAGGAGGGGGAGGGAATGAGGGCAGAGGTAAAGGAGAACACGCCACATCCATTACCTGAAACAGGAAGAGACAAAACATCACTATCATCATCATGTTCCCTGCCACATGGGTTGGTGATCATGGCCCTCCATATGCATCTATCCCTTGTCACCTTAAGCACATCTTCCATCCTCTCTGTCTTCAGCCACCCTGTAAGTCTGTCCAACATTTTCTCCCAGGGTCTACCTGGTATTCTGTTTTCCTCCAGCTTTCATATCGTGACCAGGTGCTCTAATTCCCCTTTCCTCATTAAATGGCCTATAAATTTTGTGTGTCTTTTCCTAATCTTCCTTGTCAATAATCTTCTTGCATCTGCATCGATCAAGATGTCTTGTTTGTTTTCTTTGCTGTTCATGGAACTCTCAACATTCTTCTTAGAAACCACATCTCAGCTGCCTCAATCTTGTTCTAGCTTTGCGTGTAACATTATCGGTTCTATATAACATTCAAGAACTCCTCACTATGCCATATACTGAAATGAATCAATGAATTAAATCAGTCAGTTATGAATTTAATTGTGCAGTCCTTCAGCCATACATCAATCTGTCTATCAGTAATCTGCATTAAGTCGAGATTTTATATTTACATATTTCAATGGACCTCATTTGCATGCACTTACATGTAGTACCTTGTTCACATTAACTTGAACATGAAAATGGAAACATGGTTTAGATACAAACTTGAAGGAAGAAAAGACCCCTTTTCCCAAGCTTTGTCACAATAGTTAAAAAAAACCCCAATGGATAAATAAATGCAGCCATTTCTGTCAGTCCTGGTTAAATCTAATCATTCTCAAATATATTGTTTAACTGAGGTTCAAAATTTACTAGTGTATCTGATATAGATCTATATGAGACAAAGCGATCCCAAGGATTTTAAGTCATTTGTAAATGCATTTTTTTTAAAACATGGATCAAGTCTGGCTAGTGGTAAAGTGGCAAAACCTACAGATACATGGGTGATTCCTGAAGTGCTCAACAAGTATTCACGGGTGGGCAAGTACTCACAAAAAGCTGTACTTTGCCAGTTACCAAAAGACTCAACCTGCCATAACATGCAGTTACTATGCTGGAACCCTCAAATCCAGTCACTGATTTTCATTCCAAACTCACAATTACGAAAAGAATGCTTGTGGAAAAAAAGAGAACATCTTCTTCCCCTGTCTCATCTTTGTACAGTTGAAAGATAAGGATACAGGGAGCTGGTTTCATGGAAAGGACAAATGTCATTTTTGTAATTATTTTTGCCTTGTTTCACACTGACAGGTGAGTAGAAAATCACAAGATCAATAATTCCCACTTCAGTTTTAGAAAATAGCAAAACATGCATGTAAAACTTAAAGGGATCACTCTAGCTTTGGCATGAAAACTGATCTACAAAACGGCACATCTTGGGGTTGTTACAATGTTAATGCTGACATTTACACCTAGCCAGTAGTGAGTGTTAACACATGGCAACTGTACACTAATAAACATACCTCTCCTGAAGGCAATGGCGAGTGGTGTGGAGTCCCAGCACTGACACCTCACACCACAGTTGACACTGGACACAGGCCGGCTGGGACAGTAAGGGCAAGAAAGGGACAGGAATGATGAACAAAGGGACTGATAGAAAGGAATTCCCCTACATCTTCCTGACTGCTTTTTCCTCCTGGCTGCGTGGATGGCTGGCTTCTCTTGGCTGGTTCCTCCTGGCTGGCTCCACCTGGCTGGTTCCACCTGGCTGGTGAGACCCCTGCCTCTATGAGGTTGCCTGCAGGATCCAACAGAGAGGATCACCTGGGACCGGTCTTGGGAATGCCAGAGATAGCTTTCAGGTTGTCAACAGAACACCCAGCCAAATTTGTGGCCGAAATACTTGACATGCGTCCATGTCGCCTATCCCATAGCCACAGACTTGTCCAGAGTGTTCTGAAGATTCCCATCCCACTGCCCCGTAACATTCCACACCAGGATCACCACTTGCTCTGCCCTTCACCAAACAGACAGCCACCACAGAAGTGGGAATCCCCGGAGCTCCTGGCTCCTGTTGGCTGGCTTAGCGACTCCTCCTGGCTGGCTTCTCCTGCTTGGCTGGCTCTCCTGCCTGGCTGGATCCTCCTGGCTGGCTGGGTGATTGGCTTCTGGTTGGTTCCTCCTGGTTGGCTGGTTTCCTTTTCCTCCCGTCGATGCGCCCTTACTAAAGAAAGAAAGACCCCAGAGGGAAGACGGAAAGAAAGGTGGAAGGGAGGGGGAAGGGATGAGGAGGGGGAGGGAGTGAGGACAGAGGGAAAGGAGAACATGCCACGTCCATTACCTGAAACAGGAAGAGACGAAACGTCAATATCATCATCATCATGTTCCCTGCCACATGGCGTTGGTGATCATGGCCCTCCATATGCATCTATCCCTTGTCACCACAAGCACATCTTCCATCCTCTCTGTCTTCAGCCACCCTGTAAGTCTGTCCAACATTTTCTCCCTGGGTCTACCTGGTATTCTGTTCTCCTCCAGCTTTCATATCGTGACCAGGTGCTCTAATTTCCCTTACCTCATTAAATGGTCTATAAATTTTGCGTGTCTTTTCCTAATCTTCCTAATTAATAATCTTCTTGTGTTTGCCTCTATCAAGACTGTCTTGTTTGTTTTCTTTGCTGTCCATGGAACTCTCAACATTCTTTTTAGAAACCACATCTCAGCTGCCTCAATCTTGTTCTAGCTTTGCGTGTTGACTGTCGACGCCTCACAATCGTATAACATTATCAGTTCTATATAACATTCAAAACTCTCTTCACTATGCCATATACTGAATTATTTTTGCTTTGTTTCACACTGACAGGTGAGTAGAAAATCACAAGATGAATAATTCCCACTTCAGCTTTAGAAAATAGCAAAACATGCATATAAAACATAAAAGGGATCACTCTAGCTTTGGCATGAAAACTGATCTACAAAACGGCACATCTTGGGGTTGTTACAATGTTAATGCTGACATTTACACCTAGCCAGTAATGAGTGTTAACACATGGCAACTGTACACTTATAAACATCTCAGCTGCCTCAATCTTTTTCTAGCTTTGCATGTTGACTGTCGACGCCTCACAGTTGTATAACATTCTATATAACATTCAAGAACTCTCCTCACTATGCCATATACTGAAATGAATCAATGAATTAAATCAGTCAGTTATGAATTTAATTGTGCAGTCCTTCAGCCATACATCAATCTGTATGTCAGTAATCCGTGTTAAGTCGAGATTTTTATATTTATATATTTCAATGGACCTCATTTGCATACACTTACATGTAGTCCCTTGTTCACATTAACTTGATGAACATGAAACTGGAAACGTGGTTTAGATACAAACTTGAAGGAAGAAAAGACCTCTTTTCCCAAGCTCTGTCACAATAGTTCAAAAGAAACACCAATGGATAAATAAATGCAGCCATTTCTGTCAGTCCTGGTTAAATTTAATCAATCTCAAAAATATCGTTTAAATGAGGTTCAAAATTTACTAGTATATCTGATATGTATGAGACAAAGTGATCCCTATGATTTCTTAGCCATTTGTAAATGCATTTTTTTAAAACATGGATCAAGTCTGGCTAGTGGTAAAGCGGCAAAACCTACAGATACATAGATGGTTCCTGAAGTGCTTAGCAAGTACTCTTGGGTGGGCAAGTACTCACAAAAAGCTTTACTTTGCCAGTTACCAATGACTCAACCTGCCATAACATGCAGTTACTATGCTGGAACCCTCAATTCCAGCCACTGATTTTCATTCCAAACTCACAATTACGAAAAGAAATGCTTGTGTCAAAAGGTGAGAGCATCTTCGTCCCCTGCCTCGTCTTTGTACAGTTGAAAGATAAGGGTACAGGGAGTTGGTTTCATGGAAAGGTAACAATGTTGTCATTTTTGTAATTATTTTTGCCTTGTTTCACACTGACAGGTGATTTGAAAATCACAAGATCAATACTCCCAATTCAGCTTTAGGAAAGATAGGGATGAAATACCACAAGCAAAACATGCATATAAAATTTAAAAGGGATCACTCTAGCTTTGGCATGAATACTGTGATCTACAAAACGGCACACCTTGGGGTTGTTACAATGCTAATTGTGGGTCATACCGTTTTCACTGACATTTACACCTAGCCAGTAGTGAGTGTTAACACATGGCACTGTACACTAATAAACATACCTCTCCTGAAGGCAATGGCGAGGGCATGAAGTCCCAGCACTGACACCTCACACCACAGTTGACACTGGACGCAGGCCGGCTGGGATGGTAAGGGCAAGAAAGGGACAGGAATGATGGACAAAAGGACTGATAGAAAGGAATTCCCCTACATCTTCCTGACTGCTTTTTCCTCCTGGCTGGTTCCTCCAGGCGGGTTCCTCCTGGCTGGTTCCTCCTGGCTGTGTGGCTGGCTGGCTCCTCCTGGCTGGCTCCTCTTGGCTGGTTCCTCCTGCCTGGCAGGTTGGCTGACCCCTCTCAGCTTGTTCCTCCAGCTGGCTGGTTGGCTGGCTCCTCCTGACTGGTTCCTCCTGGCTGGCTGAGGCCCCTGCCTCTACGAGGTTGCCTGCAGGATCCAGACAGAGAGGATCACCTGGGACCGGTCTTGGGAACGCCGGAGATAGCTTTCAGGTTGTCAACAGAACACCTCAGCCAAATCTGCAGCCGAAATACTTGACATGCGTCCATGTCGCCTATCCCATAGTCACAGACTTGTCCAGAGTGTTCTGAAGATTCCCATCCCACTGCCCCGTAACATTCCACACCAGGATCACCACTTGCTCTGCCCTTCACCAAACAGACAGCCACCGCAGAAGTGGGAATCCCCGGAGCTTCTGGCTCCTGTTGGCTGGTTTACCGACTCCTCCTGGCTGGCTAACTGGCTGGCTTCTCCTGCTTGGCTGGCTCTCCTGACTGGCTGGATCCTCCTAGCTGGCTGGGTGGCTGGCTTCTGGTTGGTTCCTCCTGGTTGGCTGGTTTCCTTTTCCTCCAGTCGATGCACCCTTACTAAAGAAAGAAAGACCCCAGACAGAGGGAGGGAGGGAGAGGGAAGGGGTGAGGAGGAGAGGGAGTGAGGGCAGAGGGAAGGGAGAACACGCCACGTCCATTACCTGAAACAGTAAGACAAAACATCACTATGCCATATACTTAAATGAATCAATGAATGAATTCAATCAGTCAGTTATGATATTAATTGTGCAGTCTTCCTGCCATTCAGCAATCAGTCGATCCACGTTAACCCTTATTTTTCATATTTACTTATTTCAATGAACCTCATATGTTTGCACTTACATGTAGCACCTTGTTCACTTCCATGGTTTAGATACAAACTTGAAGGCATACAAAAACGGACTTTCCCCAAGCTGTGTCAAAGTAGTGAAAAAAATGTAAAAGTAAACCAAATTTGTAAATAAATGCAGTCATGTTGGTCGGCACTGGTTACATTTAATCGTTCCCCAAAATACATTTCAACTGACAGCAGGTTCTGAATTTACCAATAGATTATATATGTATGAGACAAAGCACCCCAAGGATTTCTTAGCCGTTTATCGATGCATTTTTAAAACAGTAGGTCACAGGTCTGATGAATGGGAAAGTGGTGAATGTCAGCTTGAAGACCACCACTTAAGATCTAGTAGAGGGAAGAAAAATTCCTGTCCATTGCCGGATTTGAATCTGGGTTTCTCACGTCCTAGACAGGTATTTAAATCACAGGACACACACCCCACTCCAAACACAAATAAATGAGTAACTTGCAAACGCAAAATATATGTAAAAATGGGAACCTACCTATGGTTTATAACTGTGTCAAGAACGGGACAGTGATCCATATCTTGTCAGGAATCGCTCATAAACACCTGATAAACCCTTGCTAGCTGTAATGCACATATTTATACGCGTGTTTGCTAGATCACCTGTCTCACCTGTTGGCGTCACAAGGTTGGGTGTTGGCAGCTGCACACCTAAATACATTTCTAGATACAGTTATTACAATTCCAAACTTTTCAAACGCATATTCAGACACTCATACAAGCGCGCACAATACCTATTAGCGTCAAACTTGGGCGTACAATTGTTATTCTAATATTTACAAATTAGTTTTTTTTTCTCTTTGTCAGTGTCCATTCTATTCAAGGACGAAATGACAAGCGCTGACTTCTTCGTTGAACTTCAATTATGTCAACAGCTGCGTCGTGTAGACTGTCACTGCTGCTTGAAAACTTGTTCAGCTGGGGATGGCCCCTGGGAAGATGGAGTGGGCTGGTAGCTTGTTCTGTACATGCAAAAGTAAATCCGAAAATCGAATTAGTCAGTCGACCACAATTAACAAATCAATCAACCAACCAACCCAACCACACACACTCTACTCTAAACAAATTATGACTGGTGTTATTTAACTGTAAATACCCACTCCCCATCCACCCCCAGTTGGTTATATATTCTTCACACTGATTTAAAGCGATTCTCCAACTTCATCTACAAACCATTTCTGAAAGAACAAAGTGAGGTTGAGGAAATGATTTTAGGAAAATGAAAAATAATACTTTTTATTTCTATTCTTTTCCCCTTGAGTATATTTTGCTCCTGTGCGAGTGTGTGCGTCCGTGTGCATAATGTGGCGTGCGTGCGTGTTCGTGTGAATACAGATATATCAAAATAAGAAAAATTACTTGCATATCGTACCTCCCACCCCACCCCATCCACAGCAGGGAATTACGTTTCCGTGTCTCAAGTACTTAACCTGTTTAGCTAATTGTAAGCTTTACAACATAATTTTACTCTAAGGGAAGACGTGAATAATTAATGTAATACGTCATTCAAAATTTTTTTCTCACCAATGAAAACGTTTTCACTGAGCTCACCTTGAAACAGCAAGATGATAGGAGACAGTTGAATCATCCAATTGAAGTCTGACCATCTTCTTCGTCAAGTTGCAAGTCCTGGAGCCCAACACCAGGATGGTTCATCAGTATTGTGTGTCTTATGCATGCTGTCGTCCAGGATATCAACCTGCCGGAATGTCTGGTCTGTCTGAAGAGTAGGCAGCTTGTCCAAGTCTCCTTGCTGTTTCGTCTGTAGAATAGACATTGACAAATATGTATATCAACACGAACTAGTCGATAATGTAAGCCCTGTTTTGATAAAGACTAAGACAATTTTGTAATCAATCTGTAATGCTAATAAGCATGCACACGCGGGGGTATGCATATGTATCATCATCATCACCATGTGCCCTACCACATGGTGTTGGCGATCATGACCCTCCATGCGAATCTTTGCTCTTGTCGCTGCAGGTACATCTCCCATCCTCCCTGTCCTCAGCATTCTGCAAATGCGTCCAATATTTTCAGCGTTCTCTTTCCCTCCAGCTTTCCTGCCATGACCAGGTGCTCTAATTTCTCTTGCCTCATAAAATGTCCTATAAATGCCGTTTGTCTTTTCCTAATCTTTTTTATTAATGTTCTTCTTGTGTCTGCCTCCTTCAAGGCTGTCTCATTTGTTTTCTTTGCTTCTACGGAACTCTCAACATTCTTCTTAGAAACCATATTTCAGTTGCCTTAGTCTTGTTCTGATTTTGCGTGTTGACTGTCGATGCCTCACCACCGTACAACAGTATCGGTTCTATATAACACTCAGCAACTCTGTTCCTGATGTTATTTGATAGGCACTTGCTGGTAAGAACACTTTTCATCTTCTTGAATGCTGTTTTGGCTTGGCCAATTCTGCTGGCTATTTCCGGTGTACATCTGCCATCTGGTGAGATGACCGTTCCCAGATATTTAAACTTATCAACCTGTCTCCGTGGTGTGCCATTTGCTGTTATTTTGCATGAGGGGATTTATTGTTTTTTACTGATCACCATGACTTCAGTATTCTTGCTATTTAGCTCCAGCACTTTATTTTTGCTTTCTATTTCTATTATATTCACAAGATTTTGTCGTTTTTTAAAATTTTATTTTCTGTGTATACATGTGCACGCATATAGAGTTTTGAGTAAAAGTCATTGCAACGTTCGTATTGTTCTTTTGACAAAACATAGCTGAATATCAAAAAGTTGCATGAATGTTCATCCAATCACAGCTTCACATTTCTGGCCATCACTTTTTGGTATGAAATCAATGTAAGCCTAAAGGATAATTTTATTAGTTCCCTAAACTTAGACCGTGAAAGACGCAGGTTTATGCATAGTTTCTGTTTCAGCATTGTTCAGGCTCAGAATGGCATACAAGTACTGTGCTGAGAAGGTGGTGGAGCTCTGAACAGTGTGAAAGACCCGCCTAAGAGGTGGACTACTGAGGACATTAAACGTGCCAACCGTGTTGGAAGAGGGACAGAGGTTGAGCCAAAGCCCATCCTGGTGAAATTTTACCGATGGAGGGACAAGATGAGCGTACTGACCAACAGGCCCTACAGGGAGCAGCTGCAGACCAAGGGGATACGTGTGGCCAACGACCTGATCAGGAGGCAGAGTAGTAAAGTGGCCCAGGCCAGACAGGAGGGGAAGGTGGCTTTCTTCTGTGGAGGGAAGCTGATTGTGCAGCCCCTCCAGCTATACCTGCGCTCCTACGCAGAAGTCACTGCCAACAGCCCTTGGAAAGGAGCTACTCTAGAGGGTCAGCAAAGCTCTCAAAGTTTTGTCCCGGTCAACACACAGAGGGGGGTGGAGTCACCACGCTACACTGGTACAAAGGAGAGCCCACCACCCTCACCACTCAGTATCCAGTCTACAAGTGTGTCGCACGCTGAGCGTGACACGCGTGATGATTGCAGCAGTGTCCACGCTCATCACGTGCCTTCTTCACCCACCCCAACCAATACAACAGGGTCAGATGTAGAGAGGGAGGCTTCACCTGCCAGATCAGAGGTCGAGGCAAACAGTGACGAGGTGTTTCCCTCTCAACAAACTGTCGAAGGCAGGCGCAGACGGGGAAGTGGTAGGTTGGGGGGGGGGGGGAGGGGTGAAAAAAAGGAGAGGGGGGAATCAGGGTTTACGTGGGGCCAGCAATGCAGGGGGAGGGGGTATGAAGGGTGGGAAAACACAGAGCTCAATACACACATACATGCATAGCAAAATCAATAGCAACACTCCACACAGTGGAGAACGCAATCTGCGATCGAGTTACAGAAAGAAATAGGACAGGCTGCGGACAGAATCAAATGATTGAAATTCTTCAATTATAACATTGAAAATTTATGTGCAAAACTGAATGTTTTTTTTTTCTTGAGTATGTGAATGAGTTTGATATTGTGTGTTTAACTGAGACATATATTGATTTGAACTTTGACATTAGTCTTTTAACATTGATAAAGAAATGATGGGTACTGAAAAGATGTAATGTTAGCTGCGTGTTATGCACCACCTGAAGGCTCACCAGCATATAACAGCAAAGAACTAAACAACGGTATTCTTATTATCAGGGCTTAAAACAGGAGGAGGAAAAAACCACTGAAACTAGGGGGGTCCGGGGTGCATGCCCCCACGGGACAATTTTTTAAAAACCAAGTGTAAATCTATGCCATTTCGCGCTTTTTGGACATAATTTCAAGAGATATTTAGTGCATAAAAATTGCTGTAAACACGTAATTATTACAGGAAGATATAATTATTTTGTTTTTTCCAAGAAGTTCCAAGAAAAATCAGGGGCCATAAACTGCGCACCGTTGCTATGAACTCTTGCAAGCCGATCACGGATGCCTTGCTCCTTCCTTTTTTTTTTTTTTTTTTTTTGACAAACCAAAATCGCGGAATTCCGCCCAGACGCGGAACGTTTATATGCCCTGTATTATTGAGGAGCAGTTACTTTAGCTTTCTAATTTTGATCAAGAAAATATGAACATGATGCTGTGCGGAGACTTTGATGTTAGAACTGGCTGTGAACAGTCAAAAATGGAGAGAATAGACAATTTCATGCATGGGTTGACTGATGATGATTATGATGATGGTGATTACGTCGATACGAGAAACTCAAGAGATGCTGCTGTAAATAATTTTGGACACTCTTTTTTGGATCTTTTTCTTTTTGATTTGAAAATTGTGAATGGTTCTTGTGAAAGTGATACAAATGGGGAATTTACTTTTGTGGCACCACATGGCAATAGTGTAGTTGATTAATTTGCTGTCTCAGAAGAGCTGTTTTCTTTTTGTTTGTAAATAATTGTCATTTTTCATGGCACCTTCCTGTTGAGCTTAAGTGGGCAAGCAGAAGTTTTATTCAAGAAAACCCACAAAGAAAAATAGAAAATACAGAAGAGAAAATAGTTGTATTCAAAGATGAAATAAACTCTGATCATTTTAAGGAGCAGGTTAAACTTGCATGCAGAGATGTAGAAAGTAATGTAGATAACTCTGTTGAGATTTTTTCAAAAGCACTGTATGCAGCTGCTGCCTGTATGGTTAAGACAGTTGGCAGGAAAAGCTATAGAAGTAATAAATGGTTTGATAATGAGTGTAAAAAGCAAAGAACTGTAGTTAAACGTTTACTTAAAAGTTTCCAAAGAGCAAAATCTACAACATACCGTAATCATCAAAAAGAAATGTATGTTGATGAAAGAAAAAATACACAGCCCTCATAAAAGAAAAAAAGCAAAGTTTGATGATGATAGACTAGAAGAGCTAAAGAAAAATGCGAATGATCTAAAGTTGTTCTGGAAAACAATAAGAGCTACAAATAATAGGTCAGTGATATATAATGATATTGATATTCAACAGTGGTGCAATCATTTCGATAAGGTGCTTAATGATTTTGTCGACAGCTCTGACACAAATGAGTCTCTGATCTTTGAAGAGGACAGTCATATAGAATCATATAACTAAGGAAGAAATACAGAAAGTTATACGGAATCTGAAGTGTGGTAAAAGTGCAGGACCAGATAAAACAGTAGTGAAATGCTAAAGAGCGCTTGTGATGATACAACTGAGTACTTCTTTGTGCTGTTTAATAAACTCGATGATTCTGGTGTTTTTCCTAGTGAATGGTCTAAATCCGTAATTGTGCCTATCTTCAACAAAGGTAACAAAAAAATAATCCAGATAATTGTAGAGTAATTGCTCTGATGAGTGTTGTGAGTAAAGTCTATACTTACATACTAAACAAAAGACTAACTGCATGGGCAGAGAAAAAAGAAAAGATAATAACAGAGCAGGCAGGATTTAGAAAAGATTGTAGTACTACTGACCACACATTCACTTTATATGCTTTAGTTTTAAAAGGAATGTATGACTTAGTACTAGCCTGTGTTAGAAACAGTGTTTATTTATTTATTTATTTTTGAGTGTCAACAGGGAGTGAAACAAGGATGCTTACTAAGTCCCCAGATATTCTCTTTTTTTTTTATAAATGAATTGGGTCTTGAAATAAACAAAAATGGCCGACATGGAGTACATGTACAATTAACACCCAGCACAGCTGCAATATTCCTATTGTTGTTTGCAGACGATGTTATCGTACTCTCTGACACTGCTATTGGCTTACAAAACCAACTGAATGTTCTAAAAGAAGAAGCTGATAGGTTGAAACTAACTGTTAACACAGAAAAAACAAAGATTATAGTCTTCATGAAGGGAGGTCATTTAGCAGCTAACGAAAATTGGAATTATGGAAATTAAGAAATAAAAATAACGAACAGTTATAAGTATTTAGGGATAATCTTTACAACAAAGTTAAGCATGACCAAGGGGTGGATAGAAATGTACAGAAAAGGTAGAAGAGCAGTAGCTGAAATATCTCAATCCTTGAGAAAATTAAAATGTATAGATCGATCTGTTTTCTGGAAGCTGTTTGACATCCAGGTAGAAGCAGTATTAATGTATGGGGCAGAAATATGGGGGCTTTTAGAAAATGATTACATGGAAAAAGTACATACACTAGCTATAAAACCTTTCATGAATGTGCCTCTACTTAGTTCAAATAAAATGATTTATGCCAAAGTAGGTAGATATCCTCTACACATATGAACAAAGATCAAAATGCATCAGGTATTGGCTTTGGCTAGTTAAGCTTCCTTTAAGTAGAATAAACAAAGACGCATATGACATACTATTAAGTGAAACTGAAAAGTGAAAACAAAATTGGGTGTTCTGTGTAAAGAAATTGCTATGTGAAAATGGTTTTTGGTTTGTTTGGAACAACCAGGGTGTCGAAAATGACAAAGTGTTTATTTCTGAGTTAAAAGAACGGTTAATAGTATCCTATCAACAAACATGGCATTCTGCAGCTGAAGACAACGAAAAATACGCATGGTTTTTACAATTCAGTACTGATTTACATCGAGAAAAATACATGTACATAATAGTTATTACAAGAAAATGGCACAGGGACTCTATGGCTCGTTTCCATACGAGAACACTTGGACTTTTTGCTACGCAGCGCTGGTATAATAATGTTGTGTGTATCTGCTAGACTTACATCCTTGCATCATTATATCCTCTTGCTTTTACTGATGTGTTAATGATTTGCATCATACATTTGTGTATTAGTTACAATTTTGTCTCTTACCCTGTGATGAACTTACTCTTAACCAAATTTATAAGAGCTATTAATCTTTTCTTTAAACTCTAATCCTCAGTCTGCCTACTCGAAGGAGGGCTTATGTAAATTCTGTAATAGTTTCTAGAAGGAACTTTATGTGTCTGTTCGTTATTACTGTTAATTGACAAACTGTTTTAATTCCCCAGGCTTGGATTATAGTGATGGTTTTTGTTTCTTTTTGTCTTTCTCAGCTCGCGTTAGAATGCACTCTTACGAAATATGTTGTTATGTATCAGAGCTTCTTTGCCTGTCACTGGTTTTTAGGCTTGCGCATGTGAGGAGAGGGAGGGAGGGAAAGTAAGAGAATAATTTTTACCTTATGTTGTTTAAGTCCCATGGGTGTGTGTGCGTGCGTGCGTGCTTGTGTGTGTGTGTGTGTGTGTGTGTGTGTGTGTGTGTGTGTGTGTGTGTGTGTGTGTGTGTGGGTGCGTGAGTATGGGCGTGGGTGTGGGTGTATGCATACGTCATGGCTGCATTATTTTCTCAGCCATTCTGACACCTTCTACTTAGTACCTTTCTGCCAGTTGGGATCGCCTGCAAGTTTTATTTTTAGCCAGGCAGGTTTGTAACTGCATTGTAACTGCTGCGATCTTTCGGGAGAGACTGAGTATAGGAAGTGACTGAGATTGGCACAGAGTAGGCCTACTCGAATCTAGGTCAATCTGTAGGCCTATACTTCAATGCGCGCCTGTGCCTCACCACGGGACTGCTGAGGGTGGTGTGGGGAGTGGAAGGAGAGGAAAAGATACGCGCTGTTAATTAGCTGGCAGGGCAGAACCGAAAGTGGCCAGCTAAGGTGTCTCGGATTTGGGCGCTGTGGCGTGAGTGTGTGTGTGTGTGTGTGTGTGTGTGTGTGTGTGTGTGTGTGTGTGTGTGTGTTGTGTGTGTGTTGTGTGTGGCGTGTGTTTCTTCGATTCCGTGTATGACCGACGAATATGTCTTTTATGGTGTTGAATATTGTTATTGTTGTGAGATGTGAGTGTGATTGTATGTATAGCCAAAACATTTTCCTTGTGTCTGTGCACTGGCCTGAAATATAATCTTGCTATCTCATTATCATGGTGTATGTCACTATCTATCTGATATATTTGTTTTATAAATTAAGATTAAAATGTTGAATCATTGTGGGATTTTTAGTCCAACTGGCACCTACCCTAGCTTGCTCAAGCTCATTAGGAAGACTGGGACAACACAGTCAAGTCTTGTCTACTTCATGGATTCGCCACTAAGGGTCTGCTCAAATCATCTGACCAGCACTGTTAGTGTCTGCATTTCTCAGGTCTGGTTGTTGCCAGTACATATTATGACAGTAAGCGTGGAATACAGCTCTGTCACGTAGTCTCAATCCTAGATGGATCTTCATAACATCATGATTATTATCATTATCCTCATCCTCATTATTACATTACATAAAACAAAACTGTACCAGTTTCTGTGGCCCATACAGTGGCAGAAACTGTTAGTGGTGGTTAGTACCAGGATTAAATGGTATCTGATTTAACTTTATTCCACAGAAAGTATACTAAATAACTATATATATTGTATTATTTTATATCTAGAAGACTGAAAGATCAATACAATTTACAAAAAAAATGTATCAACTTTTTCTATGTTATATTCTGAATATTTTAAGTGAACTCTTGTAAGACAATTACGTCTTTCTGCTGGACTGTAATATATTGATTCTATTCAATGTTATTGTCACATTCCATATCCCTGTTGGGTATAACGGGTTTATTAAACACAGGATTTGAATTTTGAGGAATGTGTGTGTGTGTGTGTGTGTGTGTGTGTGTGTGTGTGTGTGTGTGTGTGTGTGTGTGTGTGTGTGTGTGCCTGCGTGTGTGTGTGTGTGTGTGTGTGTGTGTGTGTGTGTGTGTGTGTGCGCGCGCGTCTCTGTGTGTGTGGGGGGGGGGGGCAGTTGTTCCAGTCTTTTGTCACAGATGTTTTAAACAGGGTTGAACTTGGGGTTTGTGGTCTGTATACAGGACTGAACACTATTAAAAACCATTTAGCTTAGGAGGTATTGGAAAACAATTTAAAGATATTAAAAATCTGAGTTCAGATTAGCTGCTTACAATGAGCATTGAAGCAAGATCATGTTTCCAAACAATTCAAAACACAGATTGTCTTTAATGTTCAAGTATATATCACTCACCGAGCAATGGTACACCAAGTACTTCAATCTCACAGAACGTCAGTGGATCCTTACTGGTGGGTATCATCAGTGTGACGTAACGGCCTCGGATTGGTCGTGAGCATCCAACATGTATACTGCCACCTTGTCGAATTGGTCCAAAGTGATACACACATAAATGCCTGGATTTCTGTGGGCTGTCAACTGGCTCCACGAAGGTCGAAGTCACAAAGACATATAAATTCTTTAGTCGCCGCCCTGTGATACATATATAATTCCAATTAAATGCAATATATCATAAGTCAGTCATACACTTTCAAAACACAATTCATGCCAAAATGAAAAATCGTTTGACTACACTATGACAGCTTCATCTATTGTTGATCACATTATTACTTAACATTACGTCAAAAATTCTTTAACCATTCTGTTTCAGGTGTGCTGGCACCCAAGAGTTTCTGAAAGAAAATAATCTTTATTCATTATTCATTCAAGTCAGCCATGTCGTATACAGGGTTCGAAAAATGCTTGTAATGTTCAGTTTCCAGGTTATGAATTCAACAGCTGAGGTGACATACAGTTTTTAACAGGTAGGATCTACAGCATTTTTGTCTGGCATGTGTCACTTTGGTCAGTCTATAAAACTACTTGCTCTGTGATATGTGCATTCCAACGTAGAGTGCTGAATAGTAATGTGGAGATATTGCTTCATTACTCTACGCTATCACTCATGTAATTCTGGTCTTTGTGTATGTATTATGCACACTTACACAGACACACGCACACACACAGACACACACACACACACACACACACATAATATACATATATATATATATATATATATATATATATATATATATATAAGAGAAGGAAAACTCTGATTTCAAACCTCCGCTGCCTTGCGGCCATACCCACTCATAGGAAAGGCTTCGGGAGTCAACCCTGAGGAAAAATCCGGAGCCGGAGTCCCCAAGGCAGTCCGAGGCTGTATACAGCAACGTTCTGGCAACTCCTGCGACGGCACTGGAACCATGTGTATCGGCGCTTGCCTTTCCAATGGACCATTCCAGCGACGTGGAGGAGGGGGGGGGGGGGGTCTGCTGCATGGGTAACAGCTTGCCCTCCACACTTACTTACCCAGGCCTTGCACTCTGGAGAGATCACTCCAGCTTCACTTTGTAGCGTCGACTAAACACGGGAAGTAGCAGTTTACCGGTTTTAAGTCTGCATACTCAATTGGTGTAGAGTCAGACGCCAGGGGCTGCTTCCGACGGTGGGAGAGGTCATCGCATCTCACTGGGCAGCTACCGCCCGCCTTAAGCTGGGCAGCCCCCAGCCAGTAAGGTGCTGCCCCGCCACGGTCCGTTAGCCTCACTGGGTGCGTGGGGTTTAGGGTGAAAACCGACAAGCGGATCGACAACTGTGCACCAGGCAACAGAAAAATGAAAACTCCCGCCCTGAAATTGGGCACATGGAACGTAAGGACAATGACACCAGGCTTTTCTGACGACCTGCAGGAAGTAAATGATGCTCGCAAGACAGCCGTCATCGACAGAGAACTGAGCAGACTGCAGATGGACATCGTCGCCCTTCAAGAAACCAGGCTCTCAGAAACAGGATCTGTGAGGGAGAGAGACTTCACCCTGTTCTGGCAGGGCAAACCATCAGACGAGGTCAGAGAACACGGCGTGGGATTCGCAGTTAGAAACAGATTATTGGGATCCATAACCCCACCAGCAGAAGGAACAGAGCGAATCTTGTCTCTCCGACTCCAAACATCCTCAGGACCAGTCAGTCTAATCAGTGCCTACGCACCAACTTTGGCATCCACAGCAGAAGCAAAAGACAAGTTTTATGACGACTTCAGTGCAGCTATAAGGAGAATTCCTGACAGAGAACTACTGTTCATCGCCGGCGATTTCAACGCCAGAGTGGGTGTCGATTACAATTCCTGGCCCACCTGCTTGGGTCAGTTCGGCACTGGGAAAATGAACGAGAATGGCCAGCGCCTGCTAGAGCTCTGTTGTCATTATGGGTTGTGCGTCAGTAGCACCTTCTTCAACACGAAGCCTCAGCATCGAGTCTCCTGGAGACACCCGCGATCCAAACACTGGCACCAGCTCGACCTGATCCTCACCAGACGTGTCAACTTTCCAGCATCAAGATCACTCGCAGCTACCAGAGCGCCGATTGTGACATTGACCACTCTTTGGTGTGCAGCAATGTGAAGCTCCGCGCGAAGAGACTGCACCGTACGAGAAAGGAGGGCCGACCTCGCATTGACACCAGCAAAACACGCGATCAAAGAAAAGTGGAGGAGTTTGCGTGTGTGTTGGAGGATTCTCTCCCTGGCCCACCCACTGCAAATGCCCAAGACCGATGGGAACACTTCAGAGATGCTGTCTACAATGCCGCCATGTCTACATTTGGCAAAAAGACCAGCAAGTCAGCTGATTGGTTCGAAGCCCACTCAGAAGAAATGACACCAGTCATCGAGGCCAAGAGAAACGCCTTGACAGCATACAAAAGCAATCCCAGTGAGCAGAACCTCCAGGTTCTCCGCGCTGCTCGCAGCAAAGTCCAGCAGTGTGCCAGACAATGCGCCAATGGCTATTGGCTTCAGCTTTGCTCCCAGATTCAGACTGCGGCTGACACAGGCAACATCAAGGCGATGTATGAAGGCATCAAGCAGGCATTGGGCCCAACGCAAAAGAAAACTGCCCCTTTGAAATCAGCTACAGGGGAGGTGATTCAAGACAGAGAACAACAGATGGAGCGCTGGGTAGAACACTACACTGAGCTATATGCAAGGGAAACTGTAGTCTCAGAAGACGCCCTGAATGCCATAGAGTGCCTACCAGAGCTGGAAGAGCTTGACAGAGAACCAACCATAGATGAGCTCAGCGAAGCCCTGGACTCTCTTGCCTCTGGCAAGGCACCAGGGAAAGACGGTATTCCCGCCGAAGTACTGAAGTGCTGCAAAGAGACACTCATCACCGAGTTGCATGAAATCCTCTGCCTCTGTTGGAGTGAAGGCGAAGTACCACAAGACATGAGGGATGCTAACGTCGTCACACTGTACAAAAACAAAGGTGACAGAAGCGATTGCAATAATTATCGCGGCATATCCCTCCTCAGTATCGTTGGGAAAGTCTTCGCACGAGTAGTACTGAAGAGGCTCCAGGTACTCGCAGAGCAAGTCTACCCTGAATCGCAGTGCGGGTTCCGTGCCAACAGATCCACTATAGACATGATCTTCTCCCTCAAACAACTTCAGGAGAAATGCAGGGAGCAAAGGCAGCCACTCTTCGTTGCCTTCATAGACCTCACAAAGGCCTTCGATCTGGTCAGTAGGGATGGCCTCTTCAAAATCCTTCCCCAAATTGGATGTCCACCCAAACTTCTTAGCATCATCAGATCCTTCCACGAAGACATGAAAGGCACCGTCGTCTTTGACGGCTCAACATCAGCTGCCTTCAACATACGGAGCGGAGTGAAACAGGGTTGCGTCCTGGCACCCACCCTGTTTGGAATCTTCTTTGCTGTGATGCTGAAACACGCATTCGGTCCTGCAGCTGAAGGCATATACCTCCGAACCAGGACAGACGGTAAGCTCTTCAACCTCTCCAGACTAAGAGCCAAGACCAAAGTCCAGCTGAGGTGCCTGCGTGACTTCATCTTTGCAGACGACGCGGCAGTAACCGCCCACTCAGCTGAGGACCTACAGCAGCTCATGACTCGCTTCAGCGATGCCTGCCAAAACTTCGGGCTTACCATAAGCTTGAAGAAAACATAGGTCATGGGACAGGATGTTGATTCTCCCCAGCCATCAGCATCAATGACCATGAACTGGATGTCGTCCATGACTTTGTTTATCTGGGCTCAACAATCTCAGACACCCTCTCACTTGACATAGAGCTCAACAGGCGCATCGGCAAGGCAGCTACCACCATGGCCAGACTGACAAAGAAAGCATGGAACAACAGCAAGCTGACTGAGCACACAAAAATCCAGATCTACAGAGCCTGCGTCGTAAGCACCCTCCTGTATGGCAGCGAATCCTGGACTTTGCGTGCCCGACAAGAGCAAAAGCTCAATGCTTTTCACATGCGTAGCCTCCGACGCATTCTAAACATCACCTGGTAGGACAAGGTCCCGAACAACACTGTCTGGAAAGAGCTGGATGCACCAGCATGTACACGTTGCTGAAACAGAGATGCATGCGCTGGCTTGGCCATGCCGTGCGCATGGACGACGGACGGATCCCCAAAGACCTCTACGGAGAACTGGTGCAGGGAAAACGTCCCACAGGCAGACCACAGCTGCGATTCAAAGACGTGTGCAAGAGGGACCTAAAAGCTTTGAATATCGACAAAGACAACTGGGAAGCAACAGCCCTCGAACGGTCAGCCTGGAGACAGACTGTGCAGAAAGGTCTCTCCAAGTTCGAAGAGACACTCGCTCAGCGGCACGAGGAAAAGAGAACGAGAAGAAAGGCTGCAGCTCAGGCAGACAGACCAGCGTCAGATTTCATCTGTGCCCTCTGCCACAGGGACTGTCATTCCCACGTCGGACTGGCCAGCCACACCCGGCGCTGCACCAGAATAAACACCCAGAGCGCAACTCCATAGTCTTCCGAGACTGAAGGACGCCTATGATGATATATATATATATATATATATATGCGCGCGTGTGGTGTGTGTGTGTGTGTGTGTGTGTGTGTGTGTGTGTGTGTGTGTGTGTGTGTGTGGTGTGTGTGTGTGTGTGTGTGTGTGTGTGTGTGTGTGTGAAATCTGCAGAACTTCAGGCTGTGGCTAATGCCACTGACATGATGCAATAAGAACAAAAGCTTAAGGCACAACATTTTGTAGGAGAAAACATGTTCGTGCACTTTGCTAATCACTTATTACAATGCTAAACATGGGATCAACACTATCTGATAATGATATTACAGCTCTCCTTCAACAGTCAGTGAAGGAATCTCTGGCAGACCAACCCTCCAGTGTGGGGATCACGAATGTCCTGAAGTAAACCATGCTTAAAAAGACAACATGGGCTGAACGAGTGGGGCAACTTGCTGAAGGAGAATGTCCAAGGCAAAAAAGAATTTCCTAAATATTTTAGGGAAGTTGTGATCATCCTCACTTACAAGATGAAGGGCAATAGAGCGTATGTGATAATCCCTATAGGATATCCCTCGGTGCATAGTGGGGAAGGTCAGAATAATCCTTAACAAAATCATCACACACACACAGCTGAACGCATCCATCCTGAATCTCTGTGTAGTGTTCGTGGTAAAAGACGTATGGATGGCATGATTTTTTCCCTATGACAACAACTTAGGAATAGTTACAAATAAAATCAAGAGTTCTATATTGTTTTTGTCGATCTGACACCAAGTTTGAAGGGCATTTGGGAGATACAACACAAATTTAGTTGATGCACAAAATCTGCAATGAACACCAGTGATGGCAACTGCCTGTTTACTGATGACATAGATCTGATGTTAGGCTGATGATATCGACCTGATGACATACTTTTGACAGAAAAAATCCGACCAGAAGGATAAGAACATACGGAAAAGTAATTTCTATAGCAAAACCAACAGCTAATCAAAAAGTGAAAGTCTACAGAAGGAGCAGCAAAGAGGACGAGGCTATATCATGCACCTGGGGGCTATAATGACAAAAGGTGGTAGATGCACAGGAGGGTATAACAACATTGTGCATCAGGATTGCAACAGTAACACAACCAGCGGCCAGTTTCAACAAGATGCGGAGAAAAAAAGTGTGTCAGCTCAAATACAAGGAATACAATGTGCACATGCTTCTTACTCCTTCTCTCCCTCTTTCTAGCTAAGAGATCACAATTACGGTCTCTAGGAACTGCTGTGCAGTCCTACCTTGAACATAAGACCAAACAGTACATGCAGAACCAGATCCATATTTCAGCAAGTCCATATGAAATACTTCTGGCAACATTGACACCATACAAATGTGTTTGGTTTGGTTATATCATCTGCTGTGAAACACTTTTTTTAGACTATTCTTCAGTTACACACAGCAGACACTGTGGAAAAGGTCAACAGAGGAATCTATGTGTGTTTAGTATCAAAGAATGCACCGATTCATCACGTCTGATCTGTTTTCAGTGGCACCCCTGAGACAGAAATGGAGAATCTTGTTTGCTGCTCACACGTTTCTCCAACAACCACACTGATTACGCCATTAGAAAAAGAGGAATGTCGTTAGATAGCCGTAACTTAACTGGGTCAAACACATATTTCTTGTTAGGAAATACCTCTTTGCTTCAGTTTTTCAGTTCATAACATAAAAGCGTACTCACCACAGCAGTATCCGGAGCTTGTTATGATGACGTTGTGAATTTCAAATAGCCCCAACAGGTCCACAGACCACCATCGATAAGGGTTCACATCTTCATCAGCAGTGTGAGTACATTGCGACTGTGTTTTTCCTTTCAAACCATCTACTCCATTTTCAGGTCGAAACCCTTCCTTATAACTACTCATGGCAGCTGGCTTCCCTAGGGCAACATTAGTTAGCACTGAAACATATGACAAAACACACACCTGTACGCTAATGCCTTTTTGAAAAAAAAAATAGCACACTAGATATGTTACCTCCATCTGACACTCTGGACCTCAGCATATGAGAGTGAATCGCCATTGTAGTAAGTACCTCTTTTTCGCTTTGGTTGGTTAGGTTTTGTCATGGAACGTAGGCTCAGTGATGGCAGAATTACGTCGGTCACGCGAGAAGAGCTGCCGTGCTGGGGAAGGGACAGTGGATGGCTATTCACAGTGGGGCAATCTGCCTGGAACTGTCCAGATAGTGTAACTTTGCTGCCGAATAACGTACAGCCAGCCATCCCCTAACAGTAACTCATGGGCTTATGGGTTGCTTATGGCAACCACTTTGTTATCATTAATATGAAAATGATGAAAATAGGGATGGAGATGGAACTATTCTAAGTTTCATCCCTTCTTCTTGATCTGTCTCACATGTGTAATCCTATCAGGGGCATCCATTAAAATTGTCAGTTAAAATCCACATAACTTCATTGCTAATCTGGAGCATGACTAGTAAATATACAACGTTTTCCAAACCCTCGCCAATGTAGCTCAAAGGATTATTAGGACCTCAAGCTTCCTAACCATGACAAGGTGGAAGGCGTCATAACTGTCTGGTGTTCTTTCTTGCTTGCTTCCCATGTGTGTTTCTGTCTTTTTTGTCATCATCTTCGTTGTCGACGTTGATGTTGTTGATGTTGAAGTTGTTTATTTCCTCTCTTAGAAGTGAATGTCCTCAGAACTTTTATTGGATTTTACGTATTAATGTGAATGGAATAAGTTTACTTTACTTAGGATGGTCTGGGGATCCTTTATTTTTAAACCATTTCCTTTGAAAATCTTCTGTAAGAATGCATAACCAAGACAAAAAAAAGAAAGTAATTCTTCCCTTTCTTTCGTATAAGTTCTGTGACTGACTGAAATATGTAAGCAGGCTGTAATGTGTTTCTGCGCTCCATTGGTATAGACTTTTTTCCTATTCGTGTTATTTACGCCTGGTCTTGATCGTCAGTGGCCCTTTTTGACCACAGATGCAGGAAAATGACGGAGTGACGAAACAGCACATGATTCAGGTCATGCATTCATCCAAACTGTAGGCTACAAATTGTCAAATTTACCTGTTTTTCCATCTCTGCTGTTCTGTGAACATTGACATGCTTGGGAAAACTTTCTTAAACTTCAAGTTAAGTTATCTCAAGATTGTGTTGTACTAGCACCGAACATTCCAAGTGACTGAAAGATACAATTCAGTTAAGAACAAATGCTGGAAGTCTTTTCCTAAAGCGTAAGCTAGGGCAAGGTAATATCACACGTAATTGACGAACTCGATAGTTTGTGTACTTTTGTTATAAAAGATTTACCACGTGAAATCCAGGATTTTTATTTTTCATGTAATTTTGTTAAACTATGAGAGCGCATGTTGCTATTTACTTTTTTAGGAGACAATTCCTTTGTTGTCCTGGATTCATTTGCGTGCACTGAATGCATGCTTTACATGGAACCTTAGTTTATCACCTCATCTGAATGACTAACACCCAACGTACCATTTAA
>JAPXFY010000014.1:84603415-84615392 GCA_030674185.1 Monoplex corrugatus
TCTCTGAGCAGGCGAACTGTTTACAGTCTCTGTCGGGATGCTTCTCAGCTCAAGTAGAGCGAGGAAGGGATCTTGATTGTTGTGTTCTGCTTTCTTCATGCACGTCTTTGCAGCCTTCACCGCGCTCTCTGCTTTTCCATTGGACTGAGGGTAGTGTGGTGAGCTTGTTACGTGTTCAGACCCATAAGTTTTTCTGAACTTTCCAAATTGGTTTGATGTGAATTGAGTTCCACAGTCTGTTGTCAGGCGTTCTGGTATTCCGTGTCTTGCCAAGTGTCTCTTCAGACAGATGATGACCTCTTTGGATTCTCTTGTTTGTAACTGATCAATCTCAAAGAAATCAGAGTAGTGATCGACCGTGACCAGGTATTCATTGCCATTATGTTCGAAGATGTCACAAGCGATGTGTTGCCAGGGCAGGTCAGGGATATCTGTGCTGAAGAGGGGTTCTTTCT
This sequence comes from Monoplex corrugatus, assembly GCA_030674185.1. NCBI lineage: Eukaryota > Metazoa > Mollusca > Gastropoda > Littorinimorpha > Ranellidae > Monoplex > Monoplex corrugatus. Next base: position 84,603,871 of record JAPXFY010000014.1, read on the forward strand.
GCTGACCACGTTGGTATGTGTTACAGGCTCTGAATGACTTGACAAAATCTTCAATGTCCACGTTCATCCTGAGCCAGTAGACTACCTCACGTGCTCTTCTTATGCAGCTCTGAATTCCTGAGTGGCTTGCATGAAGTTTCTCAAGGATGTCTGCTCTTTCGCTTTCAGGTACAATTAATCTGTGGCTTTTGAAGACAAGTCCGTTGTGGACGGACCGTTCCTCCCTGAAGGGAAAGTAATCTTGTAACTGCAATGAAAGTTGTTGTTCTCCTCTGGCCAGCCTTGTAGAATGACAGCTTTAAGGGTTTTCATGGTTGCATCTTCTGCAGACTGCTTGCTGCAGACTGTTCAGTCTCTCTTGGTTGATGGCCAGTTCTTGCAATGAGTCTGTTTTCTCCAGGTCTGTGAGGAAAATGGCTTCCTTGTGGGTGACTTGCTGTTCCGCTTTTCCACCAACTGCTCTGCTGAGGGTGTCAGCCAGGTACATCTCAGATCCACGCTTGTACACTACTGTGTACCTGAACTTCTGAGTTCTGAGTAGCATCCTCTGAATCCTCTTTGGTGCTGAGAGCAGGGTCTTCTTGTGAATGGTCTTCAGTGTTTTGTGGTCGGTCTCCATCAGGATGTCTCTTCCATAGACGTATCTCTCAAATCTTTCCAGACTGAAGAGCATTGCCAACATCTCCTTTTTTATTTGAGCATAATATTTTTCTGTCTCGGTGAAGGCTCGTGATGCGTACTGAATCGGTTGACCATCCTGCATGAGACAAGCTCCAAGTCCAAACTGTGAAGCATCACACCAAAGGGTGGTTGTACGCCTTCCTGAAGAGTCAAAGTAACGAAGTACCGGTGGCCAGAGAGTATCTTCTTCACTTTCTTCAGGGTTCTCTGTGGACGTCCTCATCCCATCTGAAGTAAACGTCATTTTTGACCAGTTCTCTTAGTGGTGCTGCTGCCTCAGACAGTTTTGGTGCAAATTTCTGAAGGTATCTGACTACACCGAGTAGTGTCTGCACTGCTGCTTTGTCTCCTGGCACTGGGAGTTGTTGGACAGCGTCCAATTTCTTTGCATCGGCTTTCAAGCCTTCCCTTGAGAAAATGTGCCCCCAATATGATATCTCTGTTTCATCTCAACCTTCTCCTTGTTCAGTTTGATTCCAGTCTCTCGGCATCGTTGTAGCAAATAGTTCAGATTGGTATCATGAACTTGTGCTCCTGCTTTGTCGGTTGGTCCATTACCAAAAACAAAGATGTCATCATGAACCGCCACCACGCCTGGCAGTCCTGCCAGAGTGATGTCAATCCTCCTCTGGAATTCTTCTGGGGTTGATGAAATTCCAAAGGGCATTCGTTTCCATCGGTATTTGCCAAAAGGCATCTCAAATGTTGTCAGGTAGCTGCTGTCTTCGTCCAGTTCAACGTGCCCAAAACATTTTCTTGCGTCCTGGTGAGTGAAGTATTTTGCATCTTGGAGGAGAGGCAGTACGTCATCAATGGTTGGCATGGGGTACTCGTTTCTCCTGAGGGCTTTGTTCAGTGGCTTTGGGTTGATGCACAGTCTGACTTTCCCATTGCTCTTTGTTGCTACGACCAAACTGATTATCCACTCCATTGGCGTGTCTACTTTAGTGACCACGTCCACTTTTTTCAACCTCTTCAGCTCGTCCTTCACTTTCTCTTGCACTGCTATTGGCCACTTTCTGCAAGGCACCTTCACTGGAGCAATACTGGGGTCTGTTTCTAGGTGTAATTTCCCTTCTAGATTTCCTTCCCCTTCAAAGACATCGTTGTATCTTGTGAGCATGTCTTTTGCATTTTCCTCCTCTTTCTGATTCGCCGCCATCGTTGCAATGTTCTCTTCATTGATTGTCATCAATTGCATGTGCTGTACAGCTTTCAGTCCCAGTACTGGCTTACAGTCCGTTTTGGTGATCACGAAGTTGACTTTGTATTTCCTTCTGTTCTTGGGTTTTTTCACTCGCAGCACTATCTCCTCCACAGGCTTCATTTCTGTTCCGTTGAACATCACCATCTTCTTCTTCGTCTCTTGCAGGTCAGACTTTCTTTCATCTCCTGTGACTTCTCTGTACAGGCTCTTAGACATCACGTTTGTTGTTGCACCTGTGTCAAGAAGAAATGTTACCGGTATCTCATTTATCAGCATTTTTCCTCGTATGTTTCTCTTCTTTTTTCTGGTTTTGTCTTTGATCTTGAGGATTTCATTATCCCTTTCAATGTCAGTCTCTTCTTCTTTGAAGTGCTGAACTCTTGTTTTCTTTTGATTTTTCTTGGGTGTTCTACAGCATGAAGCAAAGTGATTATTTCCTCCACAAGCTTTGCATTTTCTTCCAAATACTGAACATTTCTCTTTTGCTCTTGGATGCTTTCCACCACAATATCCGCATTTCTCTCTGTACTCTGGTTTGTTTCCTTTGCTATACTGCTTTGCTGTCTTCTTTCTTTGAAAGCTTGGACTTCCTGCGTGTCCTGCGTTTTTCTCATCATTTGGGCGGTTTGATGTTGACTTGATTCATGCGCTCTGCACATATCAATACATGCAGTCAATGTCAGCTGTCACACTTCCAATAATTTTGATCGCAGAGTCTCGTCATATATACCAAGTACGATTTGATTTCTCAACAGTCTGTCTTCCAGTGTACCATAGTTTCAGGTCTTGATCAGTCTCTACAATTCTGCTACAAACTGTTCGATGGATTCTCCTGCTGCTTGATGTCTGCAGTTGAACCTGAATGCTTCGTAAGTTTCATTGGTTGAACCCATACAGTATTCTTTGAATTTCTGGAGAACAGTTTCAATGTCATTTCTTTCAGATTCATTAGCAAATGCCAATCCTTCATAGATGTCCATAGCATCCAGCCCGATGCAAGAAAGAAAAACTGCTGTTCTGTATGTTGAGTCTTCTTCTGTCTGTTTTGTCACAATTTCATAGCTGTCCCAAAGCCTCTTGAATTTCCTCCAGCAGCTTTGCAGGTTTCCTCCATTCACATCAAGTTTAGGAGGCAAGGAAATCTTGGCATGTCGTCAACAGAGCAATGCTTCTTCCTCTTTACTCCCCGCTGTCTGATTCTCAACTGACTATATATACATTTCACGGTGAACAGCAATCAATTATCATTTAAACGAATATCATCCCGTGCTACTATCAACAGGCTGTTAACACATGTCACACACACGCACACACACGCACATACACACACACACACACACACACACCACACACACACGCGACACACACACACACACACACACACACACACACACACACACAACACACACACACACACATACACACACACACACACACACACACACACACACACACGTGCGCCAGCGCATGCACATTTACTTACATACACACTGAACCAAAATAGCGACGCTGTGAACATACACATCAGATGCAATCTAATCATATTATCATCAGCGCGTGCACCATTCGTTTGAACGTTTTGGCTTATTCATGGTTTGATCTCTATCGTCCTTCTTCGCTCTGTTTCGTCATAGTTTGTACAAATAACACGAGTCTTAGCGTCTCAGGAGACACATCAGGGTTATCTGTATTGGTCAAGTCAAGCAAGTACACTGATAAGTCTGTCTGTCTGGTTAGACAATGGATGTGCCAAGTTAAGGACTCAGTTGGATTTGGAAGAGTTACAGCTGTGGCTGAGCAGGTGGCTTCTTTGACTGTTTCTTCGCTACAATTTATTTGCACACAGAACCATTAAAATGTCATTGTTCTGCCAGTTTAACACCTCCAAAATGTACTAAGTCCTTAGATTTCAAGAGATTTAACACACACACACACACGCGCACACACACACACACACACAAATTGTACACACACTATAAAATCGTGAAAAGGTGAAAGAGAGACACATACCTGCAGGTAAGTAAGGTAACACTTCATTTCTTTCATACGGCAGTGAAGTGTGTTTCATCACAAAAGTTCTGTCTTTTTAACCATCCTGTGTTTACAAAGGATTCCATACTCAGTTCATCAATTGCAAGACACGTGTTTGTGAGAGTAGAAAAAGGTGCCGAAAAGGTACACAAAATTATCTATTTAGACTGTTGTAAATATACGGTGGTGCTGTTACCATAAGGGGCATGTAGACGTCCCTGTTTGGCATAAGTCTGGCCATATCCTCGACTGGATCATTCACCCTGAAGGAGAACTGGTTGAGTCTGTCTCGACCAGCCTGTCCCTGACTTCGGACCACTACCCTGTTCTAGCCATGCTGAACCTCCCTGTTCCCTCTAAGCCTCCCCGCTACATTGAGAAGCGTGACTTGGCATCCATCGACTTTGTGGCTTTTAGATCGGATGTGCTGGCCGCTCTTCAGTCGGCTCCTGCCCTATCTGCCGGGCTGTTCAACAGCCTTCTTCAAGACGTCATGGATCGCCTGCTCCTGTTCTTCGACGGAAAATCTCCACCCGACCACCGTCGCCCTGGTTTCCAGCTGCTGGAGAACAAGTACTGGATGCTAAGCGTGCAAGACGAAGGGCTGAGAGACAATGGCTTAAAAGTGGACTAGAAATTCACAAACAGATAATGCGTGCTGCTAACAATTTAGTAAATACCTTAGTACAACAAGCCAAGTCAGCATATTATAATTCAAAAATCACTGCATGTACTACAACAAAACAACTGTTCAAGGTCACCAATGCATTCATGGGGAGAATAAAATCATCCCCACTTCCTTCGCCTGTCTACCCTCTAATCTACCACAGAAATTTTGTGACTTTTTTAGTAACAAAATTGAAGATCTTCGTTCAAGCCTCGACTCTCAGTCAGCAATGTTACCAGATGTTCCCTATGACTCTTTCACTGGAAACCTGTTTAATGAATTTAAACCTGTGACTGAAGCTGTTGTCAGTGAAGTTATTCATAAAACTACCATAAAGACATGTGCACTTGATCCCCTTCCATCTGTTCTTTTATCCCAATTGATTCACGATTTGCTTCCCTACATCACTGTCATTGTAAATGACTCTCTCACTTCTGGATGTTTTCCTTCTATTCTCAAGACAGCTATTGTTCAACCTCTTCTAAAGAAACCCTCCCTTGATCATGAAAACCTGAAAAACTACCGTCCTGTTTCCAATCTGTCCTTTCTTTCTAAGATTATTGAAAAGATCGCACTTCTCCAACTCCAGGAACACCTGGATTGCAACAGCCTTCTCTATCCTTTGCAATCTGCCTATCGCTCTGGTCATAGTACAGAGACTGCTCTTTTGAAGATTGTGAATGATCTGCTATCTACTCTAGACAATGGTCAGGTGTCCCTTCTCTCTCTTCTTGATCTCTCTTCTGCCTTCGACACTATTGATCACAATACTCTTCTTTCTCGACTTCAGAATATTTTTGGTATCTCTGGCATTGCTCTGTCATGGTTTCAATCCTACCTTTCTGGTCGTGTACAAGTTGTCTCCATAAATGGTGTCTCTTCTAATCCTACCATCTTGAAGTACGGTGTTCCTCAGGGCTCTGTCTTAGGCCCTATTCTCTTTATTTTGTACACTCAGCCCATCTCTGACATTGTAGCCCATCATCACATATCCCATCACTGTTTTTCTGATGACAACCAAATCTACATGTCTGGCCATCCCTCCACTATCCCTTCTATAATTCAACGCACACAGCTCTGCATTTCTGACATAAAGTCTTGGATGACATGCAACAAACTCCAGCTGAATAATGACAAAACAGAATTTATATTTATTGCATCAAAGCGACTTCTGTCTACTGTGCCTATCCCTGTTTCTATCCAGCTTGAAGACTCGGTAATCCACACTTCCACATCCGTGCGTAATCTTGGAGTTGTACTGGACCAAACTCTTTCCTTCCACAGCCAGGTATCCTCTGTCTGTCGTGCTTGTTACTTAGAACTTCGACGGATCAGTTCTGTGCGTCATCTTCTATCTGAAGAAAGCACTATAACTCTCATTTCTGCACTCATTCTTTCCAGACTCGACTACTGTAACTCGCTTCTTGCTGGCTGCCCCCAAACACTCTTATCCAAATTGCAAAAAGTTCAAAATAACGCTGCTCGCCTTGTACGGAAATGCCCAAGGTCAACTCATGTTTCCCCTCTGCTTCGAACTCTACACTGGCTTCCTGTTCGAAAGCGTATTGACTATAAACTTTCCCTCCTATGCCATAAGTCTCTGGCTGGTCTAGCTCCCCCCTATCTTTCTGATCTCCTGACTGTTTACATTCCCTCCAGAGAGCTACGCTCTTCTACTGATGCCCACCTACTTAGAATCCCACGCTTCCGCAACAAAACTCTTGGTGAACGTGCTTTTTCTTATCAGGCCCCCTCTATTTGGAACAAACTTCCCTTTCCTCTCCGCTCTACCTGTACCCTTTCTTCGTTTAAGTCCAGTCTAAAAACCACTCTTTTTAAATCCTAGCCTGTAGTTCTGTACTCTTACTTCAGCTGCCACCTTGAAATCTGTGCCCGCGCGCGTGTGTGTGTGTGTGCGGGTGTGTGTGTGTGTGTGTGTGTGTGTGTGTGTGTGTGTGTGTGTGTGTGTGCGGGTGTGTGTGTGTGTGTGTGTGTGTGCGGTGTGTGTGTGTGTGTGTGTGTGTGTGTGTGTGTGTGTGTGTGTGTGTGTGCGTGTGCGTGTGTTGTGTGTGCGTGTGTGTGTGTGTTTACTGTAAGCGCTTAGGGCTTTTTTTAGATTAAGCGCCATAAATGTTCACTATTATTATATAGTCTTTCTATAAAATGTCCATGATCTGGCACAAGCACTGCAGTTGGAAGCTATAGAATCGGTGGTTTTGACGTGCATAGATTTTTAGTTATCGTTGCCTCTGTGCACTCCAATGTTTGTGCCTGCGGTCAGCTTGTAACTTTTCCACACCCTCCTGGACAGCTTGGTCATGGCAGCAGCAGCTTTTCCTATCTGACTGTTGAGCTCTGGGTCAAGGGACAGGTTGCTGAAGATTGCTGAAGATTGTTGATCTTGTTAAGTGAATTCATTTAGCACTTGGAGAATATAATCACTAATGCTGATGCTGAGGTCATTCGCTAGGGAGTTTACTAACCTCTTGAGGCAAGGCTGTGTATGAGATGTCACAGTGACATCATCAGCCAAGTCTATCTCCAAGATGAGAATCTTACGCACTTTAGACTTTTCTTTTGAAAGTGTAAGCATCATCATCATCAGGTGCCCTGCCTCATGACGTTGGCGATCATGGACTTCCATCTCTCTCTATCTCTTGTTGCCCCAAGCATCTCCTCCACCCTTCTCGTCTTCATCCACTCCGCAAGTCCGTCTAGCATTTTCTCCCTGGGTCTACCTGGTGCTCTCTTTACCTCCAGCTTTCCTGTTGCGACCAAGTGCTCCAATCCCCCTTCCTGATAAAATGGCCTATAAATGTCTTTTCCTAATCTTCCTTATCAATGAGCTACTAGTATCTGCCTCCATCAAGACAGTCTCGTTTGTTTTCTTTGCTGCCCATGGAACTCTCAACATTCTTCATAGAAACCACATCTCGACTGCCTCAATCTTGTTCTGGCTTTGCTTGTTGACTGTCTACGCCTCACATCCGTACAACAGTATTAGTTGTATATAACATTCAAGAACTCCCTTCCTGATGTTTACTAATAGGTATTTGTTGGTAAGAATGCTTTTCATCTTCTTGAATGCTGTTTTGGCTTGGCCGATTCTGCTGGCTATTTCTGATGTGCATCTGCTATCTGATAAAATGACTGTTCCCAGGTATTTGAACTTATTAACCTGTGTCAAGGTTGTCCCATTTGCTGTTATTTTGCATGAGAGGATTTCATGTTTTTTACTGATCACCATGACTTCAGTCTTCCTGCTGATTAGTTCCAACCTCTTACCTTTGCTTTCTGTTTCTAGTATATTCACAAGGTTCTGTAGGTCTCTTTCATTTTCTGCAGTTAGCACAGTGTCATCTGCGTTATCGAATGCTGTTTATCATTTTCCCTCCAACCTTTAATCCAGGGTCTTCTTCTAGGTTTCTCATGACGTTTTCGCTGTAAAGTGAAAACTGATCTGGTGACAAAACACAACCCTGTCTACTCCTCTTTTGATGTTTTGAAAGAGCTTATATTGTTTTCTATTCTGATTGCAGCTGTTTGTTCCCAGTACATATTTCTGATTATTCGTAGATCTTTTCCATCAACATTGAATCTCTCCAGTTGGTTGATCAATTCTTCATGTCTTACACGATCAAAAGCCTTGGTATAATCAACAAAGCATAAATACAAATCCTTATTCATCTCAATTGACCTCTCTATGATAGTTCTTAGGATGTATATGGCATTAATAGTTCCTTTCCCTTCCACAAATCCACACTGTTCTTCTGCTATTTCTCTTTTGATTCTATTTCTTGTCCTCATCATGATTATTTTTAACTGGATTTTTGTTGCATGACTCATCAAACTGATTGTGCGATGGAGTTCGCATTCTACTGCCCCTGTCTTCTTTGGAAGTGCAATGAAAATTGATTTTGACATATCTTTGGGGATTTTTCCAGTGTCATAAATTTCGTTTAGGAGGACTGTTATTTTTTCTATGCCAAATTCCTCCAGGGCTTCAATCATCTCTGGTCCTGGGACTTTTCCTGGTTTCATCTTTTTCAGTGCTGCTCTAACTTCATCTTTCATTATGGGTGGTCCTTCAAAGTTCTTTTTTATAATGTGTTCTTCGTTTCTGTCATCTCAAAAAGGTCTTTAATGCACTCTCCCCATCTGTCCAATATTTTTTTCTTTTACCATGATAAGCGTGCCATCTTTCGATTGATGTGCGTGTATTTTTTCTGTGGACAATTTCTTCAATTCGACTGTACATACTCTGAGGATCCATTTTGTGTCAGTCTTCTATTTCTTTGCATTTTGTGTTCAGCCAAACTTTCTTAGCTTCATTGCACCTATTGCTGATTTCTTTGTTTATCTTCCTGTATATCTCCTCGTTTCTCTTTGCCCTCCTCCTTTCCTCCATCAAGCCCAACATTTCATTAGTCATCCAGTTCTTTTTTGCTTTTCTATCTGCCTTAGGGATTTCGTCACAAGCTTCATTTATCAAATTTCTCAACTTTGTCCATTGTTCCTCACTGTCACCAACGTCTTCCAGAGCACTGAATTTGTTTTGAACATGTACATTAAATTTTGTACGTATCACTTCATCTGTCTTTAAGAGTCCAAGGTTTAGTTTGATGTTGCTTTTCGCCTGTTTCCTTTTCCTTAATTTCAGCCTAAACCTTCCCACTACAGGATTGTGGTCACTGTTGCAGTCTGCGCCTGGTAGTGTTTTTGCTGACAGTAAAGAATTTCTAAATCTTTTGTTGATCAGGATGTAGCCAATCTGATTTTTGTATTATCTCCTGGACTCATCCAAGTCCATTTTCTTCTATTAGGCTGCTCAAACCAAGTGTTTCCTACTATGAACTCATTCATCTGTGCCAATTCTACAAGTTTCCCTCCCTCTTCATTTTGTGTACCAAGGCCATGAGGTCCAACTATATCCTCCACCCTATCCTTTCCCACTTTAGCATTAAAATCTCCCATTATGACTGTAACTTCTTGTGGTTTACATTGGACCTTGGCCATCTCTAATACTTCGTAGAAGTTGTCGATGTCTTCCTGAGTACTTGTGGATGTTGGTGCATACACCTGGATGATGTTGATATCAAATGGTATGCCTTCCAATTTGACCAGAAAAAGTCTGTCGGACACAGCCCAGTATCCCTTAACTGCTTTTGATTTGTCTTTGTCCATTATGATGCCTACTCCTCTTTCATGTGAATTACCACCAGAGTATATCACTGTGTATTCTCCTGATGTTATCATGCCTGCCCACTTCCATCTCACTTCCCCTAGTCCTAAAATACTAATGTTAAGCCTTTCCATCTCTATTTTGATGCTGTCTAATTTTCCCTTCTGCAACAGTGTTCTGGTGTTCCATGTTCCTATTTTGGTGTTTCTAAGTTTGACTTTGGGTTTGGTTTTGGTAGCAGTAGCTGGCTGACGGTCTGGTGTCACCTGTGCCGCATGACAGTCCCTACTGGAAGACGGTGCACGACAGGAGCTCATATTCACGTCGTTAACTTAATTTTTCATCTGTTTTCTGTCCATAATTGTGTAAGCATATCTGTCTGAAAGATCCTTATTTGTTTGTTTGTTTGTTTGTTTGTCTGTCTGTCTGTCTGGCCAGGGCATGTTTTCGTTCATTTGTTTCTGTGTCTATTTGTTGACTTGCTTGTTTTTACAAAGGCACATATTTATTTTTCTCTGTAACTGGGTTAAGGTCGACCTCTCTTAGTTACTGTTCTTAAAAGTGTAGTTCCTGTCAGACATTTCGTTTTACAACGGTTTTGTTAATGACCAGAAGGCTTGCTTTTAGACAGCCAATTGTCAAATGAATTACAAGTATTGTGTCCAGACACATTATTTTTTTCTTTTCAGTCTGTATCACATACTGACCACAGCAGTCTTTTCTGTTCGTAATGGTGACGCTGTAAATCTCGAACAGCCTCAATAAGTCCACTCTGAACCAACGGTAAGGGTTCGAGTCTTTATCAGCAGTGTGAATGCATCCCCGTTTAACTAATGCAAGACCATCCACTCCATTTTCTGCAGGCCAAGCCATATGTTGACTGCTAAGGGCTGCTGGTTTGTACAGAGCGATGTTGGTCAGTCCTGAAACAAACACATGCAAACGCGCATACACAGACGCACACACACACACGCGTGCGAGGACGACTACGCGAAAAACACGTCCGAGCCTCAGATGCAAGCAGTATGTCTGTTGACAAAAAATGATATATAACATATATATATATATATTTACATATATATACATATATATCTTACATGTAAAAAATTATCAGAAATATCAGAAAAACAGTGTGGATTTGTTGAAGGGAAAGGAACTGTTATTGCCATGTAAACCTTCTTCAACAAGCAAAGCCAGAACAAGATTGAGGCAGTCGAGATGTTTTTTGGTTTCTACGAAGAATGCTGAGAGTTCCATGGACAGCAAAGAAATCAAACGAGACAGTCTTGATGGAGGCAGACACATGAAGATCATTCATAAGGAAGATTAGAAAAAGAAGGCAACATTTATAGGCCATTTTATGAGGAAAGGGGAATTGGAGCAACTGGTCACAACGGGAAAGCTGGAGGGAAAGAGAGCACCAGGTAGACCCAGGGAGAACGGATTTGCAGAGTGGCTGAAGACAAAGAGGGGGAAGAGGTGCTTGAGGCAACAAGAGATAGAAACAGATTGAAGGCATGATAGTCAACACCATGTAGCAAGGCACCTGATGATGATGATGATACTCTCGGGACTCTCTTAGAAAGATCAACTGATTAGAATAAGGATTTATATTTATATTTTTCGATTACACCAAGGCCTTTGATTGGTTAAGACACATACTATTTAGTCAACAAGATGGAAAAGCTCAGTATTGATGGAAAAGATCTGAGAATAATGAAGAATTTGTACTGGGAAGAAAGAGAAACAATGAC
>JAPXFY010000014.1:84615492-84642992 GCA_030674185.1 Monoplex corrugatus
AGTTATACATGTTTTAGTGTCATGTATGTCTAAATTGATATTCAGTTTTTTTACCCCATGGTGATAAATTTGACAGGGTGGTCAATGGGCATATCCTTTGATTATATGCGTGGTGCATTGCTATGCATACTTGATTTTCTTTTCAAGTTTTTCCCCCAGTAAGTTCTTGTACATGCTTTGAGATGTTTATAGCCCTCATATGACTGAACAGTTGGCTGAGCCTTGACTCCTGCATCATATCCATCAGCTTCCAGTTTAGTTTCTCCTCTCCACACTCAGAACGAATTCCATATGCACTAATGTCACAGGTGTTATGTGGTATGGTGATCACGGCACATAACTTAAGTATGCACAGAAACCCATGAGTTGGCAAGGTCCTGAGGTCCAACCTAGCCTATGTTTTGCCTAGTCTATTTTTATACCTGTATCAGCTTATCATAGGAACAGTCTTAGTTACATGTAAATGACATGTGTATCTGTGAATCTTATTTTAAATATACATATATATGTGACCTCTCACCACGAAATCAGTCTTAACTCGCAGTCAGTCGAACAGCACTAGGAGCTGAAAAGGTGACTGAGGGTCTGTCTGGGGTGATTTGACTTTTTCCTCAAAATTGATTTCTGTAGACTATAATCTATACCCCACAGAAATTTCTTTCTTGAAAAAATATTATTTATCAATGTAAAATGGTATTTTAATGCACTGATCGCAGCAGAAAGAACGCAATTTCCTACCAAAAGTACCTATTTTTGTCTCTTATTATGAACCGTAACCTGTACAGTACCCAAACATGTAATATACTGATGGAAAGCTCTTTGGTGCATCTTTCAGATAATGACAGCGAAAATTAGAAACAAACTGGGTCACAGCCACCACATAAAGAAATTTATGGAAAATGTGTAGGACAGCACACAAAAACTTTAGAGGCCATTTTCCCAAATGGCCGTCATACAACTTAATGACTTTAAACATACATAATTTCTACATTTGTTTTAGTACAAGCTTTATTCAAGTACCAAAACAATCAGCAGAATGTACACTTTCCAGTGATATGTATATCTCAAAATGCCCAAAATGCTAGTTAAGACTGATTTCGTGGTGGGAGGTCACATATGTATATATTATATATATATGTATATATATGTGTGTGTATATATGTAATATATACATATTTATTTATTTATTTATTTATTATATGTATATATGTATATATTTCATATATACATATAATTAATAAATAAATAAATAAATAATCAAAGATCTGAATCACAACACAACTAGCTACTCAGTGTAAACTCGTCTCACATGACAGAAAGCACCCCCCCCCACACACACACACACAGTCAATGCACAAAGCCTCAGATGCCTATCAACAAATTGAAGACAATATTTCCATAATCATTGCCCTGCTGGTTTGTTGTTCAGTTCCAAGGAAATAAAAGAGGAAATAGCTGAATAAGTAAGTAAGTAAGTGATCCACCACTTGCAAAATCTATCCACCAGTTGCAAACATTTAACCTTTTTGCGACATGAAATGAGAATCGTCGCTACGCCTGTCTATGCCATCAGGACAAGTAGCAAGCCCACTTGCTACGGCCGAAAGGTCGCTGTGGACACTACCGAGAATGTTCGCGACGCCTGTTCTAAAATTAAATGCGTCAGTACGTCACTGGAAATTCCCTCAAAACGTGTCGAAACTACATAATGGAACCCTTCCACATCATACGATGCCACTTCTTCGGCTTAAAAGGGGCAGTTTCATTGGTTAATTTGTGTTGAAAACAACCAACCCCAATTCTTTGTCTCTTCGTGTTACCCGTGTTGTTCACGCTACTGTAAACATGGCCAGACGGACAACTTTCACGGCCGCCAAAGTAGCAGAATTGATCATTCAGGCCAATTCTGACGATGATCTAGACGTTGATCATTATGAAAGCAGTAACGTAAGTGCTGAAGTGGAAGATTTTGAGGATGATGTGCCGCAAAACAACGACAATCGCGCATATTCAACAGATGAAGATGAAGTTGAAACAGAGGAACAAAATGCGATCATCACTGACAGTGACATCTTTCACTCGGGTAGTCAGGCAACAAACCATTCGGTCTTGGAGCCAGATTTTTAGCTAGAAATAAGTTGTCCTGATCAATGTGAAGCCGACACTGAGTTTGACACTGCCAGTGACGACAGTGGCGATGAAAATGATGCACCAACTGGGTGAAAAATCTTCGGAAATTTGCGCATGTACCTGTTTTCTCAGCTGCCAAAACATACGGTTTGCAGCCCTTCATCTTTCAAGACATCACCGACCCTACATTATGTTCCATTATGTTACCATTATGTTCTGAAATGTTGAAATATTGTCTTTTATGATTTTTTTCCCTACATTGTTTGGCCATCATATGCTAAAAATAACACTTTGTATGAATCTCCTGTGGCTGTTTGGGATTTTTGATTTTGACACTTACGTTGACATTTTCAAAAGCACAAATCACTAACTAAATGAATCTTTACAGAAATTGTTTTTTACTTCACCAGGGAGATAATTGAACGATCTGCAAATTTTGTTCTAACAGCAATAAGCTAGCTTTTACGGCCTATTCAAGAAAATGAAATAAAAATGACCAAAATAGGGTGTCCTCAGGGCATATCTGCTTCCTGCCCCCAGTGTGCACAGGGCGTAGTAGCTGTAGTGAGGCAGTGTTGTGAGAAGGTTAACCCTTTGATACCCTCACCTTTCCATCAGTTCCCTGCAGAAAGCTCTGGTTAGGATGAAGGAGTCAAAGGGTGAAAATGTGCACGTCTGTGCGCGAGTGGGCGTCTTTGTTTTGTTTGTTGGTTTTCGTTTTGTCCCCTGAATTCTTAGTTTCTTTTCTGGTACAATATGTATTTCATGAATATTTCAAGAAATGTAACTGCAAGCCAGTCTTGATATAGAACTGTAATTAGGCAAATTTTTCTTTGGATCTGTGTTGCTGACATATGTTGTACAATGCCTTGTTTGGAAGCTGAATTAAGTGTATATGCACATGTTCCATGTGAACCTACCCATTGGGGGAAAAAATCAACATTAGCCTTTATATATGCATCTTTCTGTGATTGTTCTTTTTTCTAACCATGTGCTTTTTAGTATTTCATTCTTTTCTCTTATGTTACCTTGCATAGCTTTACTTACCATGTCTGCCTGTGTCCAAAACAGGAGGCAATTTTTTTACTGAAACAACCAAACATTCGCTTATCAGGACGCGCCTTTGTAATCCACACGTAGACAAGTTAACAATTCACTAGGACAGGTGACATTGCATGAAATTCAAATGTATTGATCAGTTACTTTCAGGGCGAGTGGGATAACACTAGCTACAGTTAATTCGAGTGGTTTCCCTGAATGTTCAGGGTGATTTGCAGCTCATTTGTTGGAAGAGCGACAGAGCTAAAGGCATGCTCATGTTTCTTATCATACTAAAACAAAACAACAACATCAACAACAACAACATGACATCCTTTACAAAACTAAACTCACGTTGTTGTTGTGTTTGCTGAGTGAATATAGTACATGTACACTTTCAAACATTTGGCAATCAAAAAGCTAGCGATGGTTACAAAAGATGTCATTTTGTTGGGCACAAAATTAAATGAAAATGAAACGTCTGACTTTTAAGATTTGTGTGACAAAATAAACACACAAATCTGAAAAATCGACAGCTTCATGTGGACGACACACACACACACACACACACACACACACACACACACACACACACACACACTAACACACACACACACACACACACACACACACCACACACACATGCACACACACGGATTCCTACGCCAAAATGGCGGCTTACTAACTGAACATTTTCAGAGAGGAATCAACTGGGCTGAAAATGACACGCTCGAAACGTTGTCTCACAAAAGAGAAAGCCAAGATCACCACCTCCAGGAAAGACACCAACAAAACAGAGACACCATCATCTTCGAACACTCCAGATGACGACAATCATCCAGAAAATAAGAGCTCCGCTCTGACAGGTTTGCCGTCTCCGTGTCGGCCATCAGCTCCAAACCACGGTCAGTATGCCTAACATCATGTGGTTGTCACTGTCAAGAGGCGTGTCAAGAGGCGGTCAGAGAAATAGACATTCTAAAAAATACTATTCACCAAATGTCAGTACAAATCAGCCGCCTCACAGACACGGTTCTATCTGACAGAAAACTACACCTAGAGAATAACAAATGTTACAAGAGCTGCGTGAAGTCAAAAAGTGCACGAAAACTACCACCACAGCGTGCCAGACTGATTCCGCAGTCCATGGTGACTTTTCCACCACATCACCGATGGACAAATTTTCAAAATACGCGGAATGCGCAGCTCAACCGCCCAAAGCAGAAGATCAGGCAATTGCGCAAACGTTGATCTTGGATGGAGAACTGCCATCAAGCGAAAACATGGCGTCTTTACCAAACCAAAACGTGACGTCAAAACTGCTGTGTCAACTCGTCCCAGATCTAAGTCCAGTGTTCTCCCATGTGTCCTCATTATTCATGACTCCGTCTTGAATGAAGTGGACGGACAGAGATTAGGATCGTCCTACGGTTTCCAGGTGGCAATGAGAAAGATGCGTACCATCTTGGACTGTAAGCGAGCCATTGAAAAATCCAAAGAATAGCTGACACCTGAACCTGACTGTGTTCTTTTACACGTCGGTATAACTGATCTAAAAACAAAGGAACCAAAAGTAGTTACTACCAATCTAGCCGTCTGTGTAAAATCAATTATCACCCAATTTCCAAAAGCCAAGGTAGTGTTAAGTCAGGTCACTCCTGTGAGAAACAAGCACCTAAATGTGAAAAGAGAGCTCCTTAATGCCCTGACCAAAGAGAGACTCCTCAACGCAGCAAATGTCAAGCTTTTGCAGAAATATTTGCAGAGGTCTGTCGAGTAGAAGGACTCCTGCTTCTAGTAGAAATTATAGGGAACAGGAAGAAAAGACCGACACATACAAGGATCCTGCCCCAGATAATACGCACTACGTAAATACACCAATCACGCTCCAAGAATTAATAGATGCCATTAAATCAATTCCAAATAAAAAGACATCAGTAGGATTTGATGCAATTTCCAATGAGATGTTGAAAAATTTACCAGAATGTTTTTTAATCTTGCTACATAATATGAAAAATGCTGGAATAGCGGCAAACTGCCTGACTATTGGAAACAATCAATTGTGGTTCCTGTACTAAAAGCAGGTAAATGTAATACTGACTTGAAAACTATAGGCCAATTGCAATAACATCGCACGTATGTAAACTAATGGAGAAAATAATTTTAAAGAGATTGATGCACTACTGTGAAAAGAATAACGTATTACCAGTGAATCAGGCAGGATTTAGAAAAGGCAGGTCACCAGTGGAACTTCTAACAAAGCTAACCAATAATATCAAACAACAATTTTCCAGACGTCAATGTGTTTTAGCTACATGTATTTTTTTGATATAACTAAAGCATACAACCAAGTATGGCACTCCCGACAATTACTCAAATCTGAAAAGCATTGGGCTAACAGGTCACATTTTTGATTATGTCAAATGCTTCCTAGAAGACCGTGTAATTCAAACGAGGATCGAAAATGTGTATTCCACAAAACGATTTCTTCAAATGGATATCTCCCAGGGATCCGTTATTGCTCCCCTTCTCTTCATGATATTGTTGCTTGACTTACCCAGTAAAATTTCTAAACATGTAATTTTAGCTCAATATGCTCACGATTTATGCATGTGGATGCAGGTAAATATGAAAAGGAAATCTCCTATGCGCTGTATTAATTATACACGTAAATGCTACCAATTAGAGCTTGACAAAATAGCACGATATATGGCAGAAAATGGACTGCATCTATCCGTGGAAAAAAAAAAGATAGTTTTGTTCAACAGTGGAGCTAACCCGGCAAGTGTTCCCACGTTCAAACTGGGAGATACTCTTCTTCAGTATAACGAGTCGGTTGAATTCTTAGGGGTTTTCCTTACAGCGAAATTATCTTGGAATAAGCATATTGAATACTTATTAACAAAAGCTCAAAAAAGTTTAGATTTCTTGAAAATAGTTCGCAAACAGATATGGGAACAAGATACATCAACACTTGTTCATCACTGTAAAACACTTACGAACACTTACTAACAAAACTGCAGAGTATAGATTGTAAAGGTTTCAAACTTGCACAGGGTCTTCCAATGCATGCCTCTTGCCTTCGCACATACAAAGTAATCAAATTGTTGCCGCTTGATGAACAAAGGAAAGTCGCTTCTATTAAATTTCTGTTAAGAAACACTACTATAGAAAACAGCGTCGAAACAGAGACAAAAGTAAGATCAGACACCGACTTTCCAAAAAGAGCTAAATCAATATCCACACAGATCACACTTGCATCATTTACAGCTGATGTTATGAAAGGCTCTGGAATTGATCTACAAACAGATCCTGTAACTTTAAGACCTTCGTTTTCACAAGTACCCAGTTGGGAACTCCAAAGAGCACTATTTGACATACACCACACTGACTTAAAAAAGAAGATAATATCAACTTACTGGCGAGTCAAGTTAAATGTCATATAGAAGACTTTTTATTCCGATCACTTGAAAGTTTACACTGATGGATCAATAACTGAAAGACAAGTAGGCTCAGTGTTTTTAATACCTGCTCTCAAAATTGAAAAATCTTTCTATATAGGACTTAATAAATCTGTCTTTACTGCAGAACTCTTTGCAATCTTAATGGCTTTGAATTATATGATCAATCTTCCTAGGACGATTCCCCAGATACTTTTTTGCGTTGATTCAAAATCTGTACTTCAAGCTCTTGAATTATCAAAATTACAAACAAGATCTGAAATGATACTGGAAATTACTCACTTGATTAATACTTTATCCTTAACAGGCACTGATATTACTTTCTGCTGGATACCATCTCATAGTTCTTTTCATTACAATGATATGGTTGATAGGGCTGCCAAACTGGGGACAAAGAGCTCACCAGATTCAAATCACATACAACTTTCCCTCTCATTGCATGAGTGTTATACCTTAGCGGACACCTACGTATAGAAGCAGTTTCAAGATAAACAGAAAAAAGTATGAAAAATATTACATGAACTTTGAAATTAGCAAAACACCTAAGCAGTTTCCTGCCAGCAGAAGTATACAATCCCTTATGTATAGGTGGAAACTTGATGCATTCAAAACAAAATACACCTGGAATGAAGTGTGTCCGTGTGGAAAGAAGATAACACATAGTCATATTCTTTCATGCGTTCAGGTAAAACGACATATACCTACGCTATCAACGAAGACAGTTTCTGACATATTTGCCTCACCATCCTTAACATATGAATATTTGTTAGCCTGTCAAAAAGTCCTATAGCGAATTATCTTTAATGCGCCGTTATTTCTCATGTTCAATGTTATGGTTAGCTAATTTTGTTGTTTCAATCGTTAATTGTTATAACGTCATTTGTGAATTTTCTTTCTCGTCTTCAGCAGTTGTTTTTCTGGTTCATTTCTTCTTCCTGAAGATTAACCATTTCCAAGTTTCCTCTTTTCTCTTTATGTATTTTTTTGGTCTAAAATCAATTTAGTGAATAGACATTAAATCAAACACCACCACCACACACACACACAGTCATACAACCCTGGTATGTATTCTCGCCTGTAGACAATAGGTCGAAAAGCATGCATATTGCAAGTATGGCTGATTGTGTGCTGTTACGACATTTCAAACTTAGTGAGTATAGTTTCCTATTTTTCAACCAGTCTTACATAACATATCGCCTGTGGTTACTCATTGTTTTAGAATTTTATGAAGGTGTTGTGGTGTGTGTATTTGTAATTAGGCATTACATACATTGCTTTGATTCTCACAAGAGACAATGAAAGTGGCTAGTTACTTGAATATTTGCTTATAATGTGTGTAGAAAAAATTTATTATGTACAATTAAATAAGAAAGTACTAATAAGACAAAATGGACTTTAGTTGGATAGAGATTCCAAAACTCCATTTAAGTCTATATTCTTGCTTTTCAGGAATCTAAATATATTTCAAATTTAGTTTCAGACAATCAAACATCACTTGAGAAAATTGAGTTTGTGGTTAGATAAAACGTGAAAGATACATTCTTAAAGGAAATGTCGTTTCAACAAATACAAATACTATTCTTGCTATCAATTTTGAAAACAAAAACAAAGTAAAGAAGATCAATTTGTCTAAACAATACCATTTTATAAGTCGGGAAAAATATGACAAATTACTTTCATAGCCACAGAAGTGGAATGAATTCGCTAAATAGTCACGTATTTCACTAATTTCAAGAAAATGAAAGTCACCCTTATCAACAAATGCCTGCCTATCCATTTACACCCAGAAGACAGTTTTCCAGCCTTATACAGAACCAATATGGTTATATAGGTGCGAAGCCTGGACAACCAACAAACAAACTCAGAACAAGATGAAGTCAGCTGAAATGTTGTTTGTAAGAAGAATGTTTAGAGTGTCATTGACAGCAAAGAAAACAAACAAGACCATCTTAAAAAAGGAACCATAAAAAAATATTAATGAAGAAGATCAGGAAATGACAAGCAACACCAATAGGACATTATAAGAGGCAAGTACAATTTGAGGACCTAGTCACAACAGGAAAGCTAGAGGGAAAAGCAGCACCAAGGCGACATAGGGAGAAATTATAAGACAGTTTTGCAGAATGGATGGAGACAAAAAGCATAGGAGATATATTTGAAGTGAAAAAAGAGAAATTCGCATATAGACCATGGTTGCCAACGCTATGTGGCAAGGCACATGGTGATGATGGTGAGCATAAGACACAATGAGAATCATATTACTAGGGATCTTTTAACATACAAACTCACCCGATTATTTCACACTTCAGACTTGTCCATACATTTATGAATCAAGTTAATAGCCCATTACTACATGTATGCTTTTCAATTAGCAGCAAAATAAAAAAAAACAACATATAACGTGTGTTATGTGTCAAGTGGAAGAAAAGAAGATGAAATGAATAATCAGTATGCCTAATAGTCGCATATTTCAATGGTTTCA
Source organism: Monoplex corrugatus (assembly GCA_030674185.1). NCBI lineage: Eukaryota > Metazoa > Mollusca > Gastropoda > Littorinimorpha > Ranellidae > Monoplex > Monoplex corrugatus. The sequence goes on from JAPXFY010000014.1 coordinate 84,624,604, forward strand.
AAATCACGATTATGTGACAAATCGAAATAAAGAATTATCACACACATTAGAGACCTTTGATTACACGTCACGTATCCAATACTATCAGATACGTAACGTACCGACTACGTATTGTATTTTTCTCGCGCGATTTTATCGACAGGGAACGTATGGAAGTCTGGTTATATGTGCTCTCACCCGTATCTAGTTTGGGACTGCATATCTCAAGTTTCAATTTAAGTAATATTTTGGTTGTGTTTTGAAACCCTTTCTCTACCTTGTTATATATGTCTTTCTCATATTGAGTTTTAAACAATTCATGTACGAGTCGACCAAACGCACCAAGTGTCAGCAAGCAAAAGTCTGCTGATGGGAAGTACGTATTGCCAGCTGACCCAATTAAAATTTCGTTCAAGACTTCAATTCGCAGGTCGGTATGTAGTCAATTTACACTGACAGTGTTATGATATGTAGTCACTTTACACTGACAGTGTTACCATATGTTGTCACTTTACACTGGCAGTGTTATAATATGTATTCACTTTACACTGACAGTGTTATGATATGTTGTCACTTTACACTGACAGTGTTACGATATGTAGTCACTTTACACTGACAGTGCTATGATATGTTGTCACTTTACTCTGACAGTGTTATGATATGTAGTCACTTTACACTGACAGTGTTACGATATGTTGTCTCTTTACACTGACAATGTTATGATATGTAGTCACTTTACACTGACAGTGTTACGATATGTTGTCACTTTACACTGACAGCGTTATGATATGCAGCCACTTTACACTGACACTGTTATGATATGTTGTCACTTTACACTGACAGCGTAATGATATGTAGTCACTTTACACTGACAGTGTTATGATATGTTGTCAATTTACACTGACACTGTTATGATATGTTGTCACTTTACACTGACAGTGTTGCGATATGTAGTCACTTTACACTGACAGTGTTATGATATGTAGTCACTTAACACTGACAGTGTTATGATATGTAGTCACTTTACACTGACAGTGTTAAGATATGTAGACACTTTACACTGACATTGTTACGATATGTAGTCACTTTACACTGGCAATGTTATGATATTTAGTCACTTTACACTGACAGTGTTATGATATTTAGTCACTTTACACTGACAGTGTATGATATTTAGTCACTTTACACTGACAGTGTTATGATATGTAGTCACTTTACACTGGCAGTGTTATGATATGTAGTCACTTTACACTGACTGTGTTATGGTATGTTGTTATGTATGATTTATAAGTAGAATTTACACTGACAGTGTTATGATATGTTGTCACTTTACACTGACAGTGTTTACGATATGTAGATCACTTTACACTGACAGTGTTATGATATGTAGACACTTTACACTGACAGTGTTATGATATGTAGTCACTTTACACTGACAGTGTTATATGTAGTCACTTACACTGACAGTGTATATGTAGTCACTAACACTGTACAGTGCTACTGATAGTAGTCACTTTACACTGACAGTGTTACGATATGTTGTCACTTTACACTGACAGTGTTATGATATGTAGTCACTTTACACTGACAGTGTTACGATATGTTGTCACTTTACACTGACAGTGTTTATGATATGTAATCACTTTACACTGACATGTGTTATGATATGTTGTCAATTTACACTGACAGTGTTTATGATATGTAAGTCACTTTTACACTGCCAGTGTTACGATATGTAGTCACTTTACACTGACAGTGTTATGATATGTAGTCACTTTACACTGACAGTGTTATGATATGTTGTCACTTACACTGACATGTGTTATGATATGTTGTCACTTTACACTGACAGTGTTATGATATGTAGTCACTTTACACTGACAGTGTAATGATATGTAGTCACTTTACACTGACAGTGTTATGATATGTAGTCACTTTACACTGACAGTGTTATGATATGTAGTCACTTTACACTGACAGTGTATGATATGTAGTCACTTTACACTGACAGTGTTAGATATGTTGTCAATTTACACTGACATGTTATGATATGTAGTCACTTTACACTGACAGTGTTATGATATGTAGTCACTTTACACTGACAGTGTTACGATATGTAGTCACTTTACACTGACAGTGTTATGATATGTAGTCACTTTACACTGACAGTGTATATGATATGTAGATCACTTTACACTGACAGTGTTACGATATGTATCACTTTACACTGACAGTGTTAGATATTTAGTCACTTTACACTGACAGTGTTATGATATGTTAGTCACTTTACACTGACAGTGTTATGATATGTTAGTCACTTTACACTGACAGTGTTATGATATGTATCACTTTACACTGACAGTGTTATGATATGTGTCACTTTACACTGACATGTTATGATTGTAGTCACTTTACACTGACAGTGTTACTGATATGTATGATCACTTTACACTGACAGTGTATGATATGTTGTCACTTTACACTGACAGTGTTATGATATGTAGTCACTTTAACACTGACAGTGTTATGATATGTAGTCACTTTACACTGACAGTGTTATGATATGTAGTCACTTAACACTGACAGTGTTATGATATGTAGTCACTTTACACTGACAGTGCTTAGATATGTAGTCACTTTACACTGACAGTGTTATGATATGTAGTCACTTTACACTGACAGTGTTATGATATGTTGTAACTTCATCTGACAGTGTTATGGATGTTGTCACTTTACACTGACATGTGTAAGATATGTATCACTTTACACTGACAGTTTAATGATATGTAGTCACTTTACACTGACAGTGTTATGATATGTAGTCACTTTACACTGACAGTGTTAGATATGTATGCACTTTACACTGACAGTGTTACGATATGTAGTCACTTTACACTGACAGTGTTATGATATGTAGTCACTTTACACTGACGTGTTAATATATTGTCACTTTACACTGCAGTGTTATAATATGTATCACTTACACTGACAGTGTTATGATATGTATGTCACTTTACACTGACAGTGTTACGATATGTAGTCACTTACACTGACAGTGTATGATATGTTGTCACTTTAACTCTGACAGTTTATGATATGTAGTCACTTTACACTGACAGTGTTACGATATGTTGTCTCTTTACACTGACAGTGTTATGATATGTATCACTTTACACTGACAGTGTTACGATATGTTGTCACTTTACACTGACAGGTTATGATATGTAGCACTTTACACTGACATGTTTGATATGTTGTCACTTTACACTGACACGTGTATGATATGTAGTCACTTTACACTGACAGTGTTATGATATGTTGTCAATTTACACTGACATGTTATGATATGTTGTCACTTTACACTGACAGTGTTGCGATATGTAGTCACTTTACACTGACAGTGTTATGATATGTAGTCATTTACACTGACAGTGTTATGATAATAGTTCAATTTACACTGACAGTGTTATGATATGTATGTCACTTTACACTGACAGTGTTATGATATGTAAGTACATTTACACTGACAGTGTTATGATATGTAGTAACTTTACACTGACAGTGTTATAGATATGTTGTCACTTTACACACTGTACAGTATGGTTATGATAATGAGTTAAAGTCACTTTACACTGACAGTGTTACGAATGTTAGTCATTTACACTGACAGTGTTATGATATGTTGTCACTTTACACTGACAGTGTTAGATATGTTGTCACTTTACACTGACAGTGTTATGATATGGTGTCACTTTACACTGACAGTGTTATGATATGTAGTCACTTTACACTGACAGTGTTACGATATTAGTACTTTACACTGACAGTGTTATGATATGTTGTCATTTACACTGACAGTGTAATGATATGTATCACTTACAATGACAGTGTTACGATATGTTGTCACTTTACACTGACAGTGTTATGATATGTATCACTTACACTGACAGTGTATATGTATTATGTTGTCAATTTACACTGACAATGTTATGATATGTAGTCACTTTACACTGACAGTGTTACGATATGTAGTCAATTTACACTGACAGTGTTATGATATGTTGTCACTTTACACTGACAGTGTTATGATAGTAGTCACTTTACACTGACAGGTGTATGATAAGGTTGTACTACTTTACACTGACAGTGTAAGATATGTAGTCACTTTACACTGACAGTGTTATGATATGTAGTCATTTACATGACAGTGTTATGATATGTATGTCACTTTACACTGACAGTGTTATGATATGTTGTCACTTTACACTGACAGTGTTACATATGTGTTACTTTACACTGACAGTGTTAGATATGTAGATCACTTTACACTGACAGTGTTATGATTGTATCACTTACACTGACAGTGTTATGATATGTCCTTTACACGATGTTTTGATCACTTACTGACAGTGTTACGATATGTAGTCACTTTACACTGACAGTGTTACGATATGTAGTCACTTTACACTGACAGTGTTATGATATGTAGTCACTTTACACTGACAGTGTTATGATATGTAGTCACTTTACACTGACAGTGTTATGATATGTAGTCACTTTACACTGACAGTGTTATGATATGTAGTCACTTTACACTGACAGTGTTATGATATGTAGTCACTTACATGACAGTGTAGATATGTAGTACTTTATGCGTGTTATGATATGTAACACTTTACACTGACAGTGTTATGATATGTAGTCACTTTACACTGACAGTTTAAGTATGTAGTCACTTTACACTGACAGTGTTAATGATATGTAGTCACTTTACACTGACAGTGTTAAGATATGTAGTCACTTTACACTGACGTGTTACGATATGTAGTCACTTTACACTGACAGTGTTATGATATGTAGTCACTTTACACTGACAGTGTTATGATATTGTCACTTTACACTGACATGTGTATAGATATGTATGTCACTTTACACTGACAGTGTTATGATATGTAGTCACTTTACACTGACAGTGTTAGATATGTAGTCACTTATACACTGACAGTGTTATGATATGTAGTCACTTTACACTGACAGTGTTATGATATGTAGTACACTTTACACTGACAGTGTTACGATATGTTGTCACTTTACACTGACAAGTGTTATGATATGTTAGTCACTTTACACTGACAGTGTTTGATATGTAGTCACTTTACACTGACACGTGTATGATATGTAGTCCACTTTACACTGACAGTGTTATGATATGTTGTCACTTTACACTGACAGGTGTATGATATGTAGTCACTTTACACTGACAGTGTTATGATATGTTGTCAATTTACACTGACAGTGTTATGATATGTTGTCACTTTACACTGACAGTGTTCGATATGTAGTCACTTTACACTGACAGTGTTATGATATGTAGTCATTTACACTGACAGTGTTATGATATGTAGTCACTTTACACTGACAGTGTTATGATATGTTGTCACTTTACACTGACAGTGTTATGATATGTAGTCATTTACACTGACAGTGTTATGATATGTAGTCACTTTACACTGACATGTTACGATATGTTGTCACTTTACACTGACAGTGTTATGATATGTAGTCACTTTACACTGACAGTGTTACGATATGTTGTCACTTTACACTGACAGTGTTATGATATGTAGTCACTTTACACTGACAGTGTTATGATATGTTAGTCACTTTACACTGACAGTGTTATGATATGTTGTAACTTCATACTGACAGTGTTATGGTATGTTGTCACTTTACACTGACAGTGTAACGATATGTAATCACTTTACACTGACAGTGTAATGATATGTAGTCACTTTACACTGACAGTGTTATGATATGTAGTCACTTTACACTGACAGTGTTAAGATATGTAGACACTTTACACTGACAGTGTTACGATATGTAGTCACTTTACACTGGCAGTGTTATGATATGTAGTCACTTTACACTGACAGTGTTATGATATGTAGTCACTTTACACTGACAGTGTTATGATATGTTGTCACTTTACACTGACAGTGTTATGATATGTTGTCACTTTACACTGACAGCGTTACGATATGTAGTCACTTTACACTGACAGCGTTACGATATGTAGTCACTTTAAAATGATGCTGGAGAACAGGAGAGCCAACATGGAAAGACGAGTACACTCGTTCTTTAACCTCTTTGACTCGTTCAGCCTTTCCACGAATATCCCGCTTTGTTAACTGCGACAGCAACGCAAACTTTAACCCTTTGACTCCCTAACCCTATCTACCAGCTTTACTAGAGGCAGTTACATGAGGGAAGCTCATGAATTTGCAAGTGAATGTAGTAGTAGATGGAGGTTGACCAGCTGTACACAGACACATGTGCTGACAAGTGATATTGTTGTGGGCAGACACCTTTAGCTTGTGAGCACACACTGAGAGGTAACTGGTGGATAGGGTGAGTGAATCGAAGGGTTAAAGTTTTGTTGATGGTAGATAGGGTGTGGGGGAGTTAAAGGGTTAAAGGTCACCACCCAGGATCAGCTGTGCAAACTTAAGTATGCAATAAAAAGTGAAGTATTCCTCTTGTGGTAACGAACCCTTTCATTTCCTTACCGTGTCCAGGACTTGAGTGGGCTGAAGTGTGAGAGAGAATTGATGGTACAGGACACATCCTCCTAGCCAAACATCCTCCTAGCCAAACATCCTCCTAGCCAAACATCCTCCTAGCCACAATCCTCCTAGCCAAACATCCTCCTAGCCAAACATACTCCTAGCCAAACATCCCCCTAGCCAAACATCCTCCTAGCCCAGAGCCATAAAAGGATCGGTGTCGATAACTGTGATTGGATACATTGTCGGAAAAGCTCTTGCAATCACACAGCCGACTTCATTCCTCTGGGTAATGCATTGTTTTACGTCACAGTAACAACCAAGTGGGGAAAGCTTTGTCCCAGTAACAGCCATGTGGGGAAAGCCTTGTCCCAGTAACAGCCATGTGGGGAAAGGTTTGTCACATTAATAGCCATGTGGGGAAAGGTTTGTCACAGTAACAACTAAGTGAGGAAAGGTTTGTCCCAGTAACAGCCATGTGGGGAAAGCTTTGTCCCAGTAACAGCCATGTGGGGAAAGCTTTGTCCCAGTAACAGCCATGTGGGGAAAGCTTTGGCACAGTAACAACCAAGTGGGGAAAGCTTTGTCCCAGTAACAGCCATGTGGGGAAAGCTTTGTCCCAATAACAACCATGTGGGGAACGATTTGTCCCAGTAACAACCATGTGGGGAACGATTTGTCTCAGTAACAGCCATGTGGGGAAAGCTTTGTCCCAGTAACAGCCATGTGGGGAAAGCTTTGTCCCAGTAACAGCCATGTGGGGAAAGCTTTGTCCCAGTAACAGCCATGTGGGGAAAGCTTTGTCCCAGTAACAACCAAATAGGGAAAGGTTTGTCCAGTAACACCAAGTGGAAAGATTTGTCCCAGTAACAGCCAGTGGGGAAAGCTTTGTCCCAGTAACAGCCATGTGGGGAAAGCTTTGTCCCAGTAACAGCCAAATGGGGAAAGCTTTGTCACAATAACAATCAATGGGAAGATTTGTCAATAACATAGTGGCTTCATGACTTTTCTTTTTTGCATGTACTATGTTCACACACATGTTTTAATATCCCAATACAATAAACGATATGCTCCATCTGTTTTGATGTCAAATTTATTTGTATCACTGAATGCTCATTTCCATAAATTGAACAACAGGTATGTGAATGGTTGTCAATTACAAATGCATGTACATATAACACCAGCGTATGCACCTGCAGACCTTACTAAAGTGGATTTTTTATGTTAAACAAGACACGTCGTTATTAGTTCTCTCTAAACGTACATTTTGTTTTAATTTCGACGCCATGTCTGTGCACTGAAACACTATGCACATCCATATCGCCACTCAGTTATTTCTGACTCAGATGATTATCAATTATAAATAAGAAAATGATATTTTGTCTCGAAACTCCAAACAAAAATCTCCCTCCCCACATCTTTGCCAGTTGCATTGTGATTATTTATTCCAGTTATTCTCGGTATCCTAGATGAACACATGAAATGCATTTAACGATTACACATTTTTTGAATCACCACCTGGATATTAATTCTAATGTTACTGCTCAGGATCAAAGGCTACTGTCGAACGCTGTATTAAAAGCTGTGGAGATCTTTGACTTTTTCCTTCTGACTTTGCATGTATTCTTTATCTCTGTGAGGCTTTCTCTGCGTGACAGACATAAAACTTATTTACCTGCATCAGGACCACTTATTTGTTGATTGATCTTTCTCTGAATAATGTCATCAAGATTTGCTCCCCATATGACTAGACTCTGGGCACTGAACAATTAACTCAAGAACATTTTCTTTTGCCACTACGCCTAAGCTTAAACATTTACGCACATGTTCCAACATCTTTTCACTTGACCATGTACGCATCTGTTGATGTATACTGTTCATAATCTTTTCAATCCGTTTCTTTTCCACATGTCTGGCCCGTCTCTCCAGCAACGTGTTCAACGTGTACAGAAAGGGGTTGAGTGCTGAGTTGAGAGGCAACACAAAGACGGCAGCCCACACGTTGACAAGGTCTGAGATAGGTGTGCCATTTGCAGCCAGCAGTCCCATCAGGCCGATAGGGAACCAGCAGCAGAAATCAGTGACAACAATCAGAAACAGACGTCGTGCTATAGCAACGTCCTGGTTCCGGCTGTCTTTCTGCAGGCCTTTAGATGACTGGTGGATGGTGTGATAGATGACTACTTGACCGACTCCAATGACAGAGGAAATGATAAAGTTGAGAACGATAAAGACACCAAAGGCGTACTGCTGACCAGGAAACTGACGTCGTGTGATGGGCAAAGGTAGGCAGATGCTGTTCTGACTGTAGAACTTCCAGTGAGACATGAAGAGAGGGATGGTGGCCATTACAATAGCACATATCCAGATAATGGAACATGCCACAAGTGCCGAGAATTTTGACAGACGAAGACGTACACTGAACGGAAATCGTAATAACAGAAACCGATCCAACGTAATAAGACAGATGACAAAAGCTGACATTTCACTGGACATCATGGCCAGAAATCCTGTTATTTGACACAACACACTGTGTCTCCATTGTTCTTCTTTTAAGACATAAATGTCCCTGAAGACAATATCTGCCAATCCAACTATGGCCATGTAAACTCCCATGAAAAAATCAGATGCACAGAGGTTGACAACCAGGACCTTGTAAGCTACAGACGTACCTTGCTTTTCTATGAAAGTCCTGTAGATCCACACACCTACGTTGCCTGTCAGTGCCATGGTAGCAAGAATCCAGAGCAACACTCTCAAAAAGTCAGACTTTAGAAGGTCACTGCACGACGACAGTTCATCCACAGGGGCATGGCATTCTGCCAGTTGGGTCAAGTGGAAATGATAACAACAAAACTTGGGACTGTCGGTATATAAAGCCTGTATAGACTTGCCAAACACTTTTGTCTGCAATGTGTGCACTGGGTTGTGACGAATATCTAAAACTGATATCTGTGTTGACTCTGCTAGTCCCTTAGTTGTGATTGTCTTTAGTCCAATGTCAACCATCACCAGAGCTTGTAGTTTGCTAAAACCAGCTGTACGCATAAAGCTGGAAAAATCAGGATCTGTCAGACTTGATAAGGGATTAAACGACAAATTCAGGTGTGTCAACTCAGACAAATGACTCAGTTTTAGAAAGTTAAAACTATTTATGTGGTTATGACTGAGATCAAGAATACGGAGCTGGCTTAATGAGCTGAGTTTTACTTCTATCAGTTTACATGATGAAAGGTTCAGATACTGAAGATAACTCAATGGTTCAATGTTCTTCAAATCAGGATTGTTTGATCCAGAAAAGTCGAGATAACGCAGCCGAAAATGTGCTTTGTAATCAAACCCTGCCTCACAGCGGAATGCTTGACCTTCACATACACATTGGTCTGGACAACGTTCCACTTCACAGTAACGTTCATCTTCATGGAAAGGACAATGGCTGACCCCATCACAAAGGTAGTCAGGATGAAGACAGTTACCAGTAGTCCAACAACGAAAGAAACCAGGACAAGTCAAGTCAGTAATGTGTTCATCCTCTCCCAAAGGACAGTCCATGAAGCCATTGTTCAGCAGATAGGTGGGGATGCAGAAACCTCGGGTACACTGGAAGTGTGTGTCTGGACAGACCCCTTGTCCCTCCTTCAGTCTTTGTCCCGTGGACAAACCCAGTCCATCCATGTGTAGAACCGCTGGTGGATAGATACGTTTGGGTGGAATCCAGTTTTCTATAAGCAGAATGAAATAAACGAAAAAAAAGGTTTTCATTTCGTATGTCCAATGCCTACAGAAAAGATGCTTTTAAATTATTTTGGAGGTTTTTAGGCAGGCATTATACGATATTTGACCACATAAATATGTACCAGTGGCATTGTATTTTAGGATAGGACATTTTTTTGTCATTTTTTCCCAGATATCAATATTTGTTCACCATTCCAAACATTGGCTACAGTGTCATATCCATTTGATCCATTTTCCAGTATTTTTGCTTTTTCATCAATATCATGCTTGAGAAAATGTTCTAGTACCAGCTTTACAAATCTATCAGTTTCATGTTTGTATCAGAGTAGTCATTTGCTGTAAACACACTAGTCAATTTCCAGAAATGATCAAAGATGATTACAACAATGGACTGAGTTAAAATATCTGAGTGCAGTTGCATGTAAGGTCGTGCACTGCAGTGCAATTATCTTTAAACATGTATCTAAGTTGCTTTAATTTTGAAAATAATCTGTCCCTTTTTACGAGATAATCTACAAACCAGAAAGTCGTTTAAGTACTAAACAATGCTTTTCACCTTCATAGATGTGGTTGAATCATAATGAGTGCACTAAATACATGTAAGTCAAAAAAGCATCGATCACAAACAAATATAAGATTTTGCAAGGTGTTCATATATTTTGTGTAAACGAAAAACTAGCCGCATTAGAGTTTTTGTCTTGTACAAGAAGTGTAGAGGTCTTTGCTTTAAAACACCATCCTCTGAAACTAAGACAGCAGATGTGCACGCGACATGGTAAGCTTCATTCATACATTTAATAATTGTACTGGGATGGATACACTGTGGAGGGTATTTTTCACTGAAGAACTGATGTACTGAAAATATGTGTTAAACTTGTACCTGATAGAATTGCACAGTGTGCTGGTCTTCCTGTGGTTGTGAAGTCATAGCATCCTTCCAAACGGTAGACTGTCATTCCAGTGAGGTAGTCAAACCACTTGATCTGCTGCTGTGCGATGCACTGGTAGACAGGTGTTGTCCCAGCCATCTCTCAGAACTCGAACTTCTTATTTCTTATCATATAATTATTTTTGTATACTGCTCTTCTAAAAACTCTCGTCTCAGAAAGTGATATTTTTATCTCAAAGGTTTTGTTTAAGTCCTTGTCCCTTGCTGATAAATCAATAATCATATTGATAAGCTTGGCTTTATTATTTCTACTCTGACGCATGGGTGTTTTTGAAACGGCAAAAGTTGGTACCTCGTAGCATTTGCTTTTGGGATTCTCTCTCGAATTTGTTGTTCTTTTTTCCATCTTCAGTAAATAACATTCTCTGTGAATTCTGTAGTTTAGGGGCAGTGTTTATTTCTTCATTCTGATGTTCAGTTTCTCAGATGTTGATCTCACTGACATAACGTCTGTCTTGCTGGTGCTGATTTTCATGCCATGATTTTCATAGCTTTTTTTTTTTTCAACTTATAGATATGTGACTTTCCACCACGAAATGAGTCATTTGTCCACTTCAGGCAGTTTTCACTTTTTCATTGCTTCTAAATGTACATTTACTGCTCTTTCTAATGAAGAAACCCATTTTAAAATCGGACAATAAATACCTGAGGTACAGCCTTCCAAACATGGCACTCTTCCGAAACAGTTTTGAGAAAATCAAGAAAAACGAAAGTGAAAGTTCAGCCTCAGCATGTTGGGTAGGGTAATGCAAATAGCTTTTTCACTAAGAAAGAACCACAATATGCGTAATTCATTGAATGTAGAATGTGTAGGAAGGGTTCCGGTATCCGCTAAAATCAACAACTCCATAACGAGCCCTGACACCCCTCTCACGTATTTTGCCCCATCGTGCAAAACGCTGCCAGTAGACAAGCGACTCATTCCGTGATGGAAGGTCACATATGTTTTATGCACATGTACTTTGCCATAACTCACGACTTGTTATCAGCAATATTGTTCATTGAGAGTTGCTGTATCAGGATTTGCATTTTGAATAATTTTGTTCATATGGATAATTAACGGAATATTGATAGAACATATCCTTGTTGGACCTCCAGACTTGGAGGCTGTTGAAGAGTCCAAGTAGTTGTAAATATTTTTTTAAAATCAAGATAGCAAACTATTAGCAATACAGATCTGCACAAATAGGGTGTCTATCTATCTATCTATCTAACTATCTATCTATCTATCTATCTATCTATCTCTCTATCCATCTATCTCTCTATCTATCTATTTATCTATCCATCTATCTATCTAAGCACACACACACACACACAGCACACACACACACACACACACACACACACACACACACACACACACACACACACACATACACACACATATATATATATATGTAGTGTATGTATTGTATGTGTGTTGTTGTGTGTGTGTGTGTTGTGTGTGTGTGTGTGTGTGTGTGTGTGTGTGTGTGTGTGTGTGTGTGTGTGTGTGTGTGTGTGTGTGTGTGTGTGTGTGTATGTGTGTGTGTAACTGGTGAACCGTCATTTTGTTCTATTTCCAGTCTGGATAAGGCCGCCCGCTCCTTTAGCTGTTCCAAAAGCAAGAAAAGTTTATAGAGAAAAAGTCACAATGAACACAATACATAAAGACGTGTCTCAGCTGTCGTGTCAGACACCATTGCTTGGAAGGTGTGTGCCAAGTGTCTCTCACACCCTCCCCAGTCTTTGGCATACGACAAAATCAACGTGGACATGTCGTAAGTGTACTCTGCCCTTCAGCGTAGGCCTACACATTTCTAGTCATTAAAAAAAGCAGCTCTAGTGAATGAGAGCCATTGCACCAACAATAAAATACACGGCCAAACACTTCCCCTTGTTCCGTGAACAAGCGTTCCAATATTCAATGTTAAAGTGCTGCTCGACGCTTTATCAGCAAGAGCGATCATAAAGCCCTGGTCGATCTGATGCTGGACTACTTAGACGACATTCCAGACGTTGCCTTCGATATCCTATGAGAGGAGTTTAAAGAGGTTTACGAATAACTGAAGCATTGGCCAAAATAGGGGCAGAGAAGCTGGACGAGGGAGAGTCCTTGTACACCAACATTTTGGAAAAGTATTTAATAGAGATCAATATCATCAGATTAAAAATGGACATTATGCATTCAACATTGTTACATCATACCTGTTGAAATAGTTTACTACCCGCTGTAAAACCAAGGACAACCAAAATGCCATCCCCGTGAAAAAAAACATAAAGTCACCTCCGCTCAGTGGTGAGGAAGAAGAGGAAGCAGAAGAAGCACGACTCTCTACCAGTTGCCACAGGGGCTATGGCGCCAGTGCTATGATATCAAGTGTACACAGCCCTTGAAGTTTTTTTCTTTTTATCGAAAACAAGAACAATTTTGCCGTATTACAGCCACTAAATTTAAGTTTGTAGATATCAACAACTTTTTAGCTCCTGGCTCCAACTGTCTGGTGGCCTTTGACATAACAGAACAAACAAATTCTTTACAAGTATATGACGTCGTTGGATCGCCTGGAAGAAAGGAGCTTCCCCCGCCCCATCTTGATGAAAGAGACTGGCGTCAGCGTCGATAACTATGCCTATTGTCAGTGTGTGTGAAGTTAAAGGGATATGAGTACAAACCGAGATTTACGAATATGGTACAACAACAACACTGTGCTCTTTATGCAGACCCTCAATTACTAGATCCAGTTTTAGACTGTATTGAATGTGGGCCTGCTGAAGGACTCCATGGCACATTAGGGTTCACTTTGTTGTACCTCTTTAGCGTCTTTCCTTTTGGCGCCTGTTCTCCCTGCTGACAGAAAGTTCAATGTGTGATGATGGATGGCCTCTCCATCATTTTCTATAATTACTATGAGAAGGGGGTCACCTGTCTGAGTGACACCACGTGCAGAAAAAAGACCGAGTGTCTGGACGGGTACGATGTCAATGGCCAACACCTATGGGGCTTCATGCAGGAAATGCCAATGGCGGAGACCACGATACGCCTGAGAGAAAATGGCTTTGAGGTGGAGAAGAGGTTCCACTGGTTAGGTAAGCTGTCAAGAGAGTGGCTGGACTTTGAGGCGGAGAACGAGGGCAATAGGATCGTCCATCACTTTGATGAAAAGGGACACCAGCTGGAAGCCAAGAGATTACAGATGGATGGTTGCTGCACAAAGACATGGACAGCCTACAAGTTTCAAGAATGTTATTTCCATGAGCACTGAAACTGTTTCCTGAAACTCACCTGGTGGCATGACTTGAAAGAGTTGTGTCTGAAGTTGAAGGAGTTGACTCACAATGGAGGGGTGAGGTTGACGTCATTGTGGTAGAGAAGTGGGACTGCATCCAGAAACGACAACATGGGAGGACCTGAAAGCAAGGAACTATTGCAGGACGTGCTTTCCCTGGATCCAGGCCCCGCTGATCCTTGAGAGAACCACTGTGTGGCCGCCAGTGCAGGTTGTCAAGGTCAAGAAGCTGTTTGGCTAGCTGCATCGTAACATCAACGTACGGGATCACCTGTGTGATGACTTTGTGGAGTTGCAGCCCATGTTTAAGAATGTCGAGTTGTCTAAACGTGACATTGGTCTCCACACGAAGACGTACGTCAGGGAGGATGATTTATTGTCGTCAGGCAAGGCGGTCATTGGTCGGTAGCTTTTTACGGAAAGAAATTGTTTCCTCTGCTGCGCTGATACATGTAGCATGATTTGGTCATCACCAACATCTAGAAAGTGATCGAGTATACCCCCAGCTTGCTTCATGGCATTCATAGAATCTGTCTCTGTGGTGCTCAAAAGATGGATAAGGATCTTAGCAAGCCATTTTGGCTGAGATGATGGAACTCTTGGGAAACCTTGGGAAACTCAGCGTATGGGAAGAACTTGAACAACAAAGAGCAATTCTGGAAAGTCAGTTAGGTGGCAGAGCGTGACCTACAGGCCAACATCAACTCTCCCATCTTCAAGACCATGAAAAAACTGGATCGTGACCTCGATGAAATCAAGACCATGAAGTTGTCCATCAAGTGGGAACCACAGAATTAGATGAAAGTTTTCGTCCATCAAACGCCAAACCTGGGAAGTTACATTTTTATTACGACTGCGTCAACAGGTTTGTGTCCAGAGCAGATAACCAGCTCTGCAAAATGGACACAGACTACCTCTACATAGCAGCGTTTGCGCAGTCTTTAGAAAAGATGGGCTATCCAGAATTGCAAGATGAACTTTACTGAGTGTTCCACCGATGGTTTCCTTTGAGATGCTGCAACACCCACCACTCTGACTTTATGGAGGCTGAAGGCTGAGAGGACGTGCAAGATAAAGTATCTGGCCAGCATACCTCAAGAGACAAACGTACGACAACAGTACTACAAGGTTATTTAAAGTGGGGGTCTCTGGGGATGGCATCGTCGCCCTGTGTTCCAAAACGTACTTTCCCTTCAGTTCAGTTCCAAAGGACACATGTACATCTGCAGTGACTTGAAAAATGAAAAGTACCTGGACGTTCTATGGACCAGAACCAGTGGAGGGGGACTAAATTGTGTCTTTCTATGCAGGGCAAAACTAAGTACATAATAATGATAATAATAATGATAGTGATAATAATGATAGTAATAATAACAATATAATGATAATTGTATAATAATAATAATGGTAATAATAATAATAATAATAATAATAATAATAATAATAATATAATAACAATAAATACAGTATTTATACAGCTCCAAATCTTGACAATTCAAATCAAAACGCACCAGGCATATGCAAACAATCGACAAAGACCACCTTACAATATTTCATAAACAGACTGAGGGAAAGAAGTAGTAGAACTGATGCGACCAGCACTGCATGTCTCTTTCATAGTGTTTCCTCAATCAGTGGGTCTGAGAAGATGGCTTGACCACAGACTCCAACGCTCATTTAAAATGCCCCACCTGGCCGCCTCCTCTTCCTCTGTCCTTGCAGCTGTGCCACCTCCCCAGCATTGACCTTTGTCTCTGGCAAATGCGTATCACTGTCACCAGCATCATCTTTATCGCCAGTCCAGTTTTTCATCCTGGGATGTTACACAATAATAGAGTTTGAATTGTTGATGATTCATCGTTAGAGTATGAAAAAGTGTTCTTCACGCTTGGATACTGAACAGTCAGTTACCAGATTTGTTCTGTTGATGATTCATTGTTGAAGTGTCATAAACAGTGTTTCTCACGTTTGGACATTACACTGTTACATTCATTTAAATGTACATAAAACGTCTTCAGTCTTTTGAAAAATGTTCTTCATATGTGGGCATTGAACCATTACTGTTTTTAGCCTGTTATTCATTTATTGTTGGGTGGTTTGAAATGTTGGTGATTGTGTGCGCATTGCACTTTAACATTTCCATCACGAAGAATGGATGTCACGCTGTATGAATGATTAGAGGTCCTCTTTCAGCGTGTTTACGATGTGTCATTGTTGATGATGCTTGGACATGGAACCGGTGTAGTTTCTTTATTGTACAGAGATCACCACGGTAGAAATCTCATTCTTGACTGGCGATGATTATCTCAAATTCACCAGCACCGTCAGTACCATCGAGTCTCACGCTCTATTATATTACTATGACTTCTACTTAGGGCCACCATTTGATCATAAACATGCTGCAGTTGTTTGAGCTGCAGACTGGCAAAGAGTTGGGTCTCAGCACAACGATGGGTTTCATCCACTGCCTAAGAACTTATCTTTTGGCTTTTTCTGTTACAAAGCGGTCTTGCCGCTCTCATAATGCAATATCATTCATGGCTAGAATGTTTGTATGAATGTAAGTAGATTACATTCATTTTTCTGTACAGAAGTCGCCATGATAGAACCCTGGCTGTTGACGTGGTGACATATCACTCTAAACTGTTACAATGTGTGCTCTAAACTGTTACAGTGTGTGCTCTAAACTGTTACAGTGTGTGCTCTAACTGTACAGTGTGCTCTAAATTGTATCATGAACACGTTGCTGTGTTGATTTTTTTATAGCTCCAGCGTTTGTATGAACCCAAACAGATCACGTGTTTTGTTGTTGTTGTATGCTTGTTTGTTTGTTTGTTTGTTTTTGTTTGTTCAGACGTCGTCGTGACATAACCCTACAAACATCAGTGACAGCAAGTGACGGAGAGAGCAGAAACACAGTTGAAGTCACAGCAACAACAGTGTCGAAACATATTTTTAGCCATGTTTAGGTTGACACGTTTATAAGAGTGAGACTACATTTCTTTTGTTACTCCAACTGATGATACACCGGCACAGAAGCAGACATACACATGTACACAGAGAGACACACAGACAGACAGACAGACAGATACAGACACACACGATATAACAAACCTGGCTGAAATCACAAGTATACTACTTAGGTAGCTAGACAGATAATAGATAGATAAACAGAAGGATTCAGTTCAGTTCATATTGCTTACAGCCCAGCCGACTACTACAGCCATATCAGGGCTACCATCACGTTAAAAACGACAACCAGTTAAGATAAAAGACAACAGTTAAAGATCTATGATGACTGTCAACCTTGCGAGTCTAAAATGCAATTAAAGAAAACCATACTCAGACGTAAAATCACATCAGATAAAACATATCGATCTATTGTAAAAAATGGAAAATTGCATCGGGAGGGATGTCACGGAAGAGGTTCTTAAAGGAGTCCACCGTGTAGTGCTTATCTTGCACATCGTACAAGTCCCAGCAATCATAAAAGAGGTGCCTGATGTTCAACAGCTTGTCACATGGTATACACCACGATGCTTTTTCGTATTTGTTTTAAATGTACGAATGAGTGTAAGGTGTGTGATTGATTGATTGATTGATTGATCGATTGATTGATTGATTGATTGAGAGAGAGAGAAAAGAGTGTGTGCGTGTGTGTGTGTGTGTGTGTGTGTGTGTGTGTGTGTGTGTGTGTGTGTCTGTCTGTCGGTCTGTCTGTGTGTCTGTGTCTGTGTGTTTGTGTTCTTTCTCTTGATTCAATATTGCTAACATAGCATAACACTGAGAACTTATCGCTTTGATGATATGTAAAGTGAGTTTAAGATCAAACATGAGCGAACTGCTGAAATACATTTTTAGACAAATCAAATCAGAGACTTTTCTTCAAATGTC
>JAPXFY010000014.1:84645492-84647882 GCA_030674185.1 Monoplex corrugatus
TGGTTGTAGCGAAGTTTCAATCAAAAAGTATATAGTTTACATATAAAGGCGCAGGAAAACTTCCAGCAACTGAGAAATACCTGACCATAACACAACGAAACCCAACTTAAGTATAACAAAAGTACGTAATATGTATACAGATCTGCAGCCAAATACTAACAGAGCCATATACACTAAAAGAATCAACCTTTATCTTTCAATTTTCCAAGACGGTCAGGAACAAACATTTGATGTCTGTTGTTCCTGTGCTTTTTGATACTTAAAAATTTTAACTTAGAGCTAGGATTTAAAAGGATTTTAGCCATTTCATGTAATGTGGAGTGACCTTTCTTGTAAAAAATGATCATGTTTAAAACAGAGATTCTGAAAGGGAAAGTCAGAGAGCTAAATAATTTTGAAGGCAGAACGTCTACCTGGTCTGTCTTTTCTGCTGTGGTGCTGTGTACTGTACTGTGGATAATCCTAGATCCATACGACTGTCATGAAAGTAGTTTATTACTATTGGTTTAAAATGTAAAGAGTTTCATGACATTGCTTAGTATGTAGTACGCTCTGTGTAAAGAGGATATTGACTGGTAATTCTTCTTTTAAGGACTTACAGGTCGAAGCCTTTTCGATATTGAAATTGTGACTAAAGAACATTCGAAATAGCTCAAACAGGATGTGTAAGAAAAATGTTTTTGCAATATAAACGTGAAAATGATTATCATGTTGTGATTACGTTTTCGTGTTTGTTCATTGTGACAAAGTGGAGTTAAGATGTGGGCATTTCTCTTGTGTGAATATATTTTATTTTTGAGATCATGAAAAGTTTATTTTCATGAAAAGTCGAATTCAATGATTGGTAGATTGATTTATGGGTTGAATAATTTCCTTTATTTTTCGTTGAATGAACAGTGGAACTTTTCTACTGGTCTCTTGTGATGATTCATTGTATTATGAACAGGGAATCTGTTTGAGACTCATTATATTTCTTGTATAGACAAGATTTTCATTTTTAACCTTTTCCCTCTTTTGTGTGTACTTTATACCTAGATGTTTTACATACTTTGGCAGATGACTAATTTTATCATTTTTTCTGCCAAGATTTAAAATCGAAGACTGTGTGTGTGTGTGTGTGTGTGTGTGTGTGTGTGTGTGTGTGTGTGTGTGTGTGCGTGCGTGCGTGCGTGCGTGCGTGGTGTGTGTGTGTGTGTGTGTGTTTTTGTTTGTTTGTTTGTTTGTTTAACCTCCTGAAGAAAAGCTCAGAATCTCAGTGACACATAACAAAAATATTTACCACAATGTGAAGAACAGGCATAGTGGGCTAAAGAGAGTGTAGGTGAAAGAAAATGCAGTTGGAGATTGATTAAAAGCAGACACACTTACAAAGGGACAGGCAGTTACAACTTCAACAGAAAATGTTTAACCAGAGGCTGCCAAAGAAATCAACATGGCAGACAGGAAAATGTTGGAAATGCTATCCCAAAACTCTTTGAATCGCATGTTCCCCTCCCTGATGAATCTTGAATGAATTTGATTGTTTTCAAGTTTTGAAAGTGTGCTACTTCTTGTTCATGGCCAAGGGATAAGTAGCATCTGTATGTTTCATCATTGTTTAAAATATGCGCATAATCTCTTTAACATACTCTGGCAGTGAAACAAACTATAACTTAGGAGGATTTGAAACCTGGACTACTTCATATTTCAGTGTATCAAAGACAGCTCTCATGACAAATTGTGTTCTGTTCGCTCAGATGCTAGTGAATCATTGCTGCATTTTTGATTCATTCTGGACATTTGCTTGACCACTTAATCAAACTTTTGGTGTTAAACACAATCTTACCTGCCTTCGTATTTTTTTCTTCGTAAACAAGTATTATATAATGTGTTCAGAGATCTTGCGAAAGAACGTTTTCAAACGCATCAAAACATATAAACCTACAAACAAATATCCCAGTAACCACCTAGAAAAACATTTCACTCGAAATTCTCAGTCATGGGTATTCTGTACGAACGTTGCACTAGTGAATATTCAGCCAACGTTTTGAGATCTGTGGGGTGTTTTTGATGGTTGTGGTTATCCACGCAGTCGTGGATTTTACGGGGGTCAAAATGAAATACGTCTTTCAAATCCTTTCTACGTTTGGGATCAAAACAGTAGCAATAAATTCTGTGGAGTTCTGGTCAGCAGAACGTTTTCAGAGAAGAATGTATTTTCAATCAAATGTTTTGGCCCCAAATTTTTAACACTGAAAGGATGCTGGGCCACATGCTGGTCATGATCGTTGGTTTTGTTTCTGCTATTGCCACTTTTTTCCCTGTAACTAGGTTTCCACGTCTCCAAAGTGGTCAGGCACCTCGAGGTAAAGTTACTTTTGTGATGAAAGGTCTTAACCAATCAGCCATCA
>JAPXFY010000014.1:84647982-84670482 GCA_030674185.1 Monoplex corrugatus
ATTTATATAGGGGCAAAATCTTGATAAAATCAAATCTAAGCCCCCTGAAAAAACAACCAAAACGCACGCAGATGCACGCACTTTACGCCGAAACACACACCCCCACGCACACACACAACCACCCCACACACACACACGCATGGCTATAAATGGGGAGAAAAAAATTTTAAAAAGAAATTTAAAAACAAGAATAAAAGAAAAATGGAAAATTTTTAGAAAAGCATTTTTTTTATAAAATTTTATTTTATAACAAAGTAAATTCCCCCCCCCGAGGGGTTTTGTCAGGTTTCCCAAAAGGGGGGGTTGAGTGAGGTTAGGATTTTATGCAGAGGAGAAAATGGTTTTGAGAGGGGGGATTTGAAGGAAAACAAAAGTGGGTTTTGCTGAGGGGACTGAGAGAGGAAGTTTGTTCCAGGAGAGTGGACCAAAAACCAGAGAAGGCTCGGGGAAACCCTTTAGGTATTGAGCGGGGAGTGCGGGGGGAAAACCCAAAAAGGCAGAGGATTGGAGGCAGAGGGGAAAGGGTCCCGTGGGGGAAACTAGTTTCTCAAGTGGGGTTTGGAAAGGTAATGGGGGGGTGCGTTATTGAGGTTTTTGGAAGCACATAAATTTGTCAAATTTGTAACCAATTATAGTTGATTTTAAAGAATAGTGCTTTTAGAACCGATTTTTTAAAACCCAAAACTGATACCCATAATCATCACCCAGGGTCCCCCCTCCCCGCATGGCGTTGGCGCCCCTTTGAATTTCCCAAAATCATTTCTATCTCTCGTTGCCCCCAGCATCTCCTCCACCCTCCTCTTCCCCGGGCCACTCTGAAAGGGCCGCCAGATTCTCTCCCGGGGGTTCTCCCTGGTGCTCTTTTTCCCCTCCAGTTTTCCCCTTTGTGACCAGGGGGCTCCAAAAGCCCCCTTCCTATAAAATTGGCCTATAAATGTTGCTTGCCCTTTTCCTAATCTTCCTTATAAAGTGACCCTTACTTGTTGTCTGCCCCCCAATCAAGACTGTTCTTTTGTTTTTTTTGCTGCCATTGGAACTCTCAACATTTTTTTTTAAAAACCCAAACATCTCGGCTTCCTGGGACCTGCTCTGGCTTTGCTTGCTGACTGTCCACGCCTCGCATCCGTACAACAGTATTGGTTCTATATAACATGCAAGGAATCTCTTTCTGATGTTAATTGATAGGCATTTGTTGGTAAGAATGCTTGTCATCTTCTTGAATGCTGTTTTGGCTTGGCCGATTCTGCCAGCTATTTCCGATGTGCATCTGCCATCTGATGAACTGACCGTTCCCAGGTATTTTAACTTATTAACCTGTGTCAAGGTTGTGCTATTTGCTGTTATTTTGCAGGAGGGGATTTCATGTTTTTTACTGATCACCATGACTTCAGTCTTCCAACTGTTTAGTTCCAACCCCTTACCTTGGCTTTCTGTTTCTAGTATATTCACAAGGTTTTGTAGGTCCCATTCATTTTCTGCAATTAGCACGGTGTCATCTGCGTACCGAATGTTGTTTATCATTTTCCCTCCAACCTTTAATCCAGGGTCTTCTTCTAGGTTTCTCATGATGTTTTCGCTATATAGTGAAAACAGATCTGGTGACAAAACACAACCCTGTCTGACTCCTCTTTCGATGTTTTGAAAAGAGCTTAAATTGTTTTCTATTCTCATTGCAGCTGTTTGTTCCCAGTGCATATTCCTGATTATTCGTGGATCTTTTCCATCGAATTGAGTCTCTCCATTTGTTTGATCAATTCATCATGTCGTACCCGATCGAAAGCCTTGGTATATTCAACAAAGCATAAATACAAATCCTTATTCATCTCAATTGACCTCTCTATGATAGTTCTTAGGATGTATATGGCATTAATATTCCTTTCCCCTCCACAAATCCACACTGTTCTTCTGCTATTTCTCTTTTGATTCTATTCCTTGTCCTCATCATGAATATTCTTAACAGGATTTTTGTTACTTGATTTTTCTACTAGCCCCTGTCTTCTGTGGAAGTGCAATGAAAATTGATTTTGACATATCTTTGGGGATTTTTCCAGTGTCATAAATTTCATTTAGGAGGACTGTTATTTTTTCTATGCCAGATTCCTCCAGGGCTTCAATCATCTCTGTATAATGTTGTCTGGTCCTGGGGCTTTTCCTGGTTTCATCTTTTTCAGTGCTGCTCTAACTTCATCTTTCATTATGGGTGGTCTTTCAAAGTTCTTTTTTATAATGTGTTCTTCGTTTCTGTCATCCTCAAAAAGGTCTTTAATGTACTCTCCCCATCTGTCTAATATTTTGTCTTTTTTCATGATAAGCGTGCCATCTTTCGATTTTAAGCAACCAGTTGATGTGCATGTATTTTTCCTGTGGACAATTTCTTCAGTTCGTCTGTACATACCCCGAGGATCCATTTTGTGTCGTTCTTCTATCTCTCTGCATTTTGTGTTCAGCCAAGCTTCCTTAGCTTCATTGCACCTATACCTGATTTCTTTGTCAAAACTGACTACGTATTTCATTTTATCCTGCCATGTTCTCGACTGATTGAGAATTTTACGTCTACTATAGACCTTATGAGTTGTAATCAGTCTTTTCCCCATAACATTGTAGATCTTCCCTGTAAATTGTGAACCTTCCCTGTAAATTGTGAACCTTCCATGTAAATTGTGAACCTTCCATGTACATTGTGAACCTTCCCTGTAAATTGTGAACCTTCCCTGTAAATTGTGAACCTTCCCTGTAAATTGTGAACCTTCCCTGTAAATTGTGAACCTTCCCTGTAAATTGTGAACCTTCCCTGTACATTGTAAACCTTCCATGTAATTTGTGAACCTTCCATGTAAATTGTGAACCTTCCCTGTAAATTGTGAACCATGTAAATTGTGAACCTTCCATGTAAATTGTGAACATTCTCTGTAAAACTATTTTGATGACGATTTTATCTGATTGTGCTTCCCTACTTTGATATATCACATGGTAGTGTCAATATGCAAACTGACATTGTGATAGCTGTAACTTTTAATGTTGTTGTCAAATAACTGATATATAAAAATATCCACAGGTGAGATAAAGAAATGGGAAAGGAGTAAGGCATAGAGAAGAGAGAGACAGAGAAACAGACAGACAGACAGAGACAGAGAGAGACATATAGAGACATAGACAGAGAGATAGACAGATAAACAGATAGTTAGACAACGAGGTTGAGAAGCGAGATACAAGGATAGATAGAAAGAAAGAAAGATAGATAGATAGATAGATACATGTAGAGATAGATAGATAGATAGATAGATAGATAGATAGATAGATAGTAGACAGATAGACACAGATAGATGTGTGTGTGCATGTATGTATGTGTGTGTGTGCGTGTGCGTGTGCGTGTGTGTGTGTGTACGTACGTATACATATATATATATATATATATATATATATATATATATATATGTATATATATATATATATATATATGTATGTATATATATGTATATATATGTGTATATGTGTGTGTGTGTCTGTGTGTTTGTGTGTGTGTGTGTGTGTGTGTGTGTGTGTGTGTGTGTGTGTGTGTGTGTGTGTGTGTGTGTGTGTGTGTGTGTGTGTGTTTCTTTCAAGGCTGTCTCATTTTTTTTTTTGCTGTCTGTGACACTGTTACTATTCTTCTTTGAAACCGCATTTCAGCTTAGTCACTCTTGTTCTGACTTGGCGCTTTGATTGTCCAAGCTTCGCATCTGTAAATCAGTATTGGTTCTATATAACAATAAACAATTGTCTTCCTGGTGTTTATTGACAGGCGGTTGTTTGTATGACCACTGTTTTTTTTCTTCAATACTGTTTTAGCTTGACCAACTCTGTTGACTATTTCCAAAGTGCGTCTGAGGTCTGTTGAGATGACTATTCCCAAACACTTAAACACATCAGGATGTGTCAGTGTTGTGTCATTTGCTCTTATTTTACATGAGGGGATTATTTGTTTGCTTGTTTGTTTGTTTATTTGTTTATTTTAACTGATAACCATGACTTCACTATTCTTACTATTTAGCTCTAGCCCGTTATTACTGCTTTCTGTTTCTAATATATTTCACAATGTTTTGTCAGTCTTTAAACATTTTCTGCGATTGCAACTGTGTCATTTGAGTAACGAAGTTTTTTTGTCATTTTTCCTCCAAAGTTTATCCCAGGGTATTCCTTTAGATTTGTCATGATGGTTTCGCTGTTAAGTGAAAACAAATCTGGTTACAGAACTCATCCCTGGCTACCCCCCCCCCCCCCCTTTGATAATTTTGGATAGAGCGTCTATGATTTTCCATTCTCACTTCTGCTGTTTGTTCCCAATATATATTCCCTATTATTTTTAGATCTTCTCGATGAATGTTGCGCTTCACCCAATCAAAAGTATTGGCATAACCAACAAAGCATAAACATACATCCTGCTTTATCACACCAACTGATCTTTCTATGAGAGTTAGTAGGTTGCATTTGAAATTGTTCCAATGTCATAAATTCCATTTCGGAGGACTGTTATTGTTTTAATACCAAAGTAACCTAAAGCTTGTATCATTTCTGTAGTGACAATTATTGTCTGGTCCTGGGGTTTCTTCTTGATTCATCTTTTTCCATGCTGGTCTAACTCCATCTTTCATTACTGATGGTCATTCAACGTGCTTTCTTCTTCCATTCTGTCATCGTCGAATAGTCTTTAATGTACGGTCCCTATCTATCTAACATTTTGTCTTTTTCCATAATAATGGTACCGTCTTCAAAGTACATGTTAGTAGAATGTGAAATCCGTATGGTGTCATGTACAGGATAGTGATCGAAAAGACCAAAAGATATAAATATAGATTTAGATCTATAGATAGACAGATGGACAGATAAATGGTGTAGGCATTTGTAATGCATGTATGTGAGTGTACAGTGGATGGAAATCCTCATCACGTACATGTACATGCTGAGAATAATGATAACTTAGATCAAAGATAAAATAGATGAAGAACCTCAAGCAGGGTTGAGAAGCTTCCAAAGATTTCTTCGCATCTCTTACACCGACCACATTATAAACGACAAAGTGCGAAGAAAAAAAGATCACCAGACGTATGAGTAACTATAAAGATCTGCTGTCCACAATACAGAAGAGGCATATGGTATTATAAAAGATTCAGTGGATCATGTGAGACCATTGCCAAGGGAAGAGAAGGATAGGACAGGAGAAGGGACAGACACAGGAAGAAATGACAGATAATATCGCAGACTGGACCATGGACACAACCCCATACAACCCTAGTCACTCACAGCTGTGAAAGGTCGGGTCACCTGGTGCAGAGTTCATGGGTACAACGCCCCTACAACCCTAGTCACTCACAGCTGTGAAGGGTCGGGTCACCTGGTGCAGAGTTCATGGGTACAACGCCCCTACAACCCTAGTCACTCACAGCTGTGAAGGGTCGGGTCACCTGGTGCAGAGTTCATGGGTACAACGCCCCTACAACCCTAGTCACTCACAGCTGTGAAGGGTCGGGTCACCTGATGCAGAGTTCATGGGTACAACGCCCCTACAACCCTAGTCACTCACAGCTGTGAAGGGTCGGGTCACCTGGTGCAGAGTTCATGGGTACAACGCCCCTACAACCCTAGTCACTGACAGCTGTGAAGGGTCGGGTCACCTGGTGCAGAGTTCATGGGTACAATGCCCCTACAACCCTAGTCACTCACAGCTGTGAAGGGTCGGGTCAACTGGTGCAGAGTTCATGGGTACAACGCCCCTACAACCCTAGTCACTCACAGCTGTGAAGGGTCGGGTCACCTGGTGCAGAGTTCATGGGTACAACGCCCCTACAACCCTAGTCACTCACAGCTGTGAAGGGTCGGGTCACCTGGTGCAGAGTTCATGGGTACAACGCCCCTACAACCCTAGTCACTCACAGCTGTGAAGGGTCGGGTCACCTGATGCAGAGTTCATGGGTACAACGCCCCTACAACCCTAGTCACTCACAGCTGTGAAGGGTCGGGTCACCTGGTGCAGAGTTCATGGGTACAACGCCCCTACAACCCTAGTCACTCACAGCTGTGAAGGGTCGGGTCAACTGGTGCAGAGTTCATGGGTACAATGCCCCTACAACCCTAGTCACTCACAGCTGTGAAGGGTCGGGTCAACTGGTGCAGAGTTCATGGGTACAACGCCCCTACAACCCTAGTCACTCACAGCTGTGAAGGGTCGGGTCAACTGGTGCAGGGTTCATGGGTACAATGCCCCTACAACCCTAGTCACTCACAGCTGTGAAGGGTCGGGTCAACTGGTGCAGAGTTCATGGGTACAATGCCCCTATAACCCTAGTCACTCACAGCTGTGAAGGGTCGGGTCAACTGGTGCAGAGTTCATGGGTACAATGCCCCTATAACCCTAGCAGGTTTTGGGTTCTATAAGCCATAGACCTTAATCTATGGTATTCTGACGTAACATGATCATCTTGTACGAGCATTACTTCCATGTAAAATAGGAAAATACAGCATATTAATACAAGTGGTTTCCATGAAACCAAAAGTTCACATTTGGATAATTAAAATAACACCTCCTCTAGACTGTGTTTGTATCATCTTACGGTATCTTAACCCTTTGATTCTCTCACACTGTCTATCAGGTTTCTGCATGGCATGCCATAATAGCAAAGCCAAAGCCCTACCCTTTCAGTCCCTGATCCTTTTCACCTCAAGAAAAGCTCGAATGAATGAGCTGTGTTTTCAAACCCTCTGTTGGGATTCAAGACAGTATACAGTGAGTGACACCAACTACTGGACACTTCGTAAATACTATTTTTCCGGCAGAATCGATTCCTGTCGATCTATTCTGGCGACGAATGTGGTCTATAACTATTTCTTTACTATCAATGCAAAATATTCTAAATTTGTTTTCTTTCAATGAATAATCCAGTTTTTAAAAAAATTAATATACACAGTCAATTTATTGTGAAGAAACCCTGTTAAAAATATACCTATGCGTGATCAAGGCTATTGAGCCACTAGGAAAATTCCATATTTCCATTAACCATTTTTTTTAGAATTTGGTTCCTGTGCTTCTTTTTTCTCTCTGCCTAATACCCCCCCTCCCCCAGTTTAAAACATACTTTGCAATGCTTATAGGTCCCTTTCAATCTTTTCTTATTGTTATGTTGTTACTGTTCATTAAGTTATACTGGACCTTCATCTCTCTGTTGGGCAGCCCTCCCAGCCACGAGCTAGCACAGCTGTCAGCTCTTCTCTCCTTATTATAATTATAGTCTTGACAGTTAGCAGTCGGAAGCTCCCAACGTTGTTTTACTACAGCCTCAGGGGTTGTCGAACGTGCGCGAAAGTGGCCAGGTGTGATGCTCTAGACACAACACATTTTGCTGTTCAGCAAGGTCTGACATGCCCCCAAAGAGATCCCAAGATTGCCATCCTTCTGAGACGCCAGCAAGTCTTTCCCTGTTATCACCAGGTCTGGGTCTTTGAAGTAAGCGACCAAGCCACAAGTCAAAGTTAACAAGAAATACTTGAGGGTGCTGGATGGAAACTAGACTACCAATGCCTCACCACTCCAGAGACAGTCACCTCCCAAGTTTCCAATACCACACGATAGCCATTTCATAAAGCACAGGGGAGGTGGGGTGGGTGGGTGGGTTGTCCATTCGTTGTATGACCCATTCTCACCCAGTCACCAGTTACCTTACTTACAAACCGAATTTAGTACACATGGTGCATTTGTTGTGTAACACATTGTTAAATATGTGTATGTGAGAGGGCGAGAGATGCATGTTTCAGCGATGAAGGATAGATTCGTATGGCGGACCATCGTCGCTAACGCCATGCGGCAGGGCACATGATGGTGATGATGATATGTGCAATACAGGACATTGAGCCCCTTCGAACATTTCAAACTTTCATAAACCAATTTTCAGAAGTTTGTGAATAGGCTTCCTTTTATTCTTTGCCTCCCCCCCTCCCACTTTAAAAACATACTTTGCAATGCCTGTATTTTCCATGCATTATTTCTTATTTCTTATGTTATTACTGATCACATTTTACTTACCATGTCTGCCTACGTCCGAAAGTGGCGGCAGTGTGCCCACTGGAAAAGAGAAGCTTTCAGTTAGCAGTGTGAGTCAATTGTATGCAACAATAAAGTTACTGACAGAACAAGTCAAAATGATATGGATTTCCCGTGTCATATCCTGTTCATACAAAGCAATATCCAGGATACACTTGATGGTCAGTATTTAAAAGTAATATTGTTATAGTCACAGGTGAGTATATAGCCGGCAGAGAGAGATGTTATTGCAATAGAAACTGATTATGATTGAAAACAACTGTTTTAAAATGTATGGGGCTATGTTTGTCCCCACGTCTTAGTATCGCACCTGTTTTGCCAAGATCTGGCAAACAAAGTAAAACATTTTATACTGTTTACTGTATGTATCTGGCATATGATTAAAAATTAATTTGCATATGATTAACATTAATTCCCTAGAAGTATTTTTGGAGTATGTTTGTAAGCATAGATACGGCCTGTTGAATTGTGGGGTCTTGATAAATGAACCGTACGTCATAATAAAGATTAATTAAATAAAGTGCACGCATATTGTATTTAAAATGGCGTGTCCATATCAAATCTCCAAATAATCTAATCTATGAAGGGACAGGACACAATCGTGTTTATTTAAATTCATTCTTTCATAAATAATTTGGATTTGTGTAGTTAAAACAAGAAACCAGAAATGTAATTAAGTTTTAGAGGGACTAAACAGAGGTCAGTCAATTGCACTTTGCAAACTTGGAACGACTCTATGCAGTGTAGTCAGGTTCAGGTTCGTATTGCTTGTAGTCCAGCCAACTACTTAAGCCATGTCAGGGCTAACATCACATTAAAAAAAGTCCAAATTTCATTAAAAAGACAAATTTAAAAACCAAGCTTACAATTATCTTTTCAAGTCTAAGATATTTTTAAAATCTTTTTCATACATATAACCATATACGATGTTTCAGTTTGAGTTTGAGTTTCTCAAGATGACGTCTCCGCGCTCGGAAAGAATTCCATATGCACTAACGTCTCAGGTGCTATGTGTATTGTGATCATGGTACAAGCCTTAAGCCTGCACATAAACCCATGAGCTGGCCAGGTCCTGAGGCCCTACCTAGACTATGTTTTACCTAGTCTATATTAATACGAGATGAAATCTGTTGATCTCTTGTAAAAACTTGAAAATTGTGTCTGAAGTAACATTTCTCAAGAGGTTCTTGAAGGTATCTGCAATATAGTACTTATGTTTCACATCGTGCGAGTCCAAACATTCATTAAGAAGGGGTTTGACGCTGAGTGGCTCGTCACATGGTACACACCACAGTGCTGCTACAGTTTTTAAAAGATAAGAATGAGTATAGGATATGTGTGACCTGTGTGTAACCTACAAAACACTGCCTCTTTCCTAAATTCCCGGAACAGATGGGAGAATCTGTTTACGATCGGTGTGAATTTTGAAAAAAAAGTTTCTGTCTGCTTGTTTCAATCGTCCTGACCAGAGGATGGATACGTATTCGAAAAGGAGGAGTGACTTTCAGATTTTTTCAAACTTGGTTTGAAACTTGGGGTTGAAAAAGCAGTCGTAAGCTGGGTTTTCTGGTCCAGAAAACGGTTTTATGCAGATATTAAACATTAGTTTTAGCCTGCAGTTGGAGAGGGACGGTTACCCTGCGTCTTGGTACAAACTGTACACAGGGGTTGTTCTGAAATAACCAGGATACAAGTGAAGCCTTTATAGTGAGTGGAATTGAGGCTTTTTAGGTAGGAGGGTATTGCAGAGCCATACATTTAACAGCCATAATCAAGTTTAGAGCAAATTAAGGCTGTGCACAGATGAAGCAGTGTTTTTTTTTTTTTTGTCGGCACCCCAGTCTGTGTGAGTAACACCCAAAGAATGTTCAATGCTTTCTGGCATGAGATTTCAAGATGTTGGATGTGACTAAGGAAATTCAACATTTCTGGTGATTAAGAGATTGCATGGTAGAAGATGAAGCGAGATGGACGTTGTTTTTTTTTATAGACCATGGGAAAGCATTTTACACTGCTAGTGAAGAAAAAGAAAAACTGTTGAAAATTCATCATTATTTGAAAGCGTCATTGAAAATGATAAGTGTGGTAAAAATCAAACTGTGTATATAGGGAGCAAAACTGACTTCTTCGATAAATGTCAGGCTGTAACAAAAGGCTGATTGTTAGACTCTGTCCTCTTCTCTATCTTAATGTCCAATGTAGCTGATTTTGTTCGAGGAAACAGGAAAGCACAGCGTTCAATCGATGCCAGATTTGACAAAATTGTTCTTTCATAATTTGCAAATGACGTCTATGCAGGACTGTTCATGGGACGCAACAATACCTCAATCATATCATGATTAAAAATTTCAGATACACCGATCAGGGTAACTCTGAGTATAAATTGGTTGAGTGCAAGTGCTGTTTTATCAGAGAATGCCATGAAGCAAATTGCCCTTTTTGTCCAGACGTCGTGAAAAACAATACCAATTTTGTTCTCAAATGTCCAGTGTATTCTGAGTTCAGGCATACATACTTGGTAACGTTTTTAACAAGAAAGAAATCACCCTGAGTATACTATTATGCAATTTAGTTTCAACCAATCGAGAACATTTACGTTTACTTTCTATACATTCAAACTCAGGAGATGAAATGCTTCACTGATTCAACTGATATGAAATGCTTCACTGCTCCAGTTGATTTGCTGTGATATTCCCAATTGCATGTCTTCTTTACATTGTAACGGAGCCTGTCTTGTGTCACGCTGTTACTGTGTTCTCTGGTTCCATGATCTTGACTGCCCTGACTACCCTTTCTACTTTCATGGCTATGATTTGTGAACATTTGTATCGTTTGTTATTAACATATCTTTCTTTGCCTATCTAAGTCTCCCATTTCCTATCCCATCTTCTTTCCCCATCTATTGTGAGAATGAATTCACGATTTCGTATATGAGTCAGTGGTCTTCATAAATGAAGTCTTAGTGCCTGTCAGTATCAGTATCAGTTTCTCTCTCTCTCTCTCTCTTTCACTCTCTTTCTCCCTCCCCCTCTCTCTCTGTCTCTCTCACTTTCTCCCCTTCCCCTCTCTCTCTGTGAATATCAGAGGAAATCATTCCAATGAAAGTGATGCAGTAGCTATGACTATGACCATTATAGTGTATCATGGAACTGGAAGCGTTGTATCAATGATAATCATTCCATTAAATGTATTAGTGTAGACCATGACAATGAAGTTGTGATGAACCTTTCAACGAAGATAAATAATGATGACCATATCAATGAAGGTGAATTAGTGATAACCACACCAATGAAGGAGTATTGGTAAGGATAATACAAATGAGGGTGTTGTCTTAGTGATGGTCATACCAGTGAAGATGTATTTATTGAATCATTCCAATGAACGTATTGTATCAG
Organism: Monoplex corrugatus; assembly: GCA_030674185.1. Classification (NCBI taxonomy): domain Eukaryota; kingdom Metazoa; phylum Mollusca; class Gastropoda; order Littorinimorpha; family Ranellidae; genus Monoplex; species Monoplex corrugatus. The sequence continues at coordinate 84,659,449 of JAPXFY010000014.1, forward strand.
TGATGGTCATTATCAACGAAGATTTGCTTAAGCGAGACTATACCAATGAAGGTGTTTTGGAAAGGACCATGTCAATGAAGGTGTTACATTAGTGATGGCCACACCAACAAAGATGTGATAATCACTAGCGATGAAGATTTTGCATGAGTGAAGACCATACCAAAGAAGGCGTTACAATAGTGATGATCATTCCGAAGACGGCGCTGGATAAATGATGATTACTCCAATATAGATGTTGTTTTCATGATGATTATTACATAGACTGCAATGTTTACACAATCATAATACTAATCAAGGTGTGTAAACAATGATCCTTCTATGAAATAATGAAGGTGTATTAGTTATAACCACACTAGTGAATATGTTGTATTAGTGATGTTTATATAAAAGATGTATAAACGCAATATGTATATCATGTTATGCATATTATGTTATCAGGGCTTACCAGACCGAATTTTGTCAGTCAAATTGGATGGTAAGCTGTTTGATATATATATATAGATATATATATATACATATATATATTTACACACACATATATTATATATGTATGTATGCGTATATATATATTTTATTAGTGTGTGTGTGTGTGTGTGTGTGTGTGTGTGTGTGTGTGTGTGTGTGTGTGTGTGTGTGTGTGTGTGTGTGTGTGTGTGTGTGTGTGTAAGGGAGATAGAGTGATTTGATCACCATGGGATATTGTCTTTCATTTAGCATATTTTTTTGTATTTATTGTTAGCTTTTATTTAATTTTACTGTTTATTTCTTACACTGTATTTTAACCATGGAAATTGCTAATTCTTGCCTCAGAAACTATTTGAACGTAACTCACAAGGTAACAAAGCAGAAGCAATCTTGTACAGAGGTTCTCCAACACCAGAAACTGTCCTAGTGAGAAACAGGGTTTCCTTCAGGGGCCAGCTGACGATGTTCTGTAGTTCTTGTGTGTCTGTGATTCCCACACCAACTGCTAGGATGTGAATACCTGTACATGTATATGCAAATATGTGACATATGTCGTATGGCTATCTGCAGTTTTGAAGATTATGTCATATGCCAACTGAAAGAAAGGACAACCAAAAGACCTAAACAGGGGTTCCCATAGAGCATTTTAATCAGGTAGGGATTGTCATACTGCGCAGGTAACACCCAATCGTTATCAACCTACAGTGATTAGAAACCAGAAGAACAAGAAAACCAATGTAAGCGCGTATCCAACAAGACAAAACAAAACAAGCGCAAATTTTCGGCCAACTAGCCTTTGTCAAGCGCGAACGCACGGTCACAGACAGACCATTTCTTATCCACTGGACGAGGCGGCAGGGAAGATTTTAGTCCCGTTTTTATTATCCATTGTTTGGTGTCTGTGATCTGTCTGTGACCGTGCGTTCGCGCTTGACAAAGGCTAGTTGGCCGAAAATTTGCGCTTGTTTTGTTTTGTCTTGTTGGATACGCGCTTACATTGGTTTTCTTGTTCTTCTGGTTTGTGTTTACTTGGGTGTCGGCAGTCACACTTGTTTTGGAAACAGTGATTAGTTTCAAAACATAAAATTGCAGCTTGGAATTTAAGAACATTACTGTAAAAAGGAAAATGTCAGGATAGAGAAGGAAAGGCTTAACATCATCATTTTAGGATTACGAGAGGTGAGACGGAGGGGAGCAGGCATGATAACATCAGGTAAGCATAAACAAATATATTACGGTGGAGACACACATGAACGAGGGGGAGGCAACATAATGGACAGTGAAAAGTCAAAATCTATCAAAGGATACTGGGCTTACCAGACCGAATTTTGTCAGTCAAATTGGATGGCAAGCTGTTTGATATCAACATCACCCAAGTATGTGCACCAACATCTGCAAGTACTGAGGAACGAATTGACAACTTCTATGAAGAATTAGAGACGGCGAAGGCTCAGTGTAAATCACAGGATATTCCAGTAATAATGGGAGATTTTAATGCTAAAGTGGAACAAAGAGAGAGGGAGACACACACACACACACACACACACACCACACACACACACACACACACACACACACACACACACACACACACACACACACACACACACACACACAGAGAGAGAAAGAGAGAGAGAGATTAACAAGTTGAATACAACTTTGACCATGAAGAGCCACAAGCATTAATTCATTATGTTTGGAGATATATCTAAAAGAGACTTTTTTGAAAGTGAGTAGACAGCTGCTTTGTCGTAAAGACGCTGGGTTGGACCAAAAACACACAAAAAGATTTCCATCAGCATGTTCTTAGCAAGAAGTGAGGTACGATTGTAAGAGAAGCTTCTTGAGACCTGAGAGCTTTGGAAGGCTTGTAAGGCAGGAGGAGTTCAGATATGCATGCTGGCATGGTATTTGAACTTAGACACTGAAAGCAAAGTATAGCAATTATATACTCAGTTCTTATTTGGCCAGATGTCGCTATCGCTGGTGCCACGCAGTGCAAGCTCTTGCCTCTTCCTTGAACTTCATCAGTGATATGGAGAGTGGAAAACTGCTTTCAGGGCAAAAACTGAAAATGGTGGTGCACAACGCCTGTGTCCAAGTACTTTGCTATACTACAGTGAGCCATGAGACTTTTTCCTAATATTTGTTTTAGAATCATCGCACTTAGACATTTTGTTGTTGTTTGTTGTTGTTTTAAAAGATGTTTTGATTTGTTCATTATGTCAAGTCCATATATAAACCAATGTAACAGACACAAATATGTCTATATACATACATTTCATGGTAAGGAAAGGGCAACCTGCTTCTACGGCAAGAGCTGGTCTTCCATTCACTTCTATTCAGGCTAAAACTTTTGAAATGATGCCCAGCATTGTCATTAAGTGGATGGACTGAATAACAACGAGAAAATCCTCGTTGGCGCCCAGATCCCCAACCATACAACTTTCTGCAGCAACGATGGGTCTGCTGGTTAGGTCATGTGTACTGCATGATAGATCAGGAAGGATCCCCAAAGACCTTCTGTGTGGTGAGCTGACTGATGGTTCTATATCACAAGGACTACTCCATTTCCACGTCAGTCCATAGGCATCAATGTCAACCAATGAGATGACTGCGCCAGTGTCGATGCAAGAGACAAAAGGTGAAATACGCAGTGAGTGGGAACGATGCTGAGACACCAGGCAGCAGCGAAGAAGAGAGGGAAATGCATAATGAATAAGGACTTGTACCTCCAACCTACCCAAGAGAGATTGATGGATGCTGTTTGATTTCCTTTCATCCGAACAATTGTCATACACAAACGTTGCTTTCGCTTTCTTATGTTTAAAGCTGTCTGTCCACTTCCATCACCATAACTTATCTTTCTTTAAAGCCTTACATGTTTATCATCCATTCGTTTTTACTCATTCTCTTCTGTCTAAATCTCACCAGATTCAACGAATTCAAATCCACGTGTTACTCTTTCGTTGGTGATAGTAATAATGATATTATCGTTGCATTATTGGTGTTGAATGTGTTATGTGTTCATGCTCAAATATCTTATTTCATTAAAGCATTCATTACTTTTTTATTTGTCCATGAATCAATCTACAAAATACATGTAAATGTAATGATTGTAGAAATTGTCATCAAGCACCCATTTACAATAATATACTTGTTAATGTATCATGATGCACATTTTACACAATTCTTTTCGTCATACATATTTATCTATATATTCTTTTCATGAATACAGTTGAACATATTTTGCTACATTCAAAAATTTGAGTACAACCGTATAATCTTTACTATATTATATAGTATCTTTCTTTTTGTATGATGTGTAGTTAAGTTCCATTTTGAAAACGGCTATATGTAAAATACTGACAAATGTTTATTTACTACCCTCTTTAATCAGACATGTTATTTGATGCGATGTGATCTTATGTGAATGATCTCTGTCTGAACAATCACAAACAGAACTGACCTTTTCCGGCTTTTGTCTCTTTGGCTTCCTTGATGGCATCACCAGAGTTACCATCAGACACAGCAGCAGTTATCAAGAGAATGACGTTAGGCACGTCACGACGATCTCCATTTTGTGCAGAGAACATTTCTGTACCAGCCACCTGTAACAACAAAAAATCATCACACAAACGATTACATCTCTGCAAACATACTTTTTGTAACCTGTTCACTTGTACACAATGGGCGTTGTAGGAAAAAGAACTGATGGTCAGTACTGAGATGGAAGGCCTGAACACTAAACATGCCATGCGACATTTCGCTCTTTTACACGTAAACCTTGGCATCCTTTCAATTGCTTGAGTCAGTGTGGGGTTGCATTATAGTAAAATGATCAAACTGTATAATTCTTTGCTGATGAATGCGACTGGTCCTGCTCCCACATTTTCCTGATTCTGGTGTTTCTGGTCATGTTACATCTGGTCTTGTTGTCAGTCCTACTCATGAGTAGGGTTTTTGTTCTCCAAAGTTTGGTGACATCCAAGCTTGCACAAGTATGTCAAACTGAGAATGAAAATGGTCTTGATGAGAGTGGCTTTTGTTTCAGTAGGCTTGTTTAGGTGTTCAGGATTTTCAGGGAGAGGAAAGTTGTTGTGATGTTATTTACTTTCTTGATCCTGAGAGAGACAGACAATCGTTTTCTTTCAAGTAAAAGGTGCATTTTGTTTGTTTGTTTTATATTCCTGTATGTCCCTGTCATTGCAGGGGACATAACCCTATTTTATCCCTTTTGTGGCTGTACAAACATATACATGCTATTAAAATATGTATGGACAAATTCAATTGTTTTCTTAAAGAACAGTTATTGCATGTTTACGTTATGTTTAGCATGGGCAGACTAATAATCTACCATAAGAAACCAGTTTATTTCCTGTTGCATTTTCCGTTGCACGTGTGCTACATTGTTGTGATTCTGTGTCTGCTCACTTGTATTGCCATTGTAACGATCAGATCGACTGGTGAAATAAGATTTTAAAAAATGGACATGATTCAGCATGGTAAGTCAACGTTGCAGACTCGCGAGAGAGGGAAGGAAGATTTTACACGTTCATAGTATTCTGTAGTAGGGAGGTAGTTTTCATGTAGAATGCAGTTTTTCGTGTTGAAGGCGCAGAGCGCGTGTTTCATTACATTTTGATTGTGAACAGTGTTTAAAAAACTGTTGTGTTGTCTGTATGTAGATGTTTGTCTTACTTCGTTTTTGGCTGTCCTAGCAATAGGTGTTAGGTTAGGACTAGGTGAAGTCATATCTGTCTCAGACAGATGCACAGTAGTGTTGTAGTCAGGTTCAATGCCTTAGAACACTATTCGTGTGGTTTGTGTTAGTTCGTACTGCAGAGAGATATCTCGACATTCGCAATTGGTGTGGGATGGAAGTAGTTTAGTGTGATGTCTAGTATCGTAGCTTCGTATGTAGTTGTGTGGTTTTAAGCTCTGTCGTCATAGTCGTTGTATACCCTGTGGGTTATTGTGAAGGTTAGTACTGTATAGTATCATGCACGATTGAAATTCAAACGCGAGTAGCTGTAAATTGAAGGACAATAGAGTAACGGAATTAACGTTAAACCCACTGGTGGTATGTACATAGTGATGTATTTAACTAGAACTTAGTGTTAGTACTGAATGCCTTAAACCTACGTAATACTTTGTAGTGGATGTTCAGCTGCGTGCTAGGCAAGCAGATCATACAGAAACTGTGTGCCATGCGGGTGTCTGGCAAACATGGATTGTCAACTTAGATAGAGTGTGATAAGTCAAAGTACATAGCGGAAGAGCTATCAGAGCCATTCATTTATGTAGTCAAGCATAAGCGTAGTCATTCATCATTATCATCATCATGTGCCCTGCTGCATGGCGTTGGTGATCATGGCCCTCCACACGAATCTATCCTTTGTCACTGCAACTACATCTCCCACCCTCTCTCTTCAGCAGCCCTGCAAGTCCGTCCAATATTTTCTCCTGGGTCTACCTGGTGTTCTCTTTCCCTCCACCATTCCTGTTGTGACCAGGTGCTCTTATTGCCTTTTCCTCATAAATGTCCTATAAGTGTCGCTTGTCTTTTCCTAATTTTCTTTATTAATGATCTTGCGTCTGCCTCCTTCAAGACTGCCTCGTTTGTTTTCTTTGCTGTCCATGGGACTCTCAACATTCGTCTTAGAAACCACATTTCAGTTGACTCAATTTTGTTCTGACTTTGGGTGTTGACTGTCTATGCCTCACATCTGTATAATAGTATCGGTTCTATGTAACATTCAAGAACTATCTTTATTGATGTTAGATAATAGGCATTTGTTGATAAGAACGCTTTTAACCTTCTCGAATGCTTTTTGGCTTGGCCAGTTCTGCTGGATATGTCTAATGTGTATCTGCCATCTGGTGAGATGACCAGTCCCAGATATTTAAACGTATCAACCCGTCTATAAGTTGTGCCATTTGCTGTTATTTTGCATGAGGGGATTTCTTGTTGGTTTTTTTTTTTTTACTGATTATCAGTACTTGTCTTCTTGCTGCTTAGCTCCAGCCTTTAATCTAGCACGGTAACGCGTAACGAATGTTATTTATCATTTTTCCTCCAACATCTGTTCTGACTGTCATTCGTGATGGATGTGAATAATAATTAGTGAATATTTGTAACGTTGTGTGAGTGAGAATGAGTGCGTCTGTATAAATAAAGAAATGTGTGGGGAAGTTTGAATTTAAGGTGTAGTGTTGTTGTATGACTGTAAGTAGTCTCTCTCTCCTCTCTCTCTCTCCTCTCTCTCACTCTCTCTCCTCTCTCTCTCTCACTCTCTCTCTCACTCTCTCTCTCACTCTCTCTCTCTCACTCCTCTCTCTCACTCTCTCTCTCTACTCTCTCTCTCACTCTCTCTCTCACTCTTCACTCTCTCTCTCACTCTCTCTCTCTCTTCACTCTCTCTCTCTCACTCTCTCTCATCTCTCTCTCATCTCTATCTCTCTCTCTCACTCTCTCACTCTCTCTCCTCTCTCACTCTCTCACTCTCTCTCTCACTCTCTCTCTCTCTCACTCTCTCACTCTCTCTCTCACTCTCTCTCTCTCTCTCTCTCTCTCTCTCCTCCCTCTCTCTCTCCTCCTCCCTCTCCACTCTCTCTCTCTCTCTTTCTGTAGTTTAGGCCTTAGTGGGCCAAAACAGCCATTATGAGACAAACTGATTATATGAAAAGCAGGGGGGGGGGGGGGTGAGGATGTGGGTAATGATGTTATCATTTTCGTCTGATGGATTATGTTGTGTTGTCTTTTTGTTTCTGCCCATCGTGATTTCTGTCAACTGTTCTGAAGAGTTTCCTACGTAAACTGTCGATTGTCTGTGTATGCAAGTCTTGTAGGCACAGTACACAATAGCATTGGGCTGGTCGTTGTCTGTGTATTCATTAGCACCAGCAGAAGACTAGATATACTCTCTGTATTGATTCTTTCTGATAAGAGACGATGAAATTACAATATAACAGGCAGACAGACACATAGAAAAGAGATACAATGGGAAATAACGTCAAAACCACTTACATGGAGAGCTCCAGCTATGTTAGTTCTCCCCGAGGAGCTCAGGTTGACAAGTTGTAAGCTGTTTTCAGTAATTTTGCTCACGTCTTTCAACATGAACTGGACCTGGGCATGTGAATCGAACGTCATAAAGCCCAGGCGTATCCCATTTTGTGAGTTGTTCATAATTCTCAGCATCAGTGTCAGTTGTTCTGTGATAAACTGGTAGTCCTCTGTTGTCAAGGCTTTGGTGGAGTGCAGCATGATTACAAAGTCTACATCTTTACCCAACACAGATGTTGATGGTATGATATCTGCAGACAGACAAAAAGGCACACACACACACACATACACACATACACACACACACCACCACCACCACCACCACCACACCACACCACACCACACCACACACGCACGCGCGCACACACACACGCACACACATACACACACACACATTCACACTCACTCACATCATATCATCATCATCATCATCATCATCATCATCATCATCATCACACCCCCACCATCCCCACCACAACAACAAAAACGAAAACAACAACAACAACCAAGCCATATCACATATACACATGTTCGAGTACAAGCATACACATATAAATATACATACAGATGCATAAGCATTTGCATCTTGAGCACATATTTACACTTTTACAGATCATGCGAAATACTTTGACAACATATTAACAAACCAACTCCCCAAACAAATTAAATTACTAAACTAGTCAAAAACGTGACCAATACATAGAAGATAAAGGAAAACAGGAAAAATAAAGGGGAAAAAACATCACTTATAAATGTTAATGAGCATTGTGTATTTCCACAGAAAAAGTTCCTGGAGTCCCCTGTGTGATCACGCTATACATGTACGTACGTATATCACCTGTCAGCACCATCCGGTTCCATGGTAGCCACTGCAGCAGACGCCACGAGAACCGCCTGATTCGCGTCTGTCCTGACTTCTGTATTCTACTCGATGGCCATTAAACCGCTGGTTATGGTGATCTTGTTCATGTAGGAGGTGGATGATGTGGCCAGATTCCTTTTGGCCTAAACTGTTTCTTGCAATGTTGTCATTTTATCTATTTTTCCATCCATCTCTATGTATGTATGTGTATGTATGTATGTATGTATGTATGTATGTATGTATGTATGTATGTATGTATGTATGCCTGTCTGTCTGTCTGTATGTATGTATGTATGTATGCGTCTGTCTGTATGTATGTATGTATGTATGCTGTCTGTCTGTATGTATGTATGCCTGTATGTATGTATGTATGTATGTATGCCGTCTGTATGTATGTATGTATGTATGCCTGTCTGTATGTATGTATGTATGCCTGTCTGTATGTATGTATGTATGCCTGTCTGTTGTATGTATGTATGTATGTATGTATGCCTGTCTGTCTGTATGTATTGTATGTATGTATGCCTGTCTGTCTGTCTGTCTGTATGTATGTATGTATGTATGTATGTATGCCTGTCTGTCTGTCTGTATGTATGTATGTATGTATGTTGTATGTATGTATGTATGTATGTATGTATGCCTGTCTGTATGTATGTATGTATGTATGTATGCCTGTCTGTATGTATGTATGTATGTATGTATGTATGCCTGTCTGTATGTATGTATGTATGTATGTATGTATGTATGTATGTACATGTATCTGTCTATATTCCTATCTATCTATCTGTCTGTCTATCTGTTTATATGTATATTTATATGTACACACACACACACACCATGCACATACATATATGCATATGCATATATATATATATATATATTGTGTGTGTGTGTGTTGTGTGTGTGTGATGTGTGATAGATTGATAGATATAGATATAGATATAGCATATAGATATACATGCATACATACATTATATATATATATATATATATATATACATATGCATGAATATTGTTGAAAGTTGAACTTCTCACACAACCTGATGCTTAACACAACTAACAATAGGATCACAATTTTTATGTACATATATTGCACTTCTCGTGAGCACTTGCGTTTCTCAGTAGCTCATCACAGGAAATAAATATTTTTTTGTTTCTTCATCTATTTTTTGCGGTATGAAAATAGATAGCTTACAGATTTGGTCAGTATATTTCTGTCACTCATAGTCGTTTATATGCCAACGTAAACGTATTTTTAATTCTAAGATTTTATTTTACTCACCTTTGTTATCTGGGAACTGAATGCCTGTTGTACACAGAGTTCCTGGTTTATCTGAAACATAACCAAATACAGTTATCATTTACATGCTGGATACTAGACTAGCTCTAGGATTTAAAACAACACAAAGTAAAGCTATTTCTTTGGAGACATGGAAAGTGGGAACATTCGAATGACAGTCAGTGGACTTTGTGTAATTCTATTGAATGAAAAGTGGTAGGAACCATTAAATGTATGTGGCAAGGAGGGTAGCTTCTGGTCCTTCCATTAAAAATGAAACGAAAACTGCAGAATTCAGGTCTTATGTTGGTCACTAGACTGTCAATTTTTACCAGGCAGAACCAGTGTTGTTATTTCTCATTAAACAAGAAGGACTGTGTCCCAGATCACAGTTTGGAAGTTGTCGTGATGTTGGCATACATCATCTCTCTTCTTCTTGTACGACTTCTATTTCTTCTCTTTATTTTCTCTCATTTTGGGGAGATGTTAATTTACTAAGATTCTAAACTTTAGGTATAATATTGCACGTTCTGTATCACTAACACTTTTTCCCTAGTGTTGTTCTTCTTTACTTGTTTCATAATTCATTATCTGTGGCCTAGTTGGTGCAGAAGTAAAGCTCTTGCATTCTAGTCTGCCTGTACACGTTTACAACGGTACGAATCACGCCTGTGGAACTTGATATGTGCATGTGCCCTGCAGTCTACCCAGTTGTCAATGGGTACCTGACTTTGTTCACCGAAAATGTTTACAACTTCACAACCTCAGGTTACAGGACAACCACACTATGTTTTTAGTCATTTGTATCTGTGATGGGCTAATGGGAGATTTTAAAAGTCGAGAACAATTAATGTTCATGATCTTAACAAAAGTTCTAAAAGCTACAGTTATCCTTACAAATGTTGTTTTTCATATCTGGCAGCTGTTGTTGATTTTGTACTTGTTAGTGTTGTTTTTGTCGTTGTTTCAAAAAGATGGAAAAGATCTACGAATAATCAGAAATATGTACTGGGAACAAACAGCTGCAATGAGAATAGAAAACAATGTAAGCTCTTTCCAAAATATCAAAAGAGGAGTCAGACAGGGTTGTGTTTTGTCACCAGATCTGTTTTCCCTTTAGGTAGGCCTCCCTCGGTCATGGCTGACCATGGTTAAAGTACATCCGTTCTAATGTCTAGATGGGCTGTCTGCTTGGTCCTAGCAGCGTCGCCTGTGACTGTAGAGACCAATGCGAGAGAGGCAGTCTCTGTCGCAGCGGTCGCATGTGTATGCTGATGCTGGTCTGTTGGCTGTCATCCCTTTTCTGCGAACTCGCTTTTCTGCTGCAGCAGTTGGCAGTTTATCCTCACCAATCCGCAG
>JAPXFY010000014.1:84675482-84685482 GCA_030674185.1 Monoplex corrugatus
CTTGATGAAGTTGTACACAGCGTACCTGCAGGTGATAAATTGATCATCCTGGGGGATTTCAGCGCGAGAATCAGCTCAAATCATACAGCATGGGCTGGCATTATTGGTCAGCATGGTATCAGCCATGAGAACTCAAATGGCAAACGTCTGCTTTCACTATACTCCCAGCACAATCTCTCAATCACAAATACATTCTTCCAACTGAACGATGCTTACAAAACCACATGGATGCATCCAAGATCGAAGCACTGACATTAAATAGATTTTTGTCATCTGCAGACAACGTGATCTGCGTGACTTTCATATCACCAGAGCAATTAGAGATGCCGAATGCTCAACAGACCATCTTCTCCTCAGATCAAAGATGAACCTCCAGGTTAGAAGAAAAAGGACCCAGGGCAAGAAACCTCCCCCCAAAAAGTGGATGTTCAGAAACTCAATAACCCTGACATAACAGTTGCCTTACAGAATGAACTCTCATAGCGTCTAGAGCAAGCTGCCTTTCCCAGAGGAGAGACGGAAGAAAACTGGGCCAAATTAAGAAATGAAGTTGACACCGCCGCCAAAGAGACAATAGACGTCCTCAAAAGACATCACCAGGACTGGTTTGAAGACGATTCTGAAATTCAAAGTCTTTTTGCTGAGAAGTATGCTACACACAAGAATTGACTAATGGACAAACAGTCTGACTCAAAGCGGGACAAGTTCCACTATCTCAGATGAAAAGTGGTGGCGCTCCATGAAGGATGAATGGTGGGAAAAGAAGGCAGAGGAGACCCAGGGTTATGCTGACTCAAAAAAAATGCCAAGCTCTTCTACTCCAGCTTGATGGAGATGTATGATGGTGAGAACACTTCAAACAGCTCCTTAACAGGTCTTCATCAATTGACATCAGTGTCATTGAAGAGATCCCAGCGAGACCCCTACATATGGAACTTGACGAACCACCCACGGAGAATGAGGTGACAGAAGCAATTGCGTATATATGTATATATGTGTGTGTAAACTGGGTATCTGATGTACGTATTTGTTTGTTTAAATATGGTTTTGGTGTTGTATGGTTTCTTCAAGGCGTTGGCAGACTGAATCAGTTCATTCGTGTTTTTCGTCAACGTTTAATCGATTGTAGGTGGCAGGAATGGAACGAACATACACAAAATAGTTATAGAGATATAACATACATGTATACAGTACTTTTTCTGGTATGCATGATTTGAAACCATATTTAAAGATAGATATGGGCAGACGTCTAAAATATACAATGACATGATTTAGGTTAGGTATATCGGAAATCACAGTTTATTATTTTTAGATACAGAGCACACAGTGATAGTGATCTATTATGTCTATTGTGCAAAATATCAAAAGAAGATGAAGTACATTTTGTATTATGTTGTCCAGTATTCCATTCTATTCATGAGAAATACATACGATCAAAGTATTATAGAGAACCTTCCTTACTTAGATGCACTTTATTGATGTCATCAACTTCCACTAAAGTTGTTGGAAATTTATCTTTATTTCTATACAAAGCGCTTAAATTTAGAAAGACAGCAATTTCTTGAATCTTTTTACAATTAATTCTTCCCAAGGGACGCAAGGCACGAATATATTTTATCTTATGTTCTTTTAGCATATTTACTATGCACGTGTACAAAATATTTCTAATTAGAAATATGGTTATTGCCTAGTTAATGTTTATATGACTGTGAGAATGCATAAGTATGTGCATCCCCCGTCTAAGGGGCTGTGGCCTATATGAGACGGCGAAACGTCCATCGGGGGAACGTCCGCACACGGAATAAACATCTGAAGTCTCTCTCTGTGTGTGTGTGTGTGTGTGTGTGTGTGTGTGTGTGTGTGTGTGTGTGTGTGTGTGTGTGTGTGTGTGTGTGTGTGTTTGTGTGTGTGTGTTTGTGCATGTATGTGTATGTGTGTGGATTCGCTTGTGCATGTTTCTGTGTGTGAGAATGAATGAATCAGTAAATGAAATGGAATGATATGCTTGCAAAGTTATTACATTGATTGCATTCTATTTGTTATTAAACAGACTAATATACTCACTTTTTTATGAGCGGTATGAGTTGGCCATTGGCACAGACATGATAGGGTTGAAGTATGGACATATCTGTGGGAATATCGCAGCCTGTCTCATCATAGCCATCTGTACAGTCACTATGTCCATCACATACCAAGCTGTAGTGAAGATGGCCACCCGATTTACAGTCAAACAATTTGAGATTATTTAGGGACGAAGACATTTCATTCCTTTTTTGAGGACACTGCTGAAACAGGAATACAAAAGACCCATCTGTGCAGTTTTTCAGTGAACGTGTAAAACGGCTAACAGAGGACGGCAGGGATTTTGTGTTGTTGAAGTGAAGTCTGATAGACCGTGGACTGTTAGCTTCCTGGTCGTTGGAACTGACGTTTGCTTTCATACAAAGAAAACCAGTCACTGTGGTGTTATAGTCACACTCTGATCCATAAAATGTTCTTATAGATACCTCTCCATACGAAAAGAAAAAAGACAACTTTGAATTTGGTTGGATGTCTGGCAGAGGTAGATCCCCATGGTTCAAGATTCCTTCTCCCCATTGCCATATGTGTTGATACTGTGACGTCATCTGTATAGATTTACTGAAAATTGGTCTTTTGGTCAAATCAACAGACAGACACATAGCTGAAATGCCAGTGCGTGCAATGACAGAAGCCAATAACTTGCGTTCTATAGGTTCTGGTAGGACTGCTAGTTTACCACCAGACTGCTGGTCACAAGCTTGAGCCACTTCCTTTGTGGACATGATGACCACTTGAAGACAACGGTCATGTTGGAGAAACCAGTTGTGACCACAGGAGACTGACCTGTAGGGACAGTCAGCAGGTTCATCCTCTCCCTCTACACACTGCTGCACCTTGTCACACAGGATGTAGACAGGGATGGTGGCAGAAGAACAGTCATACATAGCATTTTCTACAGTCATAGGAGCCACACGTGTGAACGTAGAGTTTGTATGTGATGAAGCTGTGGGCATGAGGTGCAGAGGATGAGTGGAGTAATTGAGACTAAAACTGGATGGAGCATTCTCTACAGTGAAGAAAGGCCAAGGCATGGTTCTGACCCACACAGATATCTCACTATGAGGCAAAAGCAGAACAGCAGTTGTTACATCAGGATGACGAAATAACAGCTTGTGCCCAGACCTCACTTCAAGCCGCTCATACCATTTTAAACTGAAGTGGGTAAAGTGCAGAATTATGCCTTGGTTGTCTTGAGCAGGTTTGATGTGCCAGGAAAGTTCACGGGTACACCAACAACTCTTGGCAGGCTCAGTCCACTCCACCCCGCCTTCAGTAGTGTCAAGGTGTGTCGTGTAGGTGTAGATACGGGCCCAGCTGCATTGGTTACACTCGTCTGTTTCATAGCCTGGTGTGGTGCTCATGGGGCTTGTCCAGCTGATTCTGTCATACTCCATGGAAGTTATGTAGGATTCACTTGTATCACTTAATGCGTTATACGTGGTGGGAATTGAATTTGATTCACTTACACTGTTTGGTGAATCATACTTGGCGAAATTTGTAATAGACTGGTTTGTAATGCTGGATGTATCAGACTTGGTGAAGGTTGAGTAGGATTCACTTGTACTATCTAATACATCAGACTCTGTAAAAGTGGAAAAAGATTCAGGTGTGCCGCTCAAAGCGTCAAACTCTAACAAAGTTGAATAAGATTCACTTGATGTACCTGTAGTTTTAGACTCATTGAACGTCATGAAAGAGTGGCTTGTACCTTTAAAATTGAATGCATCATACTCAGTTGAAGTTGGGACAAGTTTATCTGTGCCACTGACTGTAAGAATGTTATCTACAATGTCAGTTCTAATGCTATCATCTGTTGTGTACTCGTGTAATCCATTGTGTGTATCCTCGTCACCGTCCTTCTTTCTAGAGACATCTAAATGTTTTGTCACCTTCAGATCACCCTGCTGCTGACGCTGCTTGAGTTTCTGGCTCAAAATGTTTGTCGTAAAAAATCTTGATGGATCACTGGCTTTGTTCTCAAGGTGTATAATGTTTTCTTTGTCCACTTCATTCTGAGTATGGACATGTCCTACTAGCGACCACACTATTGTCAATGTCATAACCAAACAGCAGTGACAACTTCTGTTCATATTGTTCTTCTTTGTGTTGCTGATTACATGTATACACCGTTGTTTGCAGATGGTCAACACTGTGTTAAAAATGGAAATACAATTTAAAGTGTTTGGCAGCCATAACTTAAAGTTACCAGTGTGGTTTTAACTGATACAGGCGTTTACCACTTGTACAATGAACTGGACTGACATCCCTGTTTAAACGTCAAACATCTTCATATTTTAGTCTGATAATGTTTATTTACTGACTTGATGCTGTTGGTGGACTTCATTCTGTCCATGGATGCACACAGGGTGTGTGTGTGTTTGTGTGTGTGTGTGTGTGTGTGTGTGTGTGTGTGTGTGTGTGTGTGTGTGTAGTGTGTGGTATGTGTGTGTGTTTGTGTGTGTGTTTGTGTGTGTGTTTGTGTGTGTGTTTGTGTGTGTGTGTGTTGTGTGTTTTGTGTGTGTGTGTGTGTTTGTGTGTTTGTGTGTGTGTTTGTGTGTTGTGTTGTGTGTTTGTGTGTGTGTGTTTGTGTGTTTGTGTGTGTGTTTGTGTGTGTGTGTGAGTGTGTGTGTCTGCGTGTGTTTGTGTATGTGTACGCGTGTTTGTGTGTATGTGTAGGTGCATGTGTGTGCGTGCATGCGTGATTTTTGCTTATTATGGCACATGCTATTATGTGGTCCTTTTCTCTGAGGCGCTCTGTGCTCTCCAAGCTATAGGGAATGACAAACTCCCAACCTGACCAAGGCAGAGGAACCAGAAGAGTAGTACTCCAGTATATCCACATTTACTGTAGGATACAGACGGAAGATGAGATAGCAAAAAGAGGAACCCAGGAAGACCAAACAGACAGCAGTGCTGGCTATTGCGAAAAGACGATCATGGTCAGATTGCTCCCTCTTCTGTTCAGAGATTGGCAAGTGATCGTGTATCAAACCAGCTGTTTTTACAAATCACTGTTGGGTTAGGAAAACGCTTAACAAAAGAAAGAAAGACAGAAAGAAACACAACAAACGAAACAAACAAAACTAGAAGCTTTAAGTTTGTATGACAGAGCTACAACCTAAATCACTGGATATATGTATTCATTTATATCGGTCATGAATATCCATTACCTGGGAAAGTGGATTTGTTTGTTTGCTCGTTTGTATATTTGTTTGCGCTTGGTGTTTTTTGAGGAGTGTTCTGAGCTTACAGTTTTTGTGCTCTGTATCTGCTTCTATGCTAGCTGAATGGGTAGCGCAAACTGTGTTAGATTTGAGAAGTTCTACAACATGGGAGATAATTCCTACGTGACTCTCAAGAGTTATGTTCTTTGATTGATGTTATAAAAATTCTCCCCGCTTCCCTCTTATTTCCTTGGTGTTTAGTTTTTGTTTTTGTTTGTTTTGTTTGTTTGTTTGTTTGTTGTTTTGCTTTGTTTTTGTTTTATTGTTTTGTTTTGTTTTCTTTTTTTTTTTTCGTCAGAATTTATATTGAAGAAAATTGTGGCGTGTGAGGTTTGTCTCCTCATCAAATGCTAGCTTTATTGGTCGAGCAGGTTGTCCATATTGAAGACAGCTACATATCAAAGATGATCTTGTGCACAGGGCTGCAGCATGGACACAAAGACAAGGAACAACTATTGAAATGACGCAAGTATATCCTGATTGTTAATGTCACCAGCCTTGGGATCAACCCACCAACTTGGAAGACACTGTCTGCAGCAAAACAAGCTGGCGACAGCAGTACCTGCAGGGCACTCTCAGTTTTGAACATTGTAGAACAAATGTTATTCAACAAAACAAGGACCACCAGAAGCAAAACTCAGCGTGCCATGTCTTTTTCCCATGACGTGTATGCAAAAGAACATGTGCCTTCAAATTTGGTGTGCCATCACCTAAACATCCACATCTGTCGCTAGAGACAACTAATCCTATTCATCCCTCAAATCGACAACAGATAGAAGGTCCAGCCATTGATTATGACAAGTCTTGATAGGTAATGAGCAAAGAAACTGCGTCTTTCAGTTTCTGATTAACGTGCAGAGCAACTGTTGCTCATAAACAGACTGAATAAGTGATGGTTACTCCATGCAGCCTTAAGGTTCAATGTTTTCGCCAGAGATACGTCAACCATTCTCTGCACATGCTTATGAAGTAACTACAAGGCAAACATAGATATTAGTTGAATTAACTGTGAATCTGGTTTATAGAAAATGAAAACAGGACCTTAAAAAAAACTATAAATTTTAATACTTAAAGTAAGTTACGAGTATAAGGAAATTAGGTAAGCTTTAGTGAGACAGAAAACTAGATGACCAAACCAACACAGTTTCTTGCAGTACACCTTCTTGTCTGTACAAACGTGTCCACCGCCTCAGTGGATTTGACCCCACACAGCTCACTGTAGTTTCACAACGCACTACCAACACCCATTTCATTCAGTCTACGTCCTAGAATCGGAGCCGTGCGTCTTCTGGCCCGTGATCGCTAAAGATTCAACGGCAATTAAAAATCGTGAAGAGGAGGGCATTTGCTCTGTGGCCCTGGTGTAAAACATTGGAGAGATATGTTGATTTTCCAGGTCCCTCCTCTGGAAGTCCAATTAGCTTATTGCCTTTCTGAAGTCCTGGTTGCCCCCCCCCCCCACCACCACCCAAAAAGTTAAAAGTGTGGTGCAGCACTGTGGTGCCATGGTCTCAAATGAGAGAGCAGCCCTAGTTTGATATGGTAAGTTCAGTACGAAAAAAAAAGATGAATACGAATATAACTAATACATCCTGGCGTGAAGCCAGCCCAGGAGATAAACATTTGGGGTGTTGGTCAGAAAATTTTGAGCAACATTACAAGAATACAAGAAGAATTCAAGAATTTTTTATTTAGCCCAAAGCATCACAATGGGAAATTGTTTTGGCATTCGCATTAAAATACATATAGGCACAAGAACGCATAAACACATGTACACACATACTCTTACTCTCTCTCACTCTCTCTTTCACCCCTCTCTCACCCTCTTCCTCCCCTCATCTCTCTCCCCCCCCCCCCTCTTTGTCGAAACAATATCAAAGATAATGACTAAATCTAAATATGTACGGTTAAAAAAGCACATCATAAGAGTCAGATGCCTTGGTCAGGACTTTTAACAATGGACAAAAAGGGCAATACTTTGGTAGGTATAGAAAAAATTTGATTAAAGATGCAACACGATATGCACATTAAAATCAAAATGAGTTAAATACAATAAAATGAGTATGTAGACTAAGAGGACAAGGTTAAACAAGAGAAGAACAAGAACAAGATTTTATTTTAGCCCAGTGCTCAGACACGTGGAAAATGTTTTGGCTATGCATACAATCACACTCACGCATCACAACAATTACAATGTTCAACATTATAAAAGACAAATTCGTCGGTCATCCACGGAATCGAAGAAACACACGCACACAACACACACACACTCTCACGCCAAGGCGCCCATATCCAAGCCACCTTAGCCCTGCCAGCTAATTAATTTAATAGCGCGCATTTGTCTTTCCCTTCCCCTCTCCACACCACCCTCACCCATCCACAGGCACACATTGAAGTATAGGCTTACAGATTGACCTAGATTCGACTAGGCCTACTCTGTGCCAGTATCAGTCACTTCCTACACTCAGTCGAAAAAAATCCCGAAAGATCGTAGCAGTTACAAAGCACTGCTGTAGAGTGGTGGACTCTGGTCAAACCTGCCTGGCTAAAAATACAAGATACAAGATACAATATTCTATTTAGCCCAGAACATCACAATGGGAAATTGTTTTGGCATTCGCATTAAAATACATACAGGAACAAGAACGCATAAACAAATGTACATACATACTCTTACTCTCTCTCTCACTCTCTCTCTCATCCCTCTCTCACCCTCTCCCTCCCCTCATCTGTCTCCCCCTCCCTCGTTGTCGAACACAATCTCAAAGATTATGACTAATCCTAAAAATGTACAGTTAAAAAAGCACATCATAAGTCAGATGACTTGGTTAGGACTTTTAACAATGGACAAAAAGGGCAATACTCATTGAAAAACAACTTTGGAAGGTATAGAAAAATTTGATTAAAGATGCAATGCAATATGCACATTAAAATCAAATTGAAGTAAAAACAATAAAATGAGTATGTAGACTAAGAGGACAAGGTTAAACTTTTTAAGTCAGCCAACAGAAACACATATACAAGCAACAGCCGACCTCCCATCCACCCCCCCCCCCACACACACACCCACACCCGCACACGCACGCATGTGCGCGGAGTCAACACACACACATACACATGCACACGCACGCACCCACACACCCTCTCTATACCCTCTCTCACATACAACCCCACAATGCTATGCACACAATGTTTGCTCCAACATAAGTCAATTGTACACATCCGCACGCTCTCTCCTCTGCTCATCCTTAACTCCAAAGCCCCGGCACATCTCACGTGAACAAGTCTAAGTAGGGACAGTGTCACGGGCCGCCTTCACATAGAAGTAGCGCTTGCATAATTTGGATGAGATTAGATTTTGTTGTTTGTATTTTCCCGGTGAGCCCACACATGATAATATCTGGTTTAACAGCTGGTAATGACACAAAATTCCACAGTAATGTTTTTGGGTCGATGGAAATCCATAGGCACAGTAATGTTTTGGGTCGATGGAGGTCCATAGCCACAATAATGTTTTTGGGTTGATGGAGGTCCATAGCCACCACAATAATGTTTTTGGGTTGATGGAGGTCCATAGCCACAATAATGTTTTTGGGTCGATGGAGGTCCATAGCCACAATAATGTTTTTGGGTTGATGGAGGTCCATAGCCACAATAATGTTTTTGGGTTGATGGAGGTCCATAGCCACAATAATGTTTTTGGGCCAATGGAGGTCCATAGCCACAATAATGTTTTTGGGTTGATGGAGGTCCATAGCCACAATAATGTTTTTGGGTTGATGGAGGTCCATAGCCACAATAATGTTTTTGGGTTGATGGAGGTCCATAGCCACAATAATGTTTTTGGTGATGGAGGTCCATAGCCACAATAATGTTTTTGGGCCAATGGAGGTCCATAGCCACAATAATGTTTTTGGGTTGATGGAGGTCCATAGCCACAATAATGTTTTTGGTTGATGGAGGTCCATAGCCACAATAATGTTTTTGGGTCAATGGAGGTCCATAGCCACAGTAATGTTTTTGGGTCAATGGAGGTCCAAGCCACAGTAATGTTTTTGGGTCGATGGAGGTCCATAGCCACAATAATGTTTTTGGGTTGATGGAAATCCATAGCCACAGTAATGTTTTTGGGTCAATGGAGGTCCATAGCCACAATAATGTTTTTGGGTCAATGGAGGTCCATAGCCACAGTAATGTTTTTGGGTCAATGGAGGTCCATAGCCACAGTAATGTTTTTGGGTCGATGGAGGTCCATAGCCACAATAATGTTTTTGGGTTGATGGAAATCCATAGCCACAGTAATGTTTTTGGGTCAATGGAGGTCCATAGCCACAATAATGTTTTTGGGCCAATGGAAATCCATAGCCACAATAATGTTTTGGGCCAATGGAAATCCATCGCCACAATAATGTTTTGGGGGCAGACAGAGGTCTGAATCCACAACCTCCCATTCAGTTGTCTGTTGCGTTACCACTTGGCCACTATAACTGGTGTATCGTTCCAAAGTACAAATTATATGTAATAACATCACAGGGTTAATGCCGTGAACTACTAATAATGTTCTCTTCACGCACAAAGAATTAGTGATCAAGATTTGGCACTGTCTAAAGGTGTAATTCACGATAGGTAGTCTAATTAATGAATATCGAACGCTATTCAGCGTCAGCAAGGCGAGAACAAGGTCATTCCCAGTG
>JAPXFY010000014.1:84690482-84720482 GCA_030674185.1 Monoplex corrugatus
CCTTTACGGTGAAAACATCATGAGAAAACTAGAAGAATGCCTTGGGATATAGGTTGAAAGAAAAATAAACAACATTCGTTACGCAGATGACACAGTGCTAATTGCAGAAAACGAAAAATACCACAAAAGCTTGTAAATGCAATAGAAATAAAAAGCAAAAATAAAGGGCTGGAGCTAAATAGCAAGAAGACTGAAGTCATAGTGATCAGTAAAACAAAAACAAAAAACAAAAAACAAGAAAAAAAACAGCCATTTTCTTTAAGAATATGTTTCATGGAATATATTCCTCTTTTTAATCAGTTTAATGTCTGATTATTTTGTTATGAGCCTTTATTTCATTATTATAGAAAACAGGAACCAGAAAAGAAAAAAAAACGCGAAAAAAGAATTAGAAAGCGATGTTATTCTTTTCTCGTGTTTTTGTTTGTTTGTTGTTGTTTGTTTGTTTGTTTGTTTGTTTGTTGATTGTTTGTTTGTTTTTGTTTGTTTGTTGTTTGTTGTTGTTTGTTTGTTTGTTTGTTTGTTGTTGGTTTTTTGTCCCTGCTTGCTTGGATTTTGTTTTGGATTTTATAGAAGGCAGGTTAAGCAAAAACTCACTTGAATTCTTAGGTGTTATGTGATTATGAAATGTCACTTGGGCCTTAGATTTCATGAGAAGTTGATAAGGATATTGGCAATCCTTGGTCACAACACTGATGGCTGATCCTCTAGTGTGTATATGTATTGATGCCTCTTGTGGGTGACGATATTTTATATGGCCAACTTGAGAGCGTAGTGTGTTATGTCATTTTGCATTCCAATAAGGTAACATAGGATCATTCGTGTGGATTTCAAAGTTTTTTTTTTTTGTTTTTTTTTTGGGGGGGGGGGGGGGATGGACGGGGGTTGGATCATCATACTCAGGAAGGCTACCTATATGTTCACCTTTTTATCGTCTCATTTTGTGCACCACCTTAATGGCTACAGAAGCTGGCATAGCTAATTTTTTTTACAATGCAATGGTGACGATTATGTCGGTGAGGATTATAATCATGATGCCAAGGAGTTCCATCTAGGATTGAGACTGCGTGACAGGACTGTACTCTACGCTTACTATCATAATATATCGTGGCGTCAGCGAGGCCCGAGAGATACAGACACCTGCGATGCTGGTCAGAAGATTTGAGCAACACCCTCAAAGACGCATCCGTGAAGTCAATGAGACTTGACAGTCTCCCCAAAGAGTCAATAGCACGCAGGCAGTTAGAGCCGAAAAATCCCGCAATGATTTTTAAAGAAGACACGGGCTATAGAATGGGAACTCCATCGCACAATCAGTTTGATGAGTCATGTAACAAAAATCCTGTTAAAAATAATCATGATGAGGACAAGGAATGGAATCAAAAGAGAAATAGCAGAAGAACAGTGTGGATTTGTGGAGGGGAAAGAAACTATGAATGCCATATACATCCTAAGAACTATCATAGAGAGGTCAAATGAGATAAATAAGGATTTGTATTTATGCTTTGTTGACTGCACCAAGGCTTTCGATCGGGTAAGACATGATGAATTGATCAACCAACTGGAGAGACTCAATGTTGATGGAAAAGATCTACGAATAATCTGAAATATGTACTGGGAACAAACAGCTACAATAAGAATAGAAAACAATGTAATCTCTTTCCAAAATATCAAAAGAGGAGTCAGACAGGGTTGTGTTTTGTCACCAGATCTGTTTTCACTCTACAGCGAAAACATCATGAGAAACCTGGAAGAAGACGCTGGATTAAAGGTTGGAGGGAAAATGATAAACAACATTCGATACGCAGATGACACCGTGCTAATTGCAGAAAGTGAAAGAGACCTACAAAACCTTGTGAATATACTAGAAATAGAAAGCAAAGGTAAGGGGTTGGAACTAAACAGCAGGAAGACTGAAGTAATGGTGATCAGTAAAAAACATGAAATCCCCTCACGCAAAATAACAGCAAATGGCACAACCTTGACACAGATTGATAAATTCAAATACCTGGGATCATTTCATCAGACGGCAGATGCACATCAGAAATAGCCGGCAGAATCGGCCAAGCCAAAACAGCATTCAAGAAGATGAAAAGCATTCTTACCAACAAATGCTTGTCAGTCAACATTAGGAAGAGAGTTCTTGAATGTTATATAGAACCAATACTGTTGTACGGATGCGAAGCGTGGACAGTCAACAAACAAAGCCAGAACAAGATTGAGGCAAATGAGATGTGGTTTCTAAGAAGAATGTTGAGACTTCCATGGACAGCAAAGAAAACAAACGAGACAGTCTTGATGGAGGCGAACACAAGTAGATCACTCATAAGGAAGATTAGGAAAAGACAGGCAACATTAATAGGCCATGTTATGAGGAAGGGTTTTTTGGAGCACCTGGTCACTACAGGAAAACTGGAGGGAAAGAGGGCACAGGGCACAGGGCACCGGACACCGGGTAGACCCAGGGAGAAAATGCTGGACGGACTTGCAGAGTGGCTGGGGACGAGGAGGGTGGGGGAGATGCTAGGGGCAACGAGAGATAGAGACAGATGGAAGTCCATGATCGCCAATGCCATGCGGCAGGGCACCTGAGGATGATGATATATATCGACGGCCCGGAGCAAACCCTATAACTGACATTTTCAAAATTTTACAGGAGGAGCAAAAAACTTCCGCAATTTGCACTGGTGACTAGACTAAACTTCACCTTCCTGTTATAAAGGTTTTAGATGACGGCGAATCGCGTAGATGAAGTCATTTTGTGCGGTTTTTAACAGTTTCTTAGAAATTACAGATAGAGGAATCTGGTTGCTATATTTGTTGGGGCAAGAAACCTCTGAATACTATTGTCGGATTTTTGAAACAAAAAATATGAGTCTAGATTCCCCTATTAGCATTTGTCTGATTTTTGACCCAAACAAAACGACACAAACACGCTCTTTTCAAACAAAGCACAGAAGAATGGAGGAAAATAGAACCACATTTATTGAATACTTTGGATAAGATATTACATGGAGACATGCGTTTAAGCTCCTTTAAGATGGTAGATGAACTAAACGGAACTCTAGGAAGAACAAAGAATTAATATAACTGAACAATTTTAGATTTTAAATAACTAAAAAACAATTGCCCTCTGAAAAATGAAAACACCAGGCCCGGTATTTATATCAACATGCCAAGTTACTTAGCATAAAAACTAACTTTGTAGCTCTTCCGAACGTCATATAAAACTGTACAAATTAGCATACTGCTAAGTTCCCGACGATCTCCACATGAATACAAGGCCAGCGTTTCAAAACGTGAAATGCTGTTTTAATGACTTTGACTCTTAAAAGAGCGAACTACTGAAAAAAAATAAATTTACTGACTGACACATGATCATTTCATAAAACAATCATTGCACTGAAACTTAAGCAGCTATCTGGACTCTTAAAAGAACGAACTATTGAAAAAAAAGTAAATGAATTGACTGACACATAATCATTTCAGGAAACAAATTAACCAACGCACCAAAACTTTAGCATCTATTTGGACTCTTAAAAGAAAGAGCTATTGGAAAAAAAGTAAATAAATTGACTTACACATAATCATTTAAGAAAACAAAATTAATTAATCAATGCACCGAAACTTTAGCCGCTATTTGGATTCTTAAAAAAAGAAACTATTGAAAAAAAATTGACTGACACATAATCATTTTAGAAAACAAATTAACCAATGCACTGAAACTAGAGTCTATTTGACCAAATTTGAGTCCTGAATCATTTTTACATCAAAAGGTTAATCCACATATTTTCACCTCCTTTCACCTCCCATTCTTTGCGACAAAATTGGTATAAAAAAAAACAAATTAATCAACATATCAAAACTTAAACAGATTTGTAAACTATTTTTTTTCATCAACAGAATCTAAAACCTGCCAACCAAATAATTGTCATCTTTGAGAGAAAAAAATAACTTACGTGTTATTCTAACTGCTTTCACTTTTAAATATTTTAAAGATTCAATCACCCTCTGTCCCCTCAAGCCCCCCATCCCGCCCCCACCTGCCAAATAGTAATGCTGCTTTCTGTGTTGTCCACTCTACAGCTGGAAATGTGACATGTAGAATGTTTGTCCATGTACATCAGTGTTCAGCAGTCTTCTTTCTTCTCAACATCGCAGACTGTCAGCTCTTCATAGAAGGGATGGTATGCTGCGGGGATGGTTCGTGTTTGACACAGACTCAAAAGATCATCCTTCTTGGCACGTGGTATGCCAACCTTCGCAGTGACATACTGAATCACGTGGCAGTCTTCAGCCGCTGTCACAGTTGCTTGGCTTCCTGCATTGCTGCTGCTGCCCCTCTTCCTTCTTGTCAAATCGATCCTTGTCTGGGTGCCATAGGCATAGGCTACATACAGTGCTTGGGG
This sequence comes from Monoplex corrugatus, assembly GCA_030674185.1. Taxonomy (NCBI): domain Eukaryota; kingdom Metazoa; phylum Mollusca; class Gastropoda; order Littorinimorpha; family Ranellidae; genus Monoplex; species Monoplex corrugatus. The sequence continues at coordinate 84,694,892 of JAPXFY010000014.1, forward strand.
ATCATCTCCATGTACGATGAACTGTTTCACAGCGGACCATCGTACTTTCTCACCCTCCTCATCTATGTTGAGGTTTTTCACGTTTTTGGACATTTCTTTAAAGTCAACAGTTCCTTTTACAAAATCCTTCTTTATTCCCAGTGTTCCTAGGAAAAATACCTTGCAAACTTGCACTTTGACGCCTTCTTTCATAAAGTAGTATCTGTAAGTGTTCTGTCGGCGGGATTTTTTCTGACATGTTGTTCTTTTGATCCCCTCCTTATCCACCAGTGAAGCTATGAAAGACCGTTGTTTGTTCTTATCTCCTAAAGACCAAAAATTGTCAAAAAGCTCTTGCCTTTTAGCTTCAGAGAACAGCGAGTTACATTTCCTGGTGCATGTGGATAGGCATGGAGATGACAGTTCTCTTGCAGGAATTTCTTTTCCACTTTCATTGATGAATCTCTGTCCACTGTGCCGCAAAGACTTTGTTCTGTTCTTTTTCCAGGAGCTTTCATTCCTGGTTCTTTTCCTAGATCTTCCTCTTTCTTCTTTCACACCATCTGCTTGGATTTTGGCAGGTTCTGATTGAGATGAAGTACAAGGCGTGTCTTTTGAAGTCTTTGTGTCCTGATTGGCAGATTCTGGTAGAGATGAGGTGCTTGGTGTATCTTGTGAAGTGCTTGTGCCCTGACAAGACTTTGAATTCTTTGATGTTGAAGGTTTTGGAAAGACAAGAGGACTCCAGGATTTCTTTTGCCTTTTTCTCCTCTGAATCTCAGCCAGACATAGCTCATCAGAGTCTGATGAATTCAGCTCACAATCCTTCATTGAAAAATCTTTGTCATAGTCACTGTCGTCGATTTCTGAGCTGTCATTCTGGAACATAAAAGAGAGAGAGAGGGGGGGAGAGAGAGAAAGAGGAGAATTAATACATAGAAAATCTTTATTCAGTTTAATTAGATAAGTACCAAATACATTTCAACTCACCTCGAGGAAATAAGTAGAGGACCTCAGAACTCAGAAAACTTCATTCACATAAGGACAGAGGCTTTAGACAGAGCCTATTCTTACAAGAAATCGAGAGGTGGGAAGAAAAGGAAATGAAAAAGTGAGGGAGTGAGTTAAGGGACGAGAAAGACAGAAATCGAGCGAAACAAATGAACAGGGAAAACAGATATCAAGAAAGACAGAAAAAATATATGAGATGGGGAGAGAGATAAGAAATAAAGATAGAGGGAAACTACCAAAAGAGATACACACACACACACACAACACACACACACACACACAAGAAAGAGAGAGAGAGAGAAAGAGAGAGAGAGAGAGTGAGAGAGAGAGAAAGGGGTTGGGATAGTGGAGAATCCCATAGCGAGATTAAAAAAAAAAAGTTGCTAACAACAAAAATAGGACTAAGTACTAGGTGCTCTCCCTTATGTTTATCAACTGCCAAAAGTGACCTTTTCAACTTCTAGCTTGCAAATGAGAATCATAACCAAAGAATATTAGTGTAATGCATTCACCATATATCAAATATTTATCTGTGCATGTGCGTACACTAACTTTTCTTATTTCACAGCTACACACAGCTAAACGAAGGATCACTTACCTCAAACTCATTGGCATTGTCGGCGTCCATCTTTTCCTCTCCCAACACCGACTTTTCGCCACGAACACGACATGAAAAAATCGTGCAAGAATCAGTCACACCCACATACTTCCTGTCATAATGACGTAATTAGTTGTAATATTGTCGGGGCAAGAATACTCCACTGCACAGTGTCGGATTCTTACCCCAGAAAGAAAAAACAGGCAGTACCAGTCAGAAACCACTAACACCGAGTAGTGGTTTCTTGTCCCAACATTATGATAAAAAAGGTGTGTCTGAAAATGGTAAATTTGTGACCGTGTTAGATAGAGGATTCTTTCCGCAACAGAATTGTAGAGCAAAGGGAGGTAATCACGAAAATGAAAAAAAGTCATTTTTGGAAATCTTGTTGCTTAGGGGGTTCTTGCCCCGACCCGTCGATATATATGTATGTGTGTGTGTGTGTGCGTGTGTGTTTGTGTGTGTCTGGCTGTCTGTTTGTCTATCTGTGTGTGTGTTTATGTGTGTGCGTGTATGTGTGTATGTGCAACAGAGATAGAGCGAGAGAGAAAGAGAGAGAGGGAGAGAGAGACAGGCAGACAGACAGACAGATACAGAGACAGAGACATAGACAGAGACAGAGACCGACAGAGAGAGAGAGATCCATCACAAAGTGTTAGTGGAGTAGTGCATAACATGGAACCATCAACAACACAGCCATAGTCTTCAGAAAACAGTCAAAGTGTAAATCGATGACCAGACACACCAAACCATGTAAGCAGCACACTGGACAACATGCAGATCTGACACCAGCTAAGAAAAGAAAACCGCCTTACTATGGCCGTGAAACAAGATCTGATGGCCTTGCTAAATCAATTGTCCAGACAAGTGATGATGGAGGAGACTATCAACTGACTATCAACTGACTATCGACTGACAGCATTGGAGAATGAACAGACAAACCCTTTGCAGAAATCCAGGCTTTGTCACACAACTGAAATGACTGGAAGAATCTGGTGAACAGCTCTGTTCTTCAGTGCACCCCCCTCCGTATGAGTTTTGAGAGAATTTAAGAAGAAGAAATAGTAGTAATAGTAGTTGTAGTAGTGGTAGTGGTGGTAGTAATAGTAGTAGTAGTAGCAGAAGAAGAAGAAGTAGCAGTAGTAGTATTAAGAGAAAAAGAAGAAGAAAAAGATGACGATGATGATGATGATGATGATAGAGATGATGATGATGATGATGATGATGATGATGATTGATGATGATGATGAACAAGAACAACAACAACAAGAAAATTGAAAATAGACACGGATTTAAGGAGAACAACAAAACAACAACAACAGCAACAACAACAAAAAAAGATGAAAATGGGATCAAGATCAAGAACAAGAACAAAAAGAACAAGAAGAACAAGAACAAGGAGAAAGAAAAACAAGAACAAGAACAAGAACAAAAAGAACAAGAAGAACAAGAACAAGGAGAAAGAAAAACATGAACAAGAACACGAAAAACAAGAAGCACAAGAAAAACAAAAAACAAGAACAAGAACAAGAAACAACAAACAAAAGAACAAGAACAAAAAGAGCAAGAAAACTTTTGAACATATTATGTCTGATGTATACATCAGGGTAGGTCTGGGTAGGTCTGCCCCCTTAAATTGATTAATAATATTTTTCAAGAAAAAAGTTTCTGTGGGGGATAGATTATAGACTACAGAAATCAATTTTGAGAAAAAGTCAAAACACCCCAGATAGACCCTCAGTCACCTTTTCAGCTCCTAGTGCTGTTCGACTGACTGCGAGTTAAGACCGATTTCGTGGTGGGAGGTGACAAATATATTTCTAATGTCATATGTGTCCTATGCAGGTAAACCTGTTCTCACTGACCATGTTTACATAACCATGATTTTCATGCTTTTATGGTCTTATCTCAGTGTCCAGTCTTGTCCCCTGGTTTGAATGACAGTTGACCCCATTATCAACAATTCTTTCTCCAGTTTGATAAAGGAGAAGGACTCAGATCATTGTGAAAACACGAGGAAGAGGGTGTGTGTGTGTGTGTGTGTGTGTGTGTGTGTGTGTGTGTGTGTGTGTGTGTGTGTGTGTGTCTGTGTGTGTGTGTGTGTGTGTGTGTGTGTCTGTGTGTGTCTGTGTGTGTCTGTGTGTGTCTGTGTGTCTGTGTGTGTCTATGTGTATATCTGTGTTTGTGTGTCTGTGTGTGTGTGTGTTTGTGTGTGTGTTTGTTTGCATGTGTGTGCGTGTATTGTGTGTTGTGTGTGTGTGTGTTTGTGTGTGTGTGTTTGTTTGCGTGTGTGTGTTTGTGTGTGTGTGTGTGTGTGTGTGTGTGTGTGTTTGTGTGTATGTGTGTGTTTGTGTGTGTGCTTTTGTGTGTGTGTACACATGTGTGTAAACGTTTCCATGCAGGCATGTGTGTGTGTGTGTGTGTGTTTGTGTGTGTGTGTGTGTGTTTGTGTGTGTGTGTGTGTGTGTGTGTGTGTGTGTGTGTGTGTGTGTGACTGGGTATGTGTATGTGTGTGTATGTATATGTGTGTGTTTGTGTGTGTGTGTGTGTGTGTTGGTGGGTGGGTGTGTATGTGTATGCGTGTGTGTGTTAGGGATGCTTTTGTATTAGTACATGTTACATACCAGATCGAGCCTGTGTTGCATAATATGTTTTAATGTAGATGTTTTACATGGTTTTGTTGCATAATATGATGTTTTAATGTGGATGTTTTATATGTTTGTGTTGCATAATATGAGTGTTTTAATGTGATGTTTTAATGTGTTTGTTGCATAATATGATGTTTTAATGTGGATGTTTTATATGTTTGTGTTGCATAATATTTGTTTTAATGTGGATGTTTTATATGGTTTGTGTTTGCATAATATGATGTTTTAATGTGGATGTTTTATATGTTGTGTTGCATAATAGGGTGTTTTAATGTGGATGTTTTATATGTTTTGTGTTGCATAATATGATGTTTTAATGTGGATGTTTTATATGGTTGTGTTGCATAATATGATGTTTTAATTTTGGGATGTTTTATATGTTGTGTTGCATATATGATGTTTTAATGTGGATGTTTTTATATGTTTGTTGCATAATATGATGTTTTAATGTGGATGTTTTATATGTTTGTGTTGCATTATATGATGTTTTAATGTGGATTTTTTTACATGTTTGTGTGCATATATGTGTTTTAATGTGGATGTTTTATATGTTTGTGTTGCATAATATGATGTTTTAATGTGGATGTTTTATATGTTTGTGTTGCATAATATGATGTTTTAATGTGATGTTTTAATATGTTTGTGTTGCATATATATGATGTTTTAATGTGGATGTGTTTATATGTTTGTGTTGCATTATATTGTTTAATTGGATGTTTTATTTTGTTTGTGTTGCATAATATGGATGTTTTTAATGTGGATGTTTTATATGTTTGTGTTGCATAATATGATGTTTTTAATGTGGATGTTTTATATGTTTGTGTTGCATTATATATGTTTTAATGTGGATGTTTTATATGTTTGTGTTGCATTATATGATGTTTTAATGTGATGTTTTATATGTTTGTGTTTGCATTATATGATGTTTTAATGTGGATGTTTTTATATGTTTGTGTTGCATTATATGATGTTTTTAATGTGGGATGTTTTTATATGTTTGTGTTGCATAATATGTGTTTTAATTGTGGATGTTTTATATGTTTGTGTTGCATTAATATGGTGTTTTAATGTGGATGTTTTATATGTTTGTGTTGCATATATGTGTTTTAATGTGGATGTTTTATATGTTTGTGTTGCATTAATTATGATGTTTTAATGTGGATGTTTTATATGTTTGTGTTTGCATAATATGGTGTTTTAATGTGGATTGTTTTATATGGTTTTGTGTTGATAATATGTGTTGTTTATGTGGATGTTTTATGATATGTTTGTGTTGCATTAATGATGTTTTTAATGTGGATGTTTTATATGTTGTGTTTGCATAATATGATGTGTTTTAATTGGTGATGTTTTATATGGTGTGTTTGCATATATGATGTTTTTATGTGTGATGTTTTATGTTTGTGTTGCATATATGATGTGTTTTAATGTGGATGTTTTATATGGTTTGTGTTGCTAATATGTGTTTTAATGTGGATGTTTTATATGTTGTGTTGCATTATATGATGTTTTAATGTGGATGTTTTTAATGTTGTGTGTGCATTAATATGATGTTTTAATGTGGATGTTTTCATGTTGTTTTTTTTTTTTTTTTTTTTTTTTTTTTTTTTTTTTTTTTTTTTTTTTTTTTTTTTTTTTTTTTTTTTTTTTTTTTTTTTTTTTTTTTTTTTTTTTTTTTTTTTTTTTTTTTTTTTTTTTTTTTTTTTTTTTTTTTTTTTTTTTTTTTTTTTTTTTTTTTTTTTTTTTTTTTTTTTTTTTTTTTTTTTTTTTTTTTTTTTTTTATTGTTTTAATGTGATGTTTTATATGTTTGTTTGCATATATGAGTTTTATGTGGATGTTTATATTTTTGGTTGCAATATTGATGTTTATGTGGATGTTTTATATGTTGTGTTATTATATGTGTTTTATGTTTATGTTGTATTGTTTGTGTGCATATTATTTTGAGTTTTTATGTGTTTGATAAATGATTTTTTTGTGATGTTTTTATTTTTGTGTTGTTTGGTGTTTTATGTGGTGTTTTTTTTGTGTTGGTTTTGTGTTTTTTGACAAATGATGTTTTTAGTCTTATTGTTTGTTGCATAAAGATTTTTGTGGATGTTTATTTTAATGTTTGTGTTGCATAAATGTTTATTGATGTTTATATGTTTTGCTTATGGTTTTTATGTGGTTGTTTTTATGTTTTTCAAAATTTTTTCATTGTGGAGGTTATATTGTGGCCAAATTGGTTTTATGTGGTGTTTTATGTGTTTGTGTTTGTTATATGTGTTTTTGTGTTGTTTTTCTGTGTGTGTTGTTTTGTGTTTTATGTGGATGTTTATTTGTTTGTGTGTTTTGTGTGTTTTTGTGTGTTTTTAGTTTGCATGTGTGCATTATTGTGTTTATGTGGATGTTTTTTGTTTGTGTTGTTATGGTGTTTTTGTGGATGTTTAGTTTGTGTTGTTTGTTGTTTTTGTGGATGTTTTTTGTTGTGTGCTTTTGTGTTTTAATGTGGAGTTTATAGTGTGTTGCTTTTGTGTTTTGTGGTGTTTTGTGTGTTGTGTTGTTATTGTGTTTTTGTGGTGTTTTTTGTTTGTGTGTTATGATGTATGTGGTGTTTTATATGTTGTGTTGTTTGGTGTTTTTGTGGGTGTTTTTTATGTTTGTTTGGATTTTTGTTTAATGTGATCAATGGCTGTGTTGCATAATATGTTTTAATGTGATGTTTTACATGTTGTGTTGCATATATGATGTTTTAATGTGGAGTTAATGTTTGTGTTGATAATATTGTTTTAATGTGGATGTTTTATTTTGTGTTGATATATGGTGTTTTAATGTATGTTTTATGGTTGTGTTCATAATATGTGTTTTATGGGATTTTAAGTTTGTTGCTAATATGATGTTTTATGTAGATGTTAATGTTTGTGTTGCAATATATGTTTTAATGTGGATGTTTCATGTTTTGCTATTGTTTTAATGTGATGTTTACATGTTGTGTTGATAATATGATGTTTTATGTGGATGTTTTACAGGTTGTGTTGCATAATATGGGTTTTAATTATGTTTTTCATGTTTTGTTGATATATGATTTTTATGTGGATGTTTTAATGTGTTGAAAATGATGTTTTATGTGATGTTTTATATGTTTGTGTTGTATATGATGTTTTAATTGGATGTTTTATTTGTGTTGCATATATGTTTTATGTGATTTTATATGTTGTGTTGCATTATATGATGTTTATGTGGATGTTTTTATGTTTGTGTGCTAATTGGTTTTAATGTGATGTTATATGTTTGTGTTGCAAATATGTGTTTTAAGTGGTGTTTTTAGTTTGTGGCATTATGATGTTTTAATGTGATGTTATATGTTTTGTTGCATTGTGTTTTAATGTGGATGTTTATATGTTTGTGTTGCATTATGGTTTTAATGTGTTTTATTTGTGTTGCATTATATGATGTTTTAATGTGGATGTTTTATATGTTGTGTGCATATATGTGTTTTAATGTGGTGTTTATATGTTGTTGCATTATATGTGTTTTAATTGGATGTTTTATGTTTTGTTGCATTATGATGTTTTAAGTGGATGTTTTTAGTTTGTGTTGCATTATATGTTTTAATGTGGATGTTTTATATTTGTGTTGCATATATGTGTTTAATGTGGATGTTTTATATGTTTGTGTTGCATATATGATGTTTAATGTGGATGTTTTAATGTTTGTTTGCATATATATGTTTTAATGTGGATGTTTTTATTTGTGTGCATTATATGTTTAATGTGGATTTTTATATGTTTGTGTTGCATATATGATGTTTTAATGTGGATGTTTATATGTTTGTGTGCATTATGATGTTTTAATGTGAATGTTTTATATGTTTGTTTGCATAATAGTGTTTTAATGTGATGTTTTATATGTTGTTTGCATTATATGTTTTAATGTGATGTTATATGTTTGTTTGCTAATATGGGTTTATGTGATGTTTTATATGTTTGTTGCATATATGGTTTTATGTGGATGTTTTATTGTTTGTGTTCATTATATGATGTTTTAATGTGGATGTTTTATATTTTGTGTTGCATTATATGATGTTTTAATGTGATGTTTTATATGTTGTGTTGCATATATGGTGTTTTAATGTGGATTTTATATTTTGGTTGCATAATATGTGTTTTATGTGGATGTTTATAGTTTGTGTGCATATATGATGTTTATGTGGATGTTTTTATGTTTTTGCATAATATGATGTTTTAATGTGGATGTTTTATATGTTTGTGTGCAATATGATGTTTTAATGTGGATGTTTATATGTTTGTGTGCATAATATGTGTTTAATGTGATGTTTTTATGGTGTTGCTAATATGATGTTTTAATGTGATGTTTTATATGTTTGTGTTGCATATATGTGTTTTAATGTGATGTTTTATAGTTTGTGTTGCATATATGAGTTTTAATGTGGATGTTTTTATGTTTGTGTTGCATTATATGATGTTTTAATGTGGATGTTTATATGTTGTGTTGCATTATATGTGTTTTAATTGGATGTTTTATATGTTTGTGTTGCATATATGATGTTTTAATGTGATGTTTTATATGTTTGTGTTGCATAATATGATGTTTTAATGTGGATGTTTTATATGTTTGTGTTGCATATATGATGTTTTAATGTGGATGTTTTATATGTTGTGTTGCATTTATGATGTTTTAATGTGGATGTTTTATATGTTTTGTTGCATATATATGTTTTAATGTGGATGTTTTATATGTTTGTGTTGCATTATATGTGTTTTAATGTGGATGTTTTATATGTTTGTGTTGCATAATATGGTGTTTTAATGTGGATGTTTTATATGTTTGTGTTGCATTATATGGTGTTTTAATGTGATGTTTTATATGTTTGTGTTGCATTATATGATGTTTTAATGTGGATGTTTTATATGTTTGTGTTGCATAATATGATGTTTTAATGTGGATGTTTTATATGTTTGTGTTGCATTATATGGTGTTTTAATGTGGATGTTTTATATGTTTGTGTTGCATAATATGATGTTTTAATGTGGATGTTTTTCATGTGTGTTTTGCATAATATGATGTTTTAATGTGGATGTTTTATATGTTTGTGTTGCATAATATGATGTTTTAATGTGGATGTTTTATATGTTTGTGTTGCATAATATGATGTTTTAATGTGGATGTTTTTCATTGGTTTGTGTTGCATAATATGTGTGTTTTAATGTGGATGTTTTATATGTTTGTGTTGCATTATATGATGTTTTAATGTGGATGTTTTATATGTGTTGTTTGCATTAATATGATGTTTTAATGTGTGATGTTTTATATGTTTGTGTTGCATAATATGGATGTTTTAATGTGGATGTTTTATATGTTTGTTGCATTATATGAGTGTTTTAATGTGAATGTTTTATATGTTTGTGTGTTGCATTATATGATGTTTTAATGTGGATGTTTTATATGTTTGTGTTGCATTATATGATGTTTTAATGTGGATGTTTTATATGTTTGTGTTGCATTATATGATGTTTTAATGTGGATGTTTTATATGTGTGTGTATTGCATTTTATGTATTTATTGATGTGGATGTTTTACAGTTGTGTTGCATATTTTGTGGAATGATGACATGTGATTTTATCTTTTGTTGACTAATATATTACTCGACGTTTACAATTCGCTGTTTTATATGGAATTGTGTTCAATTATGAGTTTATGGGTTTAAGATGGACTTATCGTGCCTGTTAAGGAATAAGAGATGTGAGGTATTTACAGTTTGTTGCATACATGAATTTTAATGTGCGATGTTTATTGTTGTGTTTGCATATATGAGTGTTTTAATGTGGATGTTTTATATGTTTGTGTTGCATTAATATGATGTTTTAATGTGGATGTTTTATATGTTTTGTGTTTGCATATATATGATGTTTTAATGTGGATGTTTTATATGTTGTGTGTTTGCATATATGATGTTTTAATGTGGATGTTTTATATGTTTGTGTTTGTATGTATATATGTTGTTTGAAATGTGATGTTTTATATGTTTGGTGTTGCATAATATGATGTTTTAATGTGGATGTTTTATATGTTTGTGTTGCATTATATGATGTTTTAATGTGGATGTTTTATATGTTTGTGTTGCATATATGTGTTTTAATGTGGATGTTTTATATGTTTGTGTTGCATATATTGTTTTTAATGTGGATGTTTTATATGTTTGTGTTGCATAATATGATGTTTTAATGTGGATGTTTTATATGTTTGTGTTGCATTATATGATGTTTTAATGTGGATGTTTTATATGTTTGTGTTGCATAATATGATGTTTTAATGTGGATGTTTTATATGTTTGTGTTGCATAATATGGTGTTTTAAATGTGGATGTTTTATATGTTTGTGTTGCATTTAATATGGTTTTAATGTGGATGTTTTATATGTTTGTGTTGCATAATATGGATGTTTTAATGTGGATGTTTTATATGTTGTGTGTTGTATTTGCATTATGTGTTTTAATGTGGATGTTTTATATGTTTGTGTTGCATTAATATGGTGTTTTAATGTGGATGTTTTATATGTTTGTGTTGCATAATATGATGTTTTAATGTGGATGTTTTATATGTTTGGTTGCATTATATGATGTTTTAATGTGGATGTTTTATATGTTTGTGTTGCATAATATGTGTTTTAAATGTGGATGTTTTATATGTTTGTGTTGCATATATGATGTTTTAATGTGGATGTTTTATATGTTTTTTGCATAAATGATGTTTTAATGTGATGTTTTATGTATGTGTTGCATAATATGTGTTTTAATGTGGATGTTTTATATGTTTGTGTTGCATTAATATGATGTTTTAATGTGGATGTTTTATATGTTTGTGTTGCATATATATGATGTTTTAATGTGGATGTTTTATATGTTTGTGTTGCATATATGATGTTTTAATGTGGATGTTTTATATGTTTGTGTTGCATTATATGTGTTAATGTGATGTTTTATAGTTGTGTTGCATGTTGGATGTTTTAATTGGATGTTTATTGTTTGTGTTGCATATATGATGTTTTAATGTGGATGTTTTATATGTTTGTGTTGCATTAATATGTGTTTTAATGTGGATGTTTTATATGTTTGTGTTGCATAATATGGATGTTTTAATGTGGATGTTTTATATATGTTTGTGTTGCATATATTGAGAGTTTTAATGTGGATGTTTTATATGTTTGTTTGCATAATATGTGTTTTAATGTGGATGTTTTATATGTTTGTGTTGCATAATATGGTGTTTTAATGTGGATGTTTTATATGTTTGTGTTGCATAATATGGTGTTTTAATGTGGATGTTTTATATGTTTGTGTGTTGCATAATATGGTGTTTTTAATGTGGATGTTTTATATGTTTGTGTTGCATTATGATGTTTTAATGTGGATGTTTTATATGTTTGTGTTGCATAATATGGTGTTTTAATGTGGATGTTTTATATGTTTGTGTTGCATTAATATGATGTTTTAATGTGGATGTTTTATATGTTTGTGTTGCATTATATGATGTTTTAATGTGGATGTTTTATATGTTTGTGTTGCATTATATGATGTTTTAATGTGGATGTTTTATATGTTTGTGTTGCATAATATGGTGTTTTAATGTGGATGTTTTATATGTTTGTGTTGCATAATATGATGTGTTTTAATAGTGGATGTTGTTATATGTTTGTGTTGCATTATATGATGTTTTAATGTGGATGTTTTATATGTTTGTGTTGCATAATATGGTGTTTTAATGTGGATGTTTTATATGTTTGTGTTGCATAATATGATGTTTTAATGTGGATGTTTTATATGTTTGTTTGCTATATGATGTTTAATGTGAATGTTTATATGTTTGTGTTGCATATATGGTGTTTTAATGTGGATGTTTTATATGTTTGTGTTGCATATATGATGTTTTAATGTGGATGTTTTTATGGTGTTTTGCATAATATGATGTTTTAATGTGGATGTTTTATATGTTTGTGTTGCATATATGATGTTTTAATGTGGATGTTTTATATGTTTGTGTTGATAATATGATGTTTTAATGTGGATGTTTTCATTGGTGTTTTGCATAATATGGTGTTTTAATGTGGATGTTTTATATGTTTGTGTTGCATTATATGATGTTTTAATGTGGATGTTTTTCATTTTGTGTTTGCATAATATGATGTTTTAATGTGGATGTTTTTACATGGTTGTTTGCATAATATGGTGTTTAATGTGGATGTTTTTCAGGGTTGTGTTTTCATAATATGGGTTTTAATGTGAATGTTTTATATGTTTGTGTTGCATATATGATGTTTTTAATGTGGTATGTTTTAATGTTTGTGTTGCATATATGATGTTTTAATGTGGATGTTTTATATGGTTTGTTTCATAATATGTGTTTTAATGTGAATGTTTTATATGTTTGTGTTGCATTATATGATGTTTTAATGTGGATGTTTTATATGTTTGTGTTGCATTATATGATGTTTTAATGTGGATGTTTTATATGTTTGTGTTGCATTATATGATGTTTTAATGTGGATGTCTATGTGGCTGTATTGCATTTTATTATTTTTGATGTGGATGTTTTACACGGTTGTGTTGCATTTTTGTGGAAGATGACAATGTGATTTATCTTTTCGAGATAATAATATTGACTCGACGTTTACCAATCTCCGCGTTCTTATCAGGGAATTCCAATTGACGTTGGGTTAAAGATGACTTACTGCCCCTGTAGGAGATAAGACAGTGAGGTCATTTCACCAGCCTTTTCAACCCAGCACACTCATATAATCACACACTTCACAGACAGTCCAAGCCATCTTTAGAAAAGCAGGCAGAGAGTGAAATCAAGTCTTAATGATGTCTCCACATCACCAAAACCGATTCTCATTCAGTGTCGTCCTCTTCATCCTTGTTCTCACCAGGATTAGCACATGTGAGGCGCTCCAGAGTCATCCTCAAAGAAGGCTTCAGGGTGGAGAGCTCTCCTTGGAGAGTCTCGAGACCTTAGTGGAAGAGCAGGCCTCGGTGATCCAGAACCTGCAAAGCCAGCTGTCGGCCACCCGGACGAGGCTGGAACAGGTGGAGAGTCAGCTAGGCACACGTGTGGATGCCTTGGAGTCCAGTGATCGTGATCGCAAGAACGAGCTGACTGCTCTCAGCAACAAGATCTCCAAATCAGGTGAGAGCGTGAGAGTGTTTATGCCGTGGTATAGCAGAATGGGGAAGGCATTTAACTTGTGCGTGCACATTCAATTGTTTTGTCTATCGATATGGAGTGATCTTATACTACAAACAAGGAACACATAAAGAGAGAAATACTTAATGAATAATAAATCACAATCAATAAGGATAACTGATTGTTGTTGTTGTTGTTGCTGCTGTTGCTGTTGTTGTAGTGATAATAACAGCATTTCAGTAAAGTGGGATCTGAATCAAGCATGTAATAATTTTTACCAATACTGTATAATTAGACTTCATAACAATAGTCGTTCTGTGGAAACAATTTAAAGGAAACGATTTGGCTTGTTCTCAAAAACAAAAAAAGAATCTTCATCCCAGAAGTGTCAGATGCAAGCTTTGAATTTGATTCAAAATGCCCTTACCTCAAATCTGTATATCAATCTTGTAATAGATCTACTGTCAGTATTGTACATTTGTTTAGATGTTAATGAAGGCTTATGTTTATATAGTAACATAATTATCATGCTTGCTTTATTGGTGTGTAGAATTGTGTTTAACACCATTTTTCTAAAATACTTATTTTATTTGAATAAAAACAAACAAACAAACAACAAACAAACAAAACAAACAAACAAGCAGACAAAAAAAACAACAGACTGTCTATTTTCTGCGAACTTATTATTTTGACATTCAGTCGGTCCAGTCATTTCTGATTTTTTTTTTTCTGTGTGAAGATGTCGAGTCAAATATAATAATCTATTTTCTTGTACTTATCAATGCAAGGGAGACCACCTTTCTAGACGCAGAAGTTCAGCTAATCGACAGCTGTAACAGGTTCGTAGCTCGGCTACAATCATATTCATCGGCATTGAAGATTTTAATACTGATTTTTCAGTCAACACAAAACGAAATATGAAAAACAGAAAACGTCCGTCGGAAGTTTAAGAAAGAGTACAGACTCACAACAAAAGATAGATAAATCTGTGCCTACACAATAATTGTACGATCTTTCTACCCCTGATGTATGTTATACAGATGCTGCTCTACCCGTCCATTGTCAGGTAAATTGTCACTGATTTTTTTTAAAGATTCTTAGTAGATAATATTAGGTCAAGATACATCAACATCAATACATTTGCCTAAATCATTTGTGCGTTCAAAACTGATGTACGATCTGGAAGTTTTCTTCAACATTATCGACTTTGAAATACTGCAGAGCCTCATGCATCATCTCAGTGTGCTGTGCTCTTAATGACGATGCTAACAGACAGACAACAGTGTGCTGTGCTCTTAATGACAATGCTAACAGACAGACAACAGTGTGCTGTGCTCTTAATGACAATGCTAACAGACAGACAACAGTGTGCTGTGCTCTTAATGACATGCTAACAGACAGACAACAGTGTGCTGTGCTCTTAATGACAATGCTAACAGACAGAAAACAGTGTGCTGTGCTCTTAATGACGATGCTAACAGACAGAAACAGTATGCTGTGCTCTTAATGACAATGCTAACAGACAGACAACAGTGTGCTGTGCTCTTAATGACGAATGCTAACAGACAGAAACAGTTGCTGTGCTCTTAATGACGATGCTAACAGAAAACAGTATGCTGTGCTCTTAATGACGATGCTAACAGACAGACAACAGTGTGCTGGGCTCGTAATGACAATGCTAACAGACAGACAACAGTGTGCTGTGCTCTTAATGACAATGCTAACAAACAGACAACAGTGTGCTGTGCTCTTAATGACGATGCTAATAGACAGACAACAGTATGCTGTGCTCTTAATGACGAATCTAACAGACAGACAACAGTGTGCTGTGCTCTTAATGACGATGCTAACAGAGAACAGTGTGCTGTGCTCTTAATGACAATGTTAACAGACAGACAACAGTTGGGTCAAAAGTGTGCAGTGCTCTTAATGACAATGCTAACAGACAGACAACTGTATGCTGTGCTCTTAATGACATTGCTAAACAGACAGACAACAGTGTGATGTGCTCTTAATGACAATGCTAACAAACATACAACAGTGTGCTGTGCTCTTAATGACGATGCTAATAGACAGAAAACAGGATGCTGTGCTCTTAATGACAATGCTAACAGACAGACAACAGTATGCTGTGCTCTTAATGACAATGTTAACAGACAGACAACAGTATGTTGTGCTCTTAATGACGATGCTAACAGATAGATAACTGTATGCTGTGCTCTTAATAACGATGCTAACAGACAGAAAACAGTGTGCTGTGCTCTTAATGACGATGTTAACAGACAGAAAACAGTGTGCTGTGCTCTTAATGACAGATGCTAACAGACAGACAACAGTATGCTGTGCTCTTAATGACGATGCTAACAGACAGACAACAGTGTGCTGTGCTCTTAATGACAATGCTAACAGACAGACAACAGTGTGCTGTCTTGCTTCTAATGAGAAAATTGCTTAATACATGAACAGACAACAGTATGCTGTGCTCTTAATGAAATTGCTAAACAGACAGACAACAGTGATGCTGTGCTCTTAATGACATGCTAACAGACAGACAAACAGTTGTGCTGTGCTCTTAATGACAATGCTAACAGACAGACAACAGTGTGCTGGCTCTTATGACAATGCTAACAGACAGACAACAGTGTGCTGTGCTCTAATGACAATGCTAACAGACAGACAACAGTGTGCTGTGCTCTTAATGACGATGCTAACAGACAGACAACAGTATGCTGTGCTCTTAATGACATGCTAACAGACAGACAACAGTGTGCTGTGCTCTTAATGACGATGCTAACAGAAGCAACAGTGTGCTGTGCTCTTAATGACAATGCTAACAGACAGAAAACAGTATGCTGTGCTCTTAATGACAATGCTAACAGAACAGACAACAGTGTGCTGTGCTCTTAATGACATGCTAAACAGACAGACAACAGTGTGCTGTGCTCTTAATGACAATGCTAACAGACAGACAACAGTGTGCTGTGCTCTTAATGACAATGCTAACAGACAGACAACAGTATGCTGTGCTCTTAATGACAATGCTAACAGACAGACAACAGTTGCTGTGCTCTTAATGACAATGCTAACAGACAGACAACAGTGTGCTGTGCTCTTAATGACATGTACAACAGACACAACAGTGTGCTGTGCTCTTAATGACAATGCTAACAGACAGACAACAGTGTGCTGTGCTCTTAATGACAATGCTAACAGACAGACAACAGTGTGCTGTGCTCTTAATGACAATGCTAACAGACAGACAACAGTGCTGTGCTCTTAATGACATGCTAACAGACAGAAACAGTGTGCTGTGCTCTTAATGACAATGCTAACAGACAGACAACAGTGTGCTGTGCTCTTAATGACAATGCTAACAGACAGACAACAGTTGCTGTGCTCTTAATGACATGCTAACAGACAGACAACAGTGGCTGTGCTCTTAATGACAATGCTAACAGACAGACAACAGTTGTGCTGTGCTCTTAATGACAATGCTAACAGACAGACAACAGTGTGCTGTGCTCTTAATGACAATGCTAACAGACAGACAACAGTATGCTGTGCTCTTAATGACAATGCTAACAGACAGACAACAGTGTGCTGTGCTCTTAATGACAATGCTAACAGAACAGACAACATTATGCTGTGCTCTTAATGACAATGCTAACAGACAGACAACAGTGTGCTGTGCTCTTAATGACGATGCTAACAGACAGACAACATGTGCTGTGCTCTTAATGACAATGCTAACAGACAACATGTGCTGTGCTCTTAATGACAATGCTAACAGACAGACAACAGTGTCTGTGCTCTTAATGACAATGCTAAACAGACAACAGTGTGCTGTGCTCTTAATGACAATGCTAACAGAACAACAGTGTGCTGTGCTCTTAATGACATGCTAACAGACAGACAACAGTGTGCTGTGCTCTTAATGACATGCTAACAGACAGACAACAGTATGCTGTGCTCTTAATGACATGCTAACAGACAGACAACATGATGCTGTGCTCTTAATGACATGCTAACAGACAGACAACAGTATGCTGTGCTCTTAATGACATGCTAACAGAGAGACAACAGTGTGCTGTGCTCTTAATGACGATGCTAACAGACAAACAACAGTGTGCTGTGCTCTTAATGACGATGTTAACAGACAGACAACAGTGTGCTGTGCTGTTAATGACAATGCTAACAGACAGACAACAGTGTGCTGTGCTCTTAATGACAATGCTAACAGACAGACAACAGTGTGCTGTGCTCTTATGACGATGTTAACAGACAGACAACAGTGTGCGTGCTCTAACAGATGCAAGACAGACACAGTGTGCTGTGCTCTTAATGACGATGCTAACAGACAGACAACATTGCTGTGCTCTTAATGACATGTTAACAGAAGACAACAGTGTGCTGTGCTCTTAATGACAATGTTAACAGACAACAGTGTGCTTGTGCTCTTAATGACGATGTTAACAGACAGACAACAGTGTGTGTGCTCTTATGACGAATGTTAACAGACAGACAACTGTATGCTGTGCTCTTAATGACATTGCTAACAGACAGACAACAGTGTGATGTGCTCTTAATGACAATGCTAACAAACATACAACAGTGTGCTGTGCTCTTAATGACGATGCTAATAGACAGAAACAGTATGCTGTGCTCTTAATGACAATGCTAACAGACAGACAACAGTATGCTGTGCTCTTAATGACAATGTTAACAGACAGACAACAGTATGTGTGCTCTATGACGATGCTAACAGATAGATAACAGTATGCTGTGCTCTTATATACGATGCTACAGACAGAAAACAGTGTGCTGTGCTCTTAATGACGATGCTAACAGACAGACAAACGTGTGCTGTGCTCTTAATGACAATGCTAATAGACAGACAACAGTGTTCTTGCTCTTAATGACAATGCTAACAGACAAACAACAGTGTGCTGTGCTCTTAATGACAATGCTAACAGACAGACAACAGTATGCTGTGCTCTTAATGACAATGCTAACAGACAACAGTGTGCTGTGCTCTTAATGACAATGCTAACAGAAAGACAACAGTATGCTGTGCTCTTAATGACAATGCTAACAGACAGACAACAGTGTGTTGTGCTCTTAATGGCAAAGCTAACAGACAGACAACAGTGTTCTGTGCTCTTAATGACAATGCTAACAGACAGACAACAGTATGCTTTGCTCTTAATGACGATGCTAACAGACAGACAACAGTATGCTGTGCTCTTAATGACGATGCTAACAGACAGAAAACAGTATGCTGTGGTCTTAATGACATTGCTAACAGACAGACAAAAGTATGCTGTGCTCTTAATGACAATGCAAACAGACAGACAACAGTGTACTGTGCTCTTAATGTCAATGCTAACAGACAGACAACAGTGTGCTTTGCTCTTAATGACAATGCTAACAGACATACAACAGTATGCTGTGCTGTTAATGACAATGCTAACAGACAGACAACAGTATGCTGTGCTCTTAATGACAATGCTAACAGACAGACAACAGTGTGCTGTGCTCTTAATGACAATGCTAACAGACAGACAACAGTGTGCTGTGCTCTTAATGACGATGTTAACAGACAGACAACAGTGTGCTGTGCTCTTAATGACAATGTTAACAGACAACAGTGTGCTGTGCTCTTAATGACGATGTTAACAGACAGACAACAGTATGTTGTGCTCTTATTGACGATGTTAACAGACAGACAACTGTATGCTGTGCTCTTAATGACATTGCTAACAGACAGACAACAGTGTGCTGTGCTCTTAATATACAATGCTAACAGACAGACAACAGTGTGCTGTGCTCTTAATGACATTGCTAACAGACAGACAACAGTGTGCTGTGCTCTTAATGACGATGCTAACAAACAACAGTTTGCTCTGCTCTTAATGACAATGATATCAGACAGACAACAGTGTGCTGTGCTATTAATGACAATGCTAACAGACAGACAACAGTATGCTGTGCTCTTAATGACAATGCTAACAGGCAGACAACAGTGTGCTGTGCTCTTAATGACAATGCTAACAAACAGACAACAGTGTGCTTTGCTCTTAATGACGATGCTAACAGACAACTGTATGCTCTGCTCTTAATGACGATGCTAACAGAGACAACAGTGTGCTGTGCTGTTAATGACGATAATCACAGACAGAAAACAATGTGCTGTGCACTTAATGACAATGGTAACAGATAGACAACAGTGTGCTGTGCTCTTAATGACGATGCTAACAGACAGACAACAGTGTGCTGTGCTCTTAATGACGATGTTAACAGACAGACAACAGTGTGCTGTGCTCTTAATGACGATGCTAACAGACAGACAACATTATGCTGTGCTCTTAATGACGATGTTAACAGATAGACAACAGTGTGCTGTGCTCTTAATGACAATGTTAACAGACAACAGTGTGCTGTGCTCTTAATGACGATGTTAACAGACAGACAACAGTATGTTGTGCTCTTATTGACGATGTTAACAGACAGACAACAGTATGTTGTGCTCTTAATGACGATGTTAACAGACAGACAACAGTATGCTGTGCTCTTAATGACGATGTTAACAGACAGACGACAGTGTGCTGTGCTCTGAATGACGATGCTAACAGACAGACAACAGTGTGTTGTGCTCTTAATGACGATGTTAACAGACAGAAAACAGTGTGCTGTGCTCGTAATGATGAGTATAACATACACAAAACAGTAATTTGTTCTTAATGACCAAGCTAACAGGAAAAAGCAAAATGCTTAACTGTTAGTGACGATCATAACATACAGAAAATGAAAGACACGAAAACTGGATGTTGTTTTGTGAACGTCACCAAGTGTAACTAATCACTATATGTACACTTCCAGTATTTGATCATATGACAGAAAGGTGAAGCCTGAATTCAGGAGTTACAAATGGTAACAATCACATAGCCTGTCGTCTGATCAGTGAACTCAAAAGTTGGCAGTAACAACGATCACATAATTTGTCTTCTGATCTGTGAACTCCAAAGTTGACAGTAACAATGGTCACATAGCTTGTCTTCTGATCTGTGAACTCCAAAGTTGACAGTAACAACGGTCACATAGCTTGTCTTCTGATCTGTGAACTCCAAAGTTGACAGTAACAACGGTCACATAGCTTGTCTTCTGATCTGTGAACTCTAAAGTTGACAGTAACAACGGTCACATAACTTGTCTTCTGATCTGTGAACTCTAAAGTTGACATAACAACTACAACGATCACATAACTTGTCTTCTGATCAGTGAACTCTAAAGTTGACAATAACAACGGTCACATAACCTGTCTTCTGATCAGTGAACTCTAAAGTTGACAGTAACAACGGTCACATAGCCTGTCTTCTGATCTGTGAACTCTAAAGTTGACAGTAACAACGATCACATAACCTGTCTTCTGATCTGTGAACTCAGGGATTGCCAGTACCACAACCACATAGCCTGTCGTTTGACCAGTGAACTCAAAATTTGTCAGTAACATAACTTGTCTTCTGACCAGTGAACTCAAACGTTAACAGTAACAACAACCACAGACTTGTCTTCTGACCAATGAACTGAAAAGTTAACAGTAACAACGACAACGACCACACAGCCTTTCTACCAATAACAACGATCACATAACCTGTCTTCTGACCAGTGAACTGAAAAGTTAACAGTAACAACGACAACGACCACACAGCCTTTCTACCAATAACAACGATCACATAACCTGTCTTCTGACCAGTGAACTGAAAAGTTAACAGTAACAACGACAACGACCACACAGCCTTTCTACCAATAACAACGATCACCTAACCTGTCTTCTGACCAGTGAACTGAAAAGCTAACAGTAACAACGACAACGACCACACAGCCTTTCTACCAATAACAACGATCACCTAACCTGTCTTCTGACCAGTGAACTGAAAAGTTAACAGTAACAACGACAACGACCACACAGCCTTTCTACCAATAACAACGATCACCTAACCTGTCTTCTGACCAGTGAACTGAAAAGTTAACAGTAACAACGACAACGACCACACAGCCTTTCTACCAATAACAACGATCACATAACTTGTCTTCTGACCAGTGAACTGAAAAGTTAACAGTAACAACGACAACGACCACACAGCCTTTCTACCAATAACAACGATCACCTAACCTGTCTTGTGACCAGTGAACTGAAAAGTTAACAGTAACAACGACAACGACCACACAGCCTTTCTACCAATAACAACGATCACCTAACCTGTCTTGTGACCAGTGAACTGAAAAGTTAACAGTAACAACGACAACGACCACACAGCCTTTCTACCAATAACAACGATCACCTAACCTGTCTTGTGACCAGTGAACTGAAAAGTTAACAGTAACAACGACAACGACCACACAGCCTTTCTACCAATAACAACGATCACCTAACCTGTCTTCTGACCAGTGAACTGAAAAGTTAACAGTAACAACGACAACGACCACACAGCCTTTCTACCAATAACAACGATCACATAACCTGTCTTCTGACCAGTGAACTGAAAAGTTAACAGTAACAACGACAACGACCACACAGCCTTTCTACCAATAACAACGATCACCTAACCTGTCTTCTGACCAGTGAACTGAAAAGTTAACAGTAACAACGACAACGACCACACAGCCTTTCTACCAATAACAACGATCACCTAACCTGTCTTGTGACCAGTGAACTGAAAAGTTAACAGTAACAACGACAACGACCACACAGCCTTTCTACCAATAACAACGATCACATAACCTGTCTTCTGACCAGTGAACTGAAAAGTTAACAGTAACAACGACAACGACCACACAGCCTTTCTACCAATAACAACGATCACATAACCTGTCTTCTGACCAGTGAACTGAAAAGTTAACAGTAACAACGACAACGACCACACAGCCTTTCTACCAATAACAACGATCACCTAACCTGTCTTCTGACCAGTGAACTGAAAAGTTAACAGTAACAACGACAACGACCACACAGCCTTTCTACCAATAACAACGATCACCTAACCTGTCTTCTGACCAGTGAACTGAAAAGTTAACAGTAACAACGACAACGACCACACAGCCTTTCTACCAATAACAACGATCACCGAGTTGTATTCTGACCAGAAGTGCTGTACATCAAAACACATTACGTGGAAAGTTGTACTGGATTCATAACCTTGCTATGATAAACGACACTTATGTTTACAAATCATGAGAAAGTATCTCCTTTTTATTGATTGTGTATGTACTGTGTGAAAATGGATTCCAAATATAAAAATAATAATGACAATGATGTTATAAAACTGTACACAGTAGGACATTACATGTTGTTCATACATATATTAATGCCAAACGACCGCTGATCAGTAACAAGAAAAGATGATGACTCAACACTAATCATCAACACCAGAGTTTGTCTCTGTTCTTCTGTTTATTTATAAAAGTGCAGGTACAGTGATAATGTTTTGCACAATTTTCAAATATAACAAAGCTTAAATGTCAGCGTGTAACAATTTACAGCTTCATTTACCCCCCCCCCCCCCCCCCACACACACATTTTTTTAATACTGAATTCAATCATTCAAATGCAGCATTTATACAAGATCGACCCCAAAAAACACCATCTTACTGAATGTAACTTTTGGGGTGTTTCAGGTAGGCACCTGTACTAAAGGAAATATAATACAAGCTTTGTTTATGAACTCATGCACTCACTATCATTCACCAAATGTGAGATGTACCAATAATCTTAACTACCTATCACTATCATTCACCAAATGTGAGATGTACCAATAATCTTAACTACCTATCACTATCATTCACCAAATGTGAGATGTACCAATAATCTTAACTATACATCATTATCATTCACCAAATGTGAGATGTACCAATAATCTTAACTACCCATCACTATCATTCACCAAATGTGAGATGTACCAATAATCTTAACTATACATCACTATCATTCACCAAATGTCAGATGTACCAACAATCTTAACTATACATCATTATCATTCACCAAATGTGAGATGTACCAATAATCTTAACTATACATCACTATCATTCACCAAATGTCAGATGTACCAACAATCTTAACTATACATCATTATCATTCACCAAATGTGAGATGTACCAATAATCTTAACTACCCATCACTATCATTCACCAAATGTGAGATGTACCAATAATCTTAACTACCTAGTTATCTGCCTTCCTTCCTACCCACTTATATCCACCTGTCTGTCTGCATACCTGTACTTGCAGTGGCCTTCACAGTACGCTTCTCCAGCGACCCAGTCCCCAACGTGGGCCATCACGCCATCCTGAAATTCGACCTGGTGCAATATAACCAGGGGAGCGGCTATGACCCCAACACCGGCATGTTCACGGCCCCGGTGTCCGGTGTCTATGCCTTCACCCTCAGTCTCATGGGTTCCTGGCAATGGAGCGAAATGAGCCTGGTCAAAGACGGCACTGAGATAGATTCCGTGCACGTCAACGATGATACCTACGATCAAGGTTCGCTGTTCGAGACGATCCACTTGAAGGCTGGTGAAATGGTGTGGGTGCAACATAGTTACGGCTCCACTGACATCAAGGGAGGCGCCTGGACTGACTTCACTGGCTTCCTTCTCAACGCAGATTAGACGGGAAGATGTATTTTTTTGATTGAGTAGTGCTTTGCTACTGCCTTTAGAAGACTTGTTTGTCTTTCTTTATTAAAGCAAAGACTAACCTCGTTTGAGTCTTCTTTTCATTTTCTATCGCCTTTGTATTGTATTGCACTGCATTGTAGTGTACTGTTCTGTTTTATATTGGAGAGTTTTCTGGTTTTCGTCTAGTTTTGCTTTGGCTTTTTTGCATTTCAAACAATGAATTTGTTTTTGCTTGCGTGTAAGCACATCTTTTGTCCACACTGTGCAGACATTATAATGCTGCACAGCCTGTATAATCTGTCTTGGGGGAGTACTGTGTTGTGTTGTGTTGTACTGTGTTGTGTTGTTGTACTGTGTTGTGTTGTGTTGTACTGTGTTGTGTTTTTTGTTGTGTTGTGTTGTGTTGTGTTGTGATGTGTTGTGATGTGATGTGATGTGATGTGTTGTTGTTGTGTTGTGTTGTGTTGTGTTGTGTTATGTTATGTTGTACTGTACTGTGTTGTGTTGTGCTGTGTTGTGTTGTGTTGTGCTGTGTTGTGTTGTGCTGTGCTGTGTTGTGCTGTGCTGTGTTGTGTTGTGTTGTGTTGTGTTGTGTTGTACTGTACTGTACTGTACTGTACTGTATTGTGTTGTGTTGTGTTGTGTTGTTATGTACTGTACTGTGTTGTGTTGTGTTGTACTCTACTGTGTTGTGTTGTGTTGTGTTGTGTTGTGCTGTGCTGTGCTGTGCTGTGCTGTGCTGTGCTGTGCTGTGTTGTGTTGTGCTGTGCTGTGCTGTGCTGTGCTGTGTTGTGTTGTGTTGTGTTGTGTTGTGTTGTGTTGTGTTGTGTTGTGCTGTGCTGTGCTGTGTTGTGCTGTGCTGTGCTGTGTTGTGTTGTGTTGTGCTGTGTTGTGCTGTGCTGTGTTGTACTGTGTTTGCGTTGTGATGTGTTGTGTTGTGTTGTACTGTGTTGTGTTGTATTGTGTTGTGTTGTGTTGTGTTGTGTGTGTTGTGATGTGTTGTGATGTGTTGTGTTGTGTTGTGTTGTGTTGTGTGTGTGTTGTGTTGTGTTGTGTTGTGTTGTGTTGTGTTGTGTTGTGTTGTGCTGTGCTGTGCTGTGCTGTGCTGCGCTGTGCCGTGTTGTGCTGTGCTGTGTTGTGCTGTGTTGTGTTGTGTTGTGTTGTGCTGTGCTGTGCTGTGTTGTGTTGTATCGTGTCGTTTTCGTGTCGTGTCGTGTCGTGTCGGGCTGTGCTGTGCTGTGCTGTGCTGTGTCGTGTCGTGTCGTGTCGTGTTGTGTTGTGTTGTGTCGTGTCGTGTTGTGTTGTGTTGAGTTGTGCTGTACTGTGCTGCTTTGTGTCGTATTGCATTGCATTGTGCTGCATTGTGTTGCAGTGTTTTGCGTCGCATTGCATTAGATTGCATTGCACCCCCGTCCCCACTCCACAGTATCGTGGGGAAAGCAATAAGCAAAGGTCACAGCATGCACATAAACCAAAGAAGCATACGAATAGTTCCA
>JAPXFY010000014.1:84725482-84745482 GCA_030674185.1 Monoplex corrugatus
TTGGATGAACTGATCTCACGATATTGTCTTCCGATTCCTCCAGCATGCTCAACAGTCTTGCTTTTCCAACTTTGTATTCCTCCACTATGGATTTCAGAGGTAGCTTCAGCATTGCTTGACGACAGTAGAATGCAACATCAGTGAGACCAGGTGGGACACCGAGCCATTTTCTTGTGTATTTGTTGATTTTGGCTTCCATTGCTTCGACTGTGCTGGTGCAAATGTCATAGATTAGCAGTGGCCACAGCAGCTTTGGTATCAGCATGAACTGTAGACACCAGACTTTGTATTTGCCTGGCAGTCCGCAGTTATCTATTTTCTTCAGGCCTTCTTCTGCTGTTTGCTTGGTTTCACATCCCCTTTGTGTGTCTTTCAGGGAGTCATCATACCATCTTCCGAGACTTTTTACTGGCTCTTCTGTGACAGTGGGGATGGCTTGGTTGGCTACCATGAATTTGACTGAATCTGCCACTTTTCCTTTTCGCAGTGAGAGACTTCGGGATTTCTTAGGTTTGAACCTCATTCTTGAAGAGGCCACCAGCTCATCCAGCTGCTTTAAGATTTGGTGTGTCTCTTCCTCATCCGTGGACAAGACTGTTGTGTCATCCATGAAAGCTTTCAGAGGAGGCATCTGGTATCCATCTCCCAGATTCACTGGACCTGAACTCTTCATTGCAGCTTTCAAGATGACTTCCATTGCCAACACGAACAGTATGGGAGAGATTGCACAGCCCATTGCAATGCCCACCTCTAGGTCTATCCAGTCCGTGGTGTATTCTTTGGTAGAGAACCGCATTGAGAACCCTTGGAAATACTTCCTCAGCATTGTTCGGATGTTTTCTGGGATGTGATACATTTCAAGAGCCAGCTGGATCATATCGTGTGGAACTGATCCATATGCATTCGCCAGATCAAGCCAAACTACGTCAATGTCTCTCTTCTCTGTTCTTGCTTTTTGGATGGCATCCCAAATCAACGTGGCATGTTCCAAGCATCCAGGCATTCCTGGTATGCCTCCCTTTTGGACTGACATATCCAGATACTTGTTTTCAGTCAGGTATTTTGTCAATCTTGCTGCCATAACAGAGAAGAAGATTTTCCCCTCGACGTTCAGAAGTGATATTGGCCTGAACTGATTGATGCTGCTGGAGTTCTGCTCCTTCGGAATGTACACTCCTTCAGCTCTCATCCATTGGTCGCTGATCTTCTGGTTCCTCCATGCTGATCGAATCATCTTGTGGAGCCACTCGAGCACTTTTGGGCATTTCTTGTAGAGCAGGTATGGTATTCCGTTTGGTCCAGGTGCTGACTTGGCTCTGGCTTTCTTTACTACGTTCTTCACTTCATCCAGTGTTGGTGGTTTGTTATTGAATTTTCCTTCTGGCGCTGCAGGCCAAACCAGATTCTGGATTTCAAGTGGTGCCTCGCGCTGAGAATCGGAATATGTTTCCCTGAGATGCTGCTCTAGGGTTTCCTTGCCCACTGTGAGAGTCCCTGATTTGGGTTGTTCAAACAGCTTTCTTGAAAAGTCAAAGGGATCTTTGAAGAAACGATCTTGAGTCTTCTTCTTTTTGCTCTTTCTTCGCCTTGCTGATTCCACTTTGCTGAGAGCATTGTGTTTGGCCTTCAGATCTTTCCAGAGTTCCAGGAGCCCTTGCTTCTCGAATTCTGAGGCAGTTTTCATTCGCTTTTTAAGCTTCCTTTTCTCCCTCCGGATGCTCTCCATCTGTTGCTGTCTTCTGGATTTCTGGGGAGGCGTTTTTGTCTTTGGCTGCTTCACTCCATAAGTGTCCCTGCAGATAGAGTATATGATGTCTCCGTATGTGTCAAGTTTGTGTTCCAGCGTACTGTTCCCTATTAGCGCATTCAGCTTAAGGACAAGTTCCTCATCTAATTTCTCCCATTGTTCTTTTGCACCGGCAGGCGGCAAATTGAGTTTTCCACGTTTGGCGTTAAGAGCTTGTGCAAAATCCGCATCAGAACCGTCAGCGTGGATGTCCTTGGCACTATGGTTTAATTCCTGGCCTTGGTCATCCAACGTCTCACCTGCTATCGCAGTGCGCTGCTGCTGGTTCGTATGTGTCTTCAAACAGCCCATTTTTGTCCTGTGGATCTTCATGCCGCGTTTGGTGGTGAATCTCCTTCCACACGCACACGGAAATTCCAACTGGTCATTAATCATGGTCCGTTGTGCGTTTCCAGTCGTGATGGAGTCAGTGCCGATGGATTCATCATTCTCTCCCCCTTTCGGTGAATCCTGGGAGCATCTTTCATTTGGAAAACTCGTGGCATGTTATCAAAGGCAAGGTGGGAAGCCAACCCACAAAGCCCGCAGATCTAGTCTTTCCCAGTGTCCTTCGGTCTTTCCCGAATGTCCTCCGAACTATTCCCGGAAATCAATGGACTGACCATGTGCAGGTAGAAAGAAACTCTAGGGAGAGCTAGACAACAGAAGGTCTTCAGAGAAGTAACCCCCTTTAGACAAGTGTTTCGGCCCTGAATTCCTTACTCTCTCGGGGGGCCGGGCCACATCCAGGTCATGACTCCTGGATGCCCTTCTGCTGTTGTCTATTTTTTTTTTTTTTCCCACGCCGGGGATCGAACCTGGGCGATTCTGCGCTTCAGAACTGCGGTACGCGGTTTTACCAATGTGCTAACGGGGCACACATCATCTGTAGGGAATTTAATCCTTATGAAGTTCACTTTTTTCGTTCCTCCTTGCCCAGATCCAGCTTGAGCTCCTTTCTGCTGCCTCTGCCATCGCTTTAAGGGCTCTAGTCCTCTTCTTCCCAGAAATTATATTTAGAAACAAGAAGGCTAATTGACCTTCAAGGGGAGGAACCAAGAACATCAACCTATCTCTCTAATGTTTTATACCAGGCCAACCCGGCGAAGAACCTTCCTTCATGATTTTCAACTGCCAGAGGATCTTCAGTGTGCGCAGGCCAGAACGCAAACGGATCTGAGTCGTTTTTTATCCCCCTTCCGAAGAATTAGACATTCAGTTCGAGTTTCCTGTTAAACTGAGGAGAAAAGACGAGGCCTCAACCTGAAACGAACCTTGGAATCTCGAGTTTAGTTAGTGGCAGTCGAACATCTGAACCACTCTGGCACTCTTTTTCTGTATAAGAATGTTTTTTATTTCAAACATTTGCGTTACATGACACAGGACACAAGTCTGTGCTTCCGATTCCAACCAGAGCTGACCACTCGGCCTGATGAAAGCTTCAGGAGGAACCTGAGAGCTAGTGGCTGGCCGAGGACTTTTGACCTTACAGGTGACAATGCTTTTATTGTTTGTAACCGCAAGGTCAGGAGTCCCCTGCGGTGAAAAATAAAGCTTTTCTCTATAGGAAATCATTGTTTAAGCAAATTGACGGTCTTATGTCTTAGTGTTAGCTTCCTCGAAAAATCGATACAGTAGAACACAGAGTTAAAAAAAAAAAGGAACTGAACAGGTTAGCGCGTAAATTGGGGTAAAATGTTGAAGACATTGTTGGTAATGTAATGACATCACTGTCTGACGTTGATCGTGTGTTTGAATTTTATGTGTCTAAGATTGTATTCTTGTGTGCTTGTTTTACAAACGGT
This sequence comes from Monoplex corrugatus, assembly GCA_030674185.1. Lineage (NCBI taxonomy): Eukaryota > Metazoa > Mollusca > Gastropoda > Littorinimorpha > Ranellidae > Monoplex > Monoplex corrugatus. The sequence goes on from JAPXFY010000014.1 coordinate 84,729,074, forward strand.
AATATAATTATGCATGCATTCACACCTACAAAATCTTGTGAATACAATAGAACTAGAAAGCAAAAATAAAGGGCTGGAGCTAAAAAGCAAGAGGACTGATGGTGATGATGCATTCACAGAAGGGAGTAACATGATATATGATAGATAACAATAACAACAACACCTCAGGAAAAGAGTCTTATAGAACAAGTGTTATTTATTATAGATAACAATAACAACAACAACAACAACACAGGAAAAGAATCTTATAGAACAAGTGTTATTTATTATAGATAACAATAACAACAACACCACAGGAAAAGAGTCTTATAGAACAAGTGTTATTTATTATAGATAACAACAACAACAACACCACAGGAAAAGAATCTTATAGAACAAGTGTTATTTATTATAGATAACAATAACAACAACAGCACCACAGGAAAAGAATCTTATAGAACAAGTGTTATTTATTATAGATAACAACAACAACAACAACAACACAGGAAAAGAATCTTATAGAACAAGTGTTATTTATTATAGATAACAACAACAACAACAACACAGGAAAAGAATCTTATAGAACAAGTGTTATTTATTATAGATAACAATAACAACAACAGCACCACAGGAAAAGAATCTTATAGAACAAGTGTTATTTATTATAGATAACAATAACAACAACAACAACACAGGAAAAGAATCTTATAGAACAAGTGTTATTTATTATAGATAACAATAACAACAACAACACAACAGGAAAAGAATCTTATAGAACAAGTGTTATTTATTATAGATAACAATAACAACAACAACACACAGGAAAAGAATCTTATAGAACAAGTGTTATTTATTATAGATAACACAACAACAACACACACAGGAAAAATCTTATAGAACAAGTGTTATTTATTATAGATAACAATAACACAACAACAACACACAGGAAAAGAATCTTATAGAACAAGTGTTATTTATTATAGATAACAATAACAACAACACACACACAGGAAAAGAGTCTTATAGAACAAGTGTTATTTATTATAGATAACAATAACACAACACCACAGGAAAAGAATCTTATAGAACAAGTGTTATTTATTATAGATAACAATAACAAAACAAACACACAGGAAAAGAATCTTATAGAACAAGTGTTATTTATTATAGATAACAATAACAACAACACCACAGGAAAAGAATCTTATAGAACAAGTGTTATTTATTATAGATAACAATAACAACAACACACAGGAAAAGAATCTTATAGAACAAGTGTTATTTATTATAGATAACAATAACAAACAACAACACCACAGGAAAAGAATCTTATAGAACAAGTGTTATTTATTATAGATAACAATAACAAACAACAACAACACAGGAAAAGAGTCTTATAGAACAAGTGTTATTTATTATAGATAACAATAACAACAAACACCACAGGAAAAGAATCTTATAGAACAAGTGTTATTTATTATAGATAATAACAACAACACACCACAGGAAAAGAATCTTATAGAACAAGTGTTATTTATTATAGATAACAATAACACAACAACACCACAGGAAAAGAATCTTATAGAACAAGTGTTATTTATTATAGATAACAATAACAACAACAACCACAGGAAAAGAATCTTATAGAACAAGTGTTATTTATTATAGATAACAATAACAACAACAACACAGGAAAAGATCTTATAGAACAAGTGTTATTTATTATAGATAACAACAATAACAACAAAAACACAGGAAAAGATCTTATAGAACAAGTGTTATTTATTATAGATAACATAACAACAACAACACACGGAAAAGAATCTTATAGAACAAGTGTTATTTATTATAGATAACAATAACAACAACAAAACACAGGAAAGAATCTTATAGAACAAGTGTTATTTATTATAGATAACAAAACAACAACACACAGGAAAAGAATCTTATAGAACAAGTGTTATTTATTATAGATAACAATAACAACAACAACACACAGGAAAAGAATCTTATAGAACAAGTGTTATTTATTATAGATAACAATAACAACAACAACAAAACAGGAAAAGAGATCTTATAGAACAAGTGTTATTTATTATAGATAACAACAATAACAACAACACCACAGGAAAAGAATCTTATAGAACAAGTGTTATTTATTATAGATAACAATAACAACAACAACAACACACAGGAAAAGATCTTATAGAACAAGTGTTATTTATTATAGATAACAATAACAACAACAACAACAACAGGAAAGAATCTTATAGAACAAGTGTTATTTATTATAGATAAACAACAACAACAACACACACAGGAAAAGAATCTTATAGAACAAGTGTTATTTATTATAGATAACAATAACAAACAACAACACCACAGGAAAGAATCTTATAGAACAAGTGTTATTTATTATAGATAACAATAACAACAACAACACAAGGAAAAGAATCTTATAGAACAAGTGTTATTTATTATAGATAACAATAACAACAACAACACACAGGAAAAGAATCTTATAGAACAAGTGTTATTTATTATAGATAACAATAACAACAACACCACAGGAAAAGAATCTTATAGAACAAGTGTTATTTATTATAGATAACAATAACAACAACAACACACACAGGAAAAGAATCTTATAGAACAAGTGTTATTTATTATAGATAACAAACAACAACAAAACAAACATAATTATAAAACAGGAACAAAGAATCTTATAGAACAAGTGTTATTTATTATAGATAACAACAACAACAAACACAGGAAAAGATCTTATGAACAAGTGTTATTTATTTAGATAACAACATACAACAACCACCACAGGAAAAGAATTTATAGAACAAGTGTTATTTATTATAGATACAATAACAACACAACCACAGGAAAGGATCTTATAGACAAGTGTTATTTATTATAGATAACAATAACAACAACACACAGGAAAAGAATCTTATAGAACAAGTGTTATTTATTATAGATAACAATAACAACAACAACACAGGAAAAGAATCTTATAGAACAAGTGTTATTTATTATAGATAACAATAAACAACAACACCACAGGAAAGAATCTTATAGAACAAGTGTTATTTATTATAGATACAATAACAACAACAACAACACAGGAAAAGAATCTTATAGAACAAGTGTTATTTATTATAGATAACAATAATCAACAACACACAGGAAAAGAATCTTATAGAACAAGTGTTATTTATTATAGATAACAATAACAACAACAACAACACAGGAAAAGAATCTTATAGAACAAGTGTTATTTATTATAGATAACAATAACAACAACAACAACAACACAGGAAAAGAATCTTATAGAACAAGTGTTATTTATTATAGATAACAATACAACAACAACACCACAGGAAAAGAATCTTATAGAACAAGTGTTATTTATTATAGATAACAATAACAACAACAACACACACAGGAAAAGAGATCTTATAGAACAAGTGTTATTTATTATAGATAACAATAACAACAACACCACAGGAAAAGATCTTATAGAACAAGTGTTATTTATTATAGATAACAATAACAACAACACCACAGGAAAAGAATCTTATAGAACAAGTGTTATTTATTATAGATAACAAATAACAACAACACACAGGAAAAGAATCTTATAGAACAAGTGTTATTTATTATAGATAACAACAACAACAACACACAGGAAAAGAATCTTATAGAACAAGTGTTATTTATTATAGATAACAATAACAACAACAACAACAACACAGGAAAAGATCTTATAGAACAAGTGTTATTTATTATAGATAACAAAACAACAACACACAGGAAAAGAATCTTATAGAACAAGTGTTATTTATTATAGATAACAACAACAACAACAACACACAGGAAAAGAATCTTATAGAACAAGTGTTATTTATTATAGATAACATACAACAACAACAACACACAGGAAAAGAATCTTATAGAACAAGTGTTATTTATTATAGATAAACAATAACAACAACACACAGGAAAAGAATCTTATAGAACAAGTGTTATTTATTATAGATAACAAAACAACAACACACAGGAAAAGAATCTTATAGAACAAGTGTTATTTATTATAGATAACAATAACAACAAAAACCCACAGGAAAAGAATCTTATAGAACAAGTGTTATTTATTATAGATAACAATACAACAACAACAACAACACAGGAAAAGAATCTTATAGAACAAGTGTTATTTATTATAGATAACAATAACAACAACACACAGGAAAAGAATCTTATAGAACAAGTGTTATTTATTATAGATAACTAACAACAACAACAACCACAGGAAAAGAATCTTATAGAACAAGTGTTATTTATTATAGATAACAATAACAACAACAACACACAGGAAAAGAATCTTATAGAACAAGTGTTATTTATTATAGATAACAATAACAACAACACCACAGGAAAAGAATCTTATAGAACAAGTGTTATTTATTATAGATAACAATAAACAACAACAACACAGGAAAAGAATCTTATAGAACAAGTGTTATTTATTATAGATAACAATAACAACAACACACAGGAAAAGAATCTTATAGAACAAGTGTTATTTATTATAGATAACAACAAACAACAAACACAGGAAAAGAATCTTATAGAACAAGTGTTATTTATTATAGATAACAATAACAACAACAACAACCACAGGAAAAGATCTTATAGAACAAGTGTTATTTATTATAGATAACAATAACAACAACACCACAGGAAAAGAATCTTATAGAACAAGTGTTATTTATTATAGATAACAATAACAACAACAACAACAACACAGGAAAAGAATCTTATAGAACAAGTGTTATTTATTATAGATAACAATAACAACAACAACAACACACAGAAAAGATCTTATAGAACAAGTGTTATTTATTATAGATAACAAACAACAAAACACAGGAAAAGAATCTTATAGAACAAGTGTTATTTTTATAGATAACAATAACAACAACAACCACAGGAAAAGAATCTATAGAACAAGTGTTATTTATTATAGATAACAATAACAACAACACCACAGGAAAAGAATCTTATAGAACAAGTGTTATTTATTATAGATAACAAAAAACAACAACACCACAGGAAAAGAATCTTATAAACAAGTGTTATTTATTATAGATAACAAAACAACAACAACAACACCACAGGAAAAGATCTTATAGAACAGTGTTATTTATTATAGATAACATAACAACAACAACACACAGGAAAAGAATCTTATAGAACAAGTGTTATTTATTATAGATAACAACAACAACAACCACCACAGGAAAAGAATCTTATAGTACAAGTGTTATTTATTATAGATAACATAACAACAACAACAACACCAGGAAAAGATCTTATAGAACAAGTGTTATTTATTATAGATAACAATAACAACAACAACACAGGAAAAGAATCTTATAGAACAAGTGTTATTTATTATAGATAACAATAACAACAACACCACAGGAAAAAGAATCTTATAGAACAAGTGTTATTTATTATAGATAACAATAACAACAACACACAGGAAAAGAATCTTATAGAACAAGTGTTATTTATTATAGATAACAATAACAACAAAACAAACACAGGAAAGAATCTTATAGAACAAGTGTTATTTATATAGATAACAAACAAACAACACCACAGGAAAAGAATCTTATAAACAAGTGTTATTTATTATAGATAACAATAACAACAACAACAACACACAGGAAAAGATCTTATAGAACAAGTGTTATTTATTATAGATAACAATAACAACAACAACAACAACACAGGAAAAGATCTTATAGAACAATGTTATTTATTATAGATAACAATAACAACAACACCACAGGAAAAGAATCTTATAGAACAAGTGTTATTTATTATAGATAACAATAACAACAACAACACACAGGAAAAGATCTTATAGAACAAGTGTTATTTATTATAGATAACAATAACAACAACAACACAGAAAAGAATCTTATAGAACAAGTGTTATTATTATAGATAAAAAACAACAACAACACAGGAAAAAGAATCTTATAGAACAAGTGTTATTTATTATAGATAACAATAACAACAACACCACAGGAAAGAATCTATAGAACAAGTGTTATTTATTATAGATAACAACAACAACAAAAACACAGGAAAAGAATCTTATAGAACAAGTGTTATTTATATAGATAACAATAACAACAACAACAACAACACAGGAAAAGATCTTATAGAACAAGTGTTATTTATTATAGATAACAATAACAACAAACACCACAGGAAAAGAATCTTATAGAACAAGTGTTATTTATTATAGATAACAACAACAACAAACACAGGAAAAGAATCTTATAGAACAAGTGTTATTTATTATAGATAACAATAACAACCACAACACAGGAAAAGATCTTATAGAACAAGTGTTATTTATTATAGATAACAATAACAAACAACAACACAGGAAAAGAATCTTATAGAACAAGTGTTATTTATTATAGATAACAATAACAACAACACCACAGAAAAATCTTATAAACAAGTGTTATTTATTATAGATCATAACAACACAACACACAGGAAAAGAATCTTATAGAACAAGTGTTATTTATTATAGATAACAATAACAATAACAACAACAACACAGGAAAAGAATCTTATAGAACAAGTGTTATTTATTATAGATAACAATAACAACAACAACAACACACAGGAAAAGAATCTTATAGAACAAGTGTTATTTATTATAGATAACAATAACAACAACAACAACAACACAGGAAAAGAATCTTATAGAACAAGTGTTATTTATTATAGATAACAATAACAACAACACACACAGGAAAAGAATCTTATAGAACAAGTGTTATTTATTATAGATAACAATAACAACAACAACACCACAGGAAAAGAATCTTATAGAACAAGTGTTATTTATTATAGATAAACAATAACAACAACACCACAGGAAAAGAATCTTATAGAACAAGTGTTATTTATTATTAGATAACAACAACAACACAACACAGGAAAAGAATCTTATAGAACAAGTGTTATTTATTATAGATAACAACTAACAACAACACCACAGGAAAAGAATCTTATAGAACAAGTGTTATTTATTATAGATAACAACAACAACAACCACAGGAAAAGAATCTTATAGAACAAGTGTTATTTATTATAGATAACAATAACAACAACAACACAGGAAAAGAATCTTATAGAACAAGTGTTATTTATTATAGATAACAACAACAACAACACACACAGGAAAAGAATCTTATAGAACAAGTGTTATTTATTATAGATAACAATAACAACAAAACACAGGAAAAGAATCTTATAGAACAAGTGTTATTTATTATAGATTAACATAACAACAACAACAACAACAGGAAAAGAATCTTATAGAACAAGTGTTATTTATTATAGATAACAACAATAACAACAACCACCACAGGAAAAGAATCTTATAAACAAGTGTTATTTATTATAGATAACAATAACAACAACAACAACACACAGGAAAAGAATCTTATAGAACAAGTGTTATTTATTATAGATAACAATAACAACAACACAACACACAGGAAAAGAATCTTATAGAACAAGTGTTATTTATTATAGATAACAACAACAACACACACCACAGGAAAAGAATCTTATAGAACAAGTGTTATTTATTATAGATAACAATAACAACAACAACAACACCACAGGAAAAGAATCTTATAGAACAAGTGTTATTTATTATAGATAACAATAACAACAACAACACAGGAAAAGAATCTTATAGAACAAGTGTTATTTATTATAGATAACAATAACAACACACAACACAGGAAAAGAGTCTTATAGAACAAGTGTTATTTATTATAGATAACAATAACAACAACACACACAGGAAAAGAATCTTATAGAACAAGTGTTATTTATTATAGATAACAATAACAACAACAACAACACACACAGGAAAAGAATCTTATAGAACAAGTGTTATTTATTATAGATAACAATAACAACAACAACACCACAGGAAAAGAATCTTATAGAACAAGTGTTATTTATTATAGATAAATCAATAACAACAACAACACAGGAAAAGAATCTTATAGAACAAGTGTTATTTATTATAGATAACAATAACAACAACAACAACAACACAGGAAAGAGTCTTATAGAACAAGTGTTATTTATTATAGATAACAATAACAACAACACCACAGGAAAAGAATCTTATAGAACAAGTGTTATTTATTATAGATAACAATAACAACAACAACACCACAGGAAAAGAATCTTATAGAACAAGTGTTATTTATTATAGATAACAACAATAACAACAACACCACAGGAAAAGAATCTTATAGAACAAGTGTTATTTATTATAGATAACAACAACAACAACACAGGAAAAGAATCTTATAGAACAAGTGTTATTTATTATAGATAACAAAACAACAACAACACACAGGAAAAGAATCTTATAGAACAAGTGTTATTTATTATAGATAACAACAACAACAACACACAGGAAAAGAATCTTATAGAACAAGTGTTATTTTATTATAAAAAGATTATACAATATAACTAACATACAACACACAGGAAAAGAATCTTATAGAACAAGTGTTATTTATTATAGATAACAACAACAACAACACAGGAAAAATCTTATAGAACAAGTGTTATTTATTATAGATAACAATAACAACAACAACACAGGAAAAGAATCTTATAGAACAAGTGTTATTTATTATAGATAACAACAATAACAACAACAACAAAACAGGAAAAGAATCTTATAGAACAAGTGTTATTTATTATAGATAACAACAAAACAACAACCACCACAGGAAAAGAATCTTATAATACAAGTGTTATTTATTATAGATAACAATAACAACAACAACAACACCACAGGAAAAGGATCTTATAGAACAAGTGTTATTTATTATAGATAACAATAACAACAACAACAACAACACAGGAAAAGAATCTTATAGAACAAGTGTTATTTATTATAGATAACAACAACAACAACCCCCACAGGAAAAGAATCTTATAGTACAAGTGTTATTTATTATAGATAACAATAACAACAACAACAACACCACAGGAAAAGGATCTTATAGAACAAGTGTTATTTCAATCCAGGAGGTAAATGTTTTGACAATTACAAGCCGGAAAAGAAATAAAGAAATGAACAATGGGTGTGACAGAAATGTACAGTCAGGTAGGTGCCTGTTGTAGACCTTGTGTCCTGTATGTTTTAAGCACTCTTTTCTTTATTCTTTTGGGCCATGTGTGGACTCAGGAACTGAATCACAGTGAAGTCAACGCCATTCACTCTCTCGGGGTAACACTTGTCAAAGCCACACGTAAAAAAACATCGAACGTGTCCCACGATGAAACCATTAGGTAGACAGGGACCACTGAAAGCAGGATCCATCTTCATCTACTGGAAGTCCTGTCCTGTCTCACTTTAGCATTACCATCTCCCGTTACTATTGTAATGTCCTGAGATTTGATGGTGATATAGATAGATAGATGGATAGATAGACAGGTAGATAGATAAATAGGCAGATAGATAGATAGACAGACAGACAGACAGACAGACAGATAGATAGATCGATAGATAGATAGATAGATCATTTGATAGACAGACAGACAGATAGATCGATAGATCGATAGATAAATAGATAGATAGTCTCTCACCTGTCTCACCTGTCGGCGTCACCGGGAACAGTGTTGGCCGCTGCACATGATGTCCTCACAAGTTGCCTCCAGCACTCTCGATCTTGGCTAAGTCTGACCACCTCCTGGAGTTTCTTGCCACTGATGTTTGTGATGTTTCTAGCAAGTGATGCAGGTGGCCGTCCTCTGTTTCTCTTTCCTTCCACTGTTTCTCTTTCCTTCCACAGATAGATAGATAGATAGATAAATAGATAGATAGATAGATAGATCATCTGATAGACAGACAGACAGATAGACATATAGATAGATAGATAGATAAAGAGAGAGAGAGATAGATAGATGGATAGATAGACAGATAGACAGATAGACAGACAGATATATATATATATATATAGACAGACAGACAGACATACAGATAGACAGACAGACAGACAGATAGATAGATAGATAGATAGATAGATAGATAGATAGATAGATACAGACAGATAGATAGATAGATAGATAGATAGATATATATATAGATAGATAGATAGATAGATGTGCATGTGTGTGTGTGTGTGTGTGTGTATGTGTGTGTGTGTGTGTATGTGTGTGTGTGTGTGTGTGTGTGTTGTTTGTGTGTGTGCGTGTGTATTTAAGGAAAACAAAAACAACAACAAATGCCGGAGTGGAGTCCCCAAGGCAGTTGGACGGCGTATCAGGCCACCCTCTGGCAGTCCCTGCAGCCAAGCTGACACCAAAGCTACAGCCTAGCATTTGTTTGGACGACGTCAGTGAGGCTGGCAGGGAGCTTGGTGTGTCGGCAGTCCAGGATTTCCATATTATTGCCCAGGCCTGTGCCCAGAAGATGTCAGTCTGGGGATGCTGTAGAGCGGTCAAACCAACAAAAGGGCAGCAGAAACCCAAATCGGACTGGTGCAAGTTATAGGAACTACGGTTTGCATCTGATGGTGAAACAGAGGTCATCTGACTAATCAGCTACTGCCCACCTCATTCTGGGTAGCCCCCCCGGGTATTACAGTGCTGATCTGCCACTGTCTGCCTGCTTCAATAGTTGACTTGGAGCTTAGAGTTGATCGAAAGACGGACAACTAAGCATGCAAATCAAAGAAATAAATAAAGAAGAAGCAACCAGTCACAAGACTGTCCACTTGGAATGTCAGGACGATGTGCCCTGACCTCTCAGACGACCTGCAGCTGATCAGTGGCAGCAGGAAAACAGCAATGGTTGACAATGATCGACTCTGAGCTAAGGACAATGGACACGGGTATAACCACTTTGTAAGACACCAAGCTCGCTGCAGACGGCATGCAGAATGCTACTGGCAGAAAAACACGAAAATAGAACCAGAACGCGTAATGAATACAACAAGACAAGACAGGTGCAAATTTTCGGCCAAGTGGACTTTGTCAAGCATGACTGTAAGATCACAAACAAACACCAAATACACATTGACGAGAAAAAGACTAAAACTTCCCTGTTGTTTCGTCCAGTGGGAGAAGAGGACTAAAACTAAAAGGAAAAAAGACTGTATTTATGCTCATTTTACCGTCCTGACGATGCTGACCACGAAAGTTTGAGGAAATTTGGAGAATCTCTTGATAGGTTATCTACAAATCCAAATGCACACGTGCTAATTGGAGGTGACTTTAACTTCCTGGATTTGATTGGGAGACAGCCACGCTGAAACCTCACGCCCCAGCTGTGGGACAACACCGGGAGTTCCTTGAGCTAATTAGAGATCATGGACTTGAGCAAATGGTGATTCAGCCCACTAGGCTTAGGAACACCCTTGACCTTATCCTCATTAATTCACCAGGCCTCATTCCAAGAGTAGAGACTGTCATGGGTGTTTCTGACCATGAGATAGTCTACTGTGAGTACAACATCGCGGTGGAGAAAACCAAGCAGAGCCCCAGATGGATTAAACTTTACAACAAAGCAGATTGGGACGGCATGAGAGAAGCAATGAAGGCCTTGCACTCCAGCCTTGTAGAGGAAAAGGGAAACCTGGCTACAGAAGAATTATGGACGCGCTTTAAGGAAGCATATTTACAAGCTGAAGAGACTTATGTCCCCCGTAAACAAGCACGTCCCAAATGTAGTAAGCCTTGGGTTACACCTGATATAAAGAAGCTCATTAACAGGAGAGCTAGGGTCTACAAGAAGCTGAAGAAGACAGGACGACAGGACCTGAGAGAAGAGCCCACAGAGCTGAGACGAATGATACAACGCAAACTACGCAGGGCATACTGGACATACTTAAACAAAACCCTGTCAGAGACCCCTCCAGATGAATCTACGTCATCTTTAAAAAGATTCTGGTCCTATATTAAACACCAGAGGACTGCAAAGATAGGGGTGTCACCTTTGAAGGTGCAGGGCAGGTTGATATCAGAACCCAAACACCAAGCAAAGACTCTGAATGAACAATTTCAGTCTGTCTTTACCGATGGCCAGGTCTACACCAAGGAACAGTTTATGGACAAATGTCGTATGAACGAGGCAGACTACTCCGAGCTCAGCAAGATCCACATCTCAGAGGAGGGCATCAGGAACCTGTTAAAAGGATTGAATCCTTACAAGGCCTGCGGCCCTGACGGGATCTCGCCGAGAGTGCTTAAAGAGCTCGCGCACGAAGTCGCTCCCATCCTGACACTACTGTTCAGAACCTCCATGGACACAGGCATCGTACCAGAAGACTGGAGATCAGCCAACATCGCGCCAGTCTTCAAAAAGGGCGAACATTACGATCCAGCAAATTATCGCCCCGTATCATTGACCAGCATCCCATGTAAGATCATGGAACATGTCATCGTCAGCTCACTCATGGACCACCTAGAGAAGAACAACATCCTTTCTCCAAGACAGCATGGCTTTCGTCGTAAAAGATCTTGCGAAACCCAATTGCTGGAGTTCATGGAGGAGCTGACCGAGAATATGGAAGCCTGCAAACAAACTGACATCGTGGTAATGGATTTCGCGAAAGCCTTCGACAAGGTTAATCATTCCCTCCTCCTGCACAAACTGCACCATTATGGAGTTCGAGGCCATGTTAACAGATGGATCGGAGTTGATTTTACGAGAGCGGAAGCAGGCTGTGGTGGTTGACGGTGCGAAGTCAGACTCAGTCGCTGTGAAATCTGGAGTACCCCAGGGCTTGTTCTTGGTCTACATAAACGACTTGCCAGGAACTGTCCTCTCATCCACGCGATTTTTGCAGATGACACCGCCGTCTACAGGTCAATAACAACAGGCCAAGACCAGGCACAACTACAAACAGATCTCCAGCAACTAGAGAAATGGGAAGAAAGTTGGAACATGTCTTTCCACCCTGGGAAATGCATCACCCTCCCGGTTATCAGTCCCAAGAGAAAGAAAAAGCTGCTGACACCATCGTACCAGCTGCACAACCAGACTCTCGCCAATGTCATCTCGGCGAAGTATCTGGGGATCACGATCACACAAGACCTAGATTGGGATCTCCATGTTCAAAACATCACGAACAAAGCCAACAAAACGTTAGGGTTCTTGCGAAGAAACCTCAGAGTTAGTAACATCAGATTCAAAGAGACAGCCTATAAGGCAATGGTGCGGCCTGTTCTCGAATGTGCAAGTACTGTGTGGGACCCATACAAAGAAGGACAGATCACAAAAATTGAGGCCGTGCAACGAAGATCAGCGCGTTTTGTTTTAAATCGCTATAAAAGAACTGCTAGCGTCACCAACATGTTACATCACCTCGGATGGATATCTCTACAAAGCCGACGTAAGATCGCAAGGCTCACTATGATGTACAAAATCATTAACAACATGGTCTAGGTGGATTTTGGCAAAATACACAAATCCAGGAATCAAAGTTGAGAGCACCAAAGGAGAGGGACAGAAGAGCACACTCAAGGCAGCTTGCTAGACTTCAGTGTTCACGGGATTACAGAATGTATTCGTTCCTCCCGCGAACCATCCCTGAGTGGAACGAATCTTTGACTGAAGCTGTGGTTGGAGCCGCGTCTCCTGGCGTGTTCACGTCGGGAGCTCGCATACTCCACCAGTAGTAGTAGAAGTAGGCGTACTCCCCCGTGTGATAGTGTCAGAATAATCAACGTGTTGATTGTGGACACTAAACAACAAGAACAAGAACAAATTAAATTGCAATGTGTTTGTGAGTAGTGGTAAGAAGTGGGGAGAGGGGAGGCAACTATGATGTCAAAGGGGAAATGAGATGAATTCTGCAATTTGAAAAATGGCCATGCCACATTAGCATTGTTTTGTCCTGAAGAAGGTCCAGGGCTATAACTATGAGGTAAGGCTGATGTAAATGGATCGTGCCTATTGCAGATCACCTGAGGAATTTTGCCAGCAAGGTGTCAGTCTTGCAGTCAATGTCATCCTGTTACCCATGATAGTCCCTCACAACGGCATTTCAATGGTATCCCTTTCCTCGGCCTGTCAACAACGTCTGGCAAAGTGAACAGCCTGCATGTCTGTGCCCCAACGCTGTGCTCACCTCAAGAAACAATAGATCAATTACATAAACACAAAATCGTTATTTGAGGTATCTTGATGCTATCGTCACCAAGATTCAAGTATCCCAGCACTTCATTCTGCTTGATGATTTCAGTGCTAGAGTTAGAATGGACAACAGTTTATGGTCAGACTGTCTAGGCTATTCGGCGTCGGCAAGATGAACAACAATGGCCAGAGACCGCTGGAACTCTGCTCCTACCACAAGTTGTGCATCACCAACACGTTCTTCAAGACAAATCCTTGCCATAAAGTCTCCCTCAGATAGCCAAGCTGTAAATGTTAGAACAGTTTCTATCAACAGTGTGCTTTTCACACGTAGCTTCCACAGAGCAGACCGTGACATAGACCCTTCCATGGTGTGTAGCAAAGTCGGAGTGAAACCGAGGAGGATTCACCATACGAAGTATATAGGATACCACGATCATGACCAGCTCTGAGACCAAAAAGTTCAGGTTTTCATGTTAAATGCAGCCATAGCCATGGAGGACAGATGGCAGTTTATTCCTAACACTATCTAGATCGATATCTTGCCTTCTCTTGGAAGATATCAGTGCTAACACAGTAGGGTTGATCAACTAAACAAGAGACATAAAAAATTGCCGCACAGAGAACAATAAGAAACAACACCCAACGGTCAAGCAGCTCTTTCGCCAGGATATCCAGTCCGGTGCTGCCTTCATCTTCTGTCCTGCTGGTGCCGCCTTCGTCTTCTGTCCTGCTGGTGCTGCCTTCGTCTTCTGTCCCGTCGATGCTGCCTTCATCTTCTGTCCCGCTGGTGCCGCCTTCATCTTCTGTCCCATCGGTGACGCCTTCATCTCCACCTCGGCCACCGCCATGTGACTCTGACAAACTAAAAATATGCCTTTTTAACGCTCAGTCAACATGCACAGATGGCAAAGCGGATGTCATTGCTGACTTCATCGCACACGAGCATGTTGGCATTACTTTTATCACCGAAACATGGCTTAACCCCCTTGGTCATGAACCTATACATGCGTGTCTCATTTCGAGTGGTTACAGGCTTGCTTCTTTCCATCGCCCATCCCGAGGTGGTGGTATCGCCATCCTCTACAACGACTCACTCCATTCCCGCCTATCTTTCTTGCAGTCTCTGCCTTTCTCCCATTCTTCTTTCGAGCACGTTGAAGTATCCTTCCAATCCACCCCTCACCCCATCACCTTCTCCTGTGTCTATCGACCTCCACCTAGCTCTGCCAACAAGCTCACCACATCCATGTTTCTCTCTGACTTTGACCAACTACTTGACTACTACTGCCTCTTACCTGGAAATCTCATCATTCTAGGTGACATCAATGTCCACTATGACAACACTCACCGTTATGACACGAGACATATCATCAACTCGCTGTCCAATCACAATATGACTCAACACATTTCTGAACCAACCAATCAAAAAGGTCACACTCTTGACTGGATCAATTCTCGTGATCACCGCAATTCAGCTACTGACAACTGCTTAGTTCTTTCTACCCGTCTAACTTCAGCCCTTCCATCTGACCACTCTGCAATTCTCTGTTCTCTTGACATTTCTCCTCCTTCCCGTACCACGCGCACAGTGACTCGACGCAATCTCAAATCTATCGACCTCTCCACTTTTTCATCTGATGCCTCCCGTCTCCTTTCTGAAAAGTCACATAACCTTAACGATGAATTCTATACTACTCTCCACCATCTTCTGGACACTCATGCTCCAGCTACAACCAGTATTTTACCTGACCGCCCCCCTGCCCCCTGGCTCACTCATGAGATTGCCTGTGGAAAACGTGCCCGCCGCAGAGCAGAGCGCCGCTGGTGCAAATCCAAACTCACTGTACATAGGCAACTTTTCCAAGCCTCTAAAACAAAAGTATCCACCCTCATTGCATCTGCAAAAACAAGCTTTTTCCAAACCAAAATCCTGAATGCCTCTTCTTCAAAAGAACTCTTTACAACCATGAATCATCTCCTAGGCACACGAAAAGATTTACCTCTCCCAACAAAACACACAAATGAAGAACTCCCATCTGTATTCTCCAAGTATTTCACCACCAAAATACAAACTCTTCGTGACAGGCTTGACAGGACACCCTGTCAACCATGCCCACCTGACCCTTCCTTCTCTGCCACACCTCTTACTAATTTTACCCCAGTCTCACAAGAAGAAATTCTCAACACAATCAGATCCATG
>JAPXFY010000014.1:84755482-84762982 GCA_030674185.1 Monoplex corrugatus
GCCATGTAACAGACCCATCAAGTGTACCTTCATCATCATGTGCCCTGCTGCATGGTGTTGGCGACCATGGCCCTCTACATAAATCTATCCCCTGTCGTTTTAAGTACATCTCCCACCCTCTCCGTCTTCAGCCACCCTGCAAGTCCATCCGATAATTTCTCCCTGGGTATATCTGGTGCTCTCTTTCTCTCCAGATTGAAAAGGATGAAGACGACAATATCTGTTTTGAGGCTTAATAGAATGCGATAGATGTGTGTGTGTGTGTGTGTGTTGTGTGTGTGTGTGTGTGTGTGTGTGTTGTGTGTGTGTGTGTGTCCAGACCATAGTTTTGTCTGAACAGACATAAGTTTACCATAGAATGACTGCCATATTTCAGTGGAGTACAAAATTAATATTTCAAAATCTATCGCTCTCGCTTTTGACTATTTTCATCGTAGTTAAGGATAAAACGGGCCATGCCTGCAGCAAAAAATGATCAAAAAGCACTTCTATGGGGGATTTTTCAGTACACAATTATCTGCTCATTACCCACAGCTATGAGTGAATGGCACCACTGTCTGGTGGCTGTCACGGGAGAGACCAAGACTACAAGAGTAAATCCTAACAGAAAATGACCATTGCTTTGGAGTTGTCGCGGGAGGGACCAAGACTAAGGGAGGAAATCCTGGCAGAAAATGGCGCCCACTGCCTTGTGGGTAGTCGTGGGAACGTCAAAGGCTGGCAGAAAGTCCGTACGAAACACCAGTGGAATGTAACAGTAAACCGCCATTGTATCATCTCTAGAAAATCATGGCCAGCAAAAACAGATACCTAAACGACGAAAAAGAGACTCCAATGGAATACCTTTGTCCGACTGACACCCAGTCGACATCAAGCTACTGGAACTAAATTGAAAAA
Organism: Monoplex corrugatus; assembly: GCA_030674185.1. Lineage (NCBI taxonomy): Eukaryota > Metazoa > Mollusca > Gastropoda > Littorinimorpha > Ranellidae > Monoplex > Monoplex corrugatus. The sequence continues at coordinate 84,756,380 of JAPXFY010000014.1, forward strand.
TATAAAAGGTGCAACTTGGAATGTTAGAACATTAATAAAAAAAAGAAAGAAAGCTAGAAAATGTCAGGATAGAAATATAAAGACTAAACATCAATATTTTAGAACTAAATGAGGTCATATGGAAGAAAACAGGAATGATAGCATTGTGCAATCATAAAATTGTTTATTCTGGTAGGGACACTCATGAGAGAGAGGTGGGCACCATAATGGAGAGTGACAAGTCAAAGTCTGTCAACGGATACTGGACTATAATTATCAGAACGAGTTTTATTAATTAGAAGCGAGGGCAAGCCATTTGATATCAACATCATCCAGGTATATGCAACAACATCCCCCAGTATGAGAAAGGAATGGATAACCTCTGTGAAGAATTAGAGACAGTCAGGGCTCAATGTAAATCACAGAACATTACAATTATAATGGAAGGTTTTAATGCTAAAGCGGGACAGGGAAGAGTGTATGACATAGTTCGACCTCACAACTTACATGCGAAATGAAAGGGGACAGAAATTTGTTTTGTGGACACAAGTAAATGAATTCATACTAAGAAACACTTGGTTTGAGAAACCTAACAGACTAATATGGACATGGATAAATCCAGGAGACAGAACAAGATTGATTACATCCTGATAAATTAATAATGAGAATAGAAAACGATATAATCTCTTTCCAAAATGTCAAAAGATGAGTAAGGCAAGGTTGCGTTCTGTCACCAGATCTGTTTTGACTTTACATCGAAAACATCACGAGAAATCTAGAAGAATATTCTGCATTAAAGGTTGGAGAAAAAACGATAAACAACATTCGATACGCAGATGACACTGTGCTAATTGCATGAAAGGGACCTACAAAACCCTGTGAATATAATAGAAATATAAAGCAAAAGTGAAAGGTTGGAGCTAAGTAGCAAGAAGACTGAAGTCATGGTAATCAGTAAAAAACATGAAATCCACTCATGCAAAATAACAGCAAACGGCATAACCTTGAGACTGGTTGATAAGTTTAAATATCTGGGAACGATCATTTCACCAGACGGCAGATGCACATCAGAAATAGCCAGCAGAATTGGCAAGCCAAAACAGCATTCAAGAAGATGAAAAGCATTCTAGCCAACAAATGCCTATCAATTAACATCAGGAAGAGTGTTCATGTACATGTATGTTATATAGAACCGATAATGTTATACGGTTGTGAGGCGTGGACAGTCAACAAGTAAAGCCAACAATAGCTGGATACAATTCGTCGCTGTATGCACAGACACACACACACACACACACACACACACACACACACACACACACACACAACAGACAGAGATATATATTATATATATATATAATTATATCTATCTATCTATCTATCTATTATATATATATATATATATATATATATATATATATATATATATATATATATATATATATGTATGTATATACGAATATATATGTATATGTATGTAGGTACGTATATACAGATATATGTATATATACATGTATATGTGTGTGTGTGCATACAAACATATCCATATATACTCATATATATATATATATATATATATTATATATGTATATATATAATATAAAATATATATCTCTGTCTTTGTGTTTGTGTATGTATGTGTGTGTGTGTGTGTGTGTGTGTGTGTGTGTGTGTGTGTGTGTGTGTGTGTGTGTGTGTGTAAAGTGCTTGTGATGTCATTTGCATAATAGTAAGATTAACAAACTACCCATATATATTACTGTCTTTTGTTCCATGCTTTCAGTTTCTGGAACTGATGTAAGTGTACATGACATACTATAGATTTTTAGATTGATGCATGCATGCTAACTTTGTTCATCTGAATGTATGTTAACTTTGGTCAATCTTTTCATTGTTGTCGTAGCTATGCTTTGCCATTTCTATTCTTGTATTTGTATTTGTCTATGTCAAAAACTGTTTACATGCAAGTCTGCTGCCATTCTCGTCATCATCAAATTATTACGAAGGACAAAAAAAAAAAGTATCAAGCAAGCGTCCCTTATGTGAGTTGTCAGTCTTCGTAAGTGACATGTTTTGTGAACAGTGAATATTTGTGACCTTCCATCACGGAATGAGTCGCTTGTCCACTGGCAGCGTTTTGCACAATAGGGCAAAACTTAGCGAGAGGGGTATCAGGGCTCGTTATGGAGTTGTTGATTTTAGCGGATACCGGGACCCTTCCTACACATTCTACATTCAATAAATTACGAATGTTGTGGTTCTTTCTTAGTGAAAAAGCTATCTGCATTACCCTACCCAACATGCTGATGCTGAACTTTCACTTTCGTTTTTCTTGATTTTCTGAAAACTGTGTTTCGGAAGAGTGCCATGTTTGGAAGGCTGTACCTCAGATATTTATTGTCCGATTTTAAAATGGGTTTCTTCAATAGAAAGAGCAGTAAATGTACATTTAGAAGCAATGAAAAAGTGAAAACTGCCTGAAGTGGACAAGTGACTCATTTTGTGGTGGAAAGTCACATTTCTCTATTCTTGCCTCATATGTGCTTACAAACAATTAAAAAGACAAATAAGATAATCATATCAAAACCCAATGTGTGTGACTTATACTGATTGTCACGACCAGTTAAAGTCAACCAAATGAAACAAACCTTTTACTCTGTGAAATAAACTGTCTGCTTTCAAATTCAAAACGAAGCGGAAACATTTCAGGAAGACAACAATGTATTGAGAGAAAAACAACAACAAAATATAAAACACACACACACACACACACACACACACACACACACACACACACACACACACACAACACAAACACATTCTCCGTCTATCTGTCTGTCTCTCTGTCTCTCTCTCTCTGTCTCTCTCTCTCTCTCTCTCTCACGCACGCACGCACACACACACGCACATAACATAAAAGCATGTTCGGACTGGGGAGCAGACTAGGTGACCCTCCTAGAGCGCTCTGTCAGTATTTTGTGTTTTGGATCAGACAGTTTAATCTATAGAGTAAAATGTCTGTTTCGTTTGTTTGTCTGTCTGTTTGTTCTTACCATTTACAAGGGAGACAATCCTATTTTCTCCTGTGTCTGTATTCCGCAAAGATGATTTCTCACAATACGAGAAAACTGGTTCAGTGAAAACATAAAGGTAACTGCAGTAAATAAGTATAAATATCTGAAGATATATTTTACGACCAAGGATTATAACTCTTGAGAGTCACGTAAGAGTTATCTTCCATGTTGTAGAAATTCTCAAAATCCAACAGTTTGCGCTACCCATTCAGCTAGCATAGAAGCAGCCACAAAGCACGCCCAAGCCTACCTTTATACCCCGCAACTACACCTACACACAACTATGAGGGAGGAGAAAAATTCACACAACATATTGGTCTCATGTTCATGATTGACATAGTCTTTTATTCTTGAACTGACCAAACACACACACACACACATAGACAAGACAGAACATATACAGGGTTGTTTCCAAGGCATATAGGTAACACTAAAGGAAATAAGAGGGAAACAGGGAGACTTTTAAAGATTAACCAAGGATTATAACTCTTGAGAGTTATATATATATATATATATATGTCAGTATGTAACAGATTGATATTTATATACTTCTACTCAGACCATTTTGGAACTTGGAACAAAATCTTGCACAGAGGACAGTCGATGCTTCAGGTCAGATACTAATGTGCCTTGAAAAACATTTATGTTGGAACCTCGATTTTCCCTCCACCTCTCAGTAACACCCATTACCTCATCTACATTTTGTGCCATTTTAGTTGAGTTTGGCTTCTTCAAATCCAGGTAAATGAACGTTGTTTGGGAAGAGGATTTATATTTTAGTTTCAGTTATGGAGGACAAGGTCATAAACAGACTTAATAAAAGCCTCTGGGAATGGTCTTGTTCTCGTCATGCTGACGCTGGGTTCACAGTATTCAAAATTGAGTATTCATACTGTGTATCGCGAATTAGACCTTTACACACATGCCGAAATTGCCAAATCATTATCATGAATTCTTTGTGGGTGAAAAGAACTTTAAGGTAAAAAATCAATGCCGTATTAATACATATAATTGGTTCATTAATTGGGAACGACAGACCAGTTATAGTGGACATGTGGTTGCGCAACAGACTACCGAATGACAGGTGGTGGGTATTGACCTCCATCGACCAAAAACAGTATTGTGGGTATTGACCTCCATCGACCCAAAAACAGTATTGTGAGTATTGACCTCCATCGACCAAAAACAGTATTGTGGGTATTGACCTCCATCGACCCAAAAACAGTATTGTGGGTATTGACCTCCATCGACCAAAAACATTATTGTGGGTATTGACCTCCATCGACCAAAAACATTATTGTGGGTATTGACCTCCATCGACCCAAAAACATTATTGTGGCTATGGACCTCCATCGACCCAAAAACATTTTTGTGGGTATTGACCTCCATCGACCCAAAAACATTATTGTGGGTATATTGGGCTTTGAATGGAGGGCATTTGGCCGAGAGACAGAGCTGACTTTTTTCGGGCTTCATTGATGACTCAGGGTGGTAATGTCTGCGCAGGAAAAATCTAGTCATTTCAACTGCTTGTCCTTATTATGGATATAGACCTTATTGGCCTATAAACATATTGTGGGTATAGACCTCTATTGGCCCTATAAACATTATTGTGGGTATAGACCTTCATTGGTCCATAAACATTATGTGGGTATAGACCTCTATTGGCCTATAAACATTATTGTGGGTATAGACCTCTATTGGTCCATAAACATTATTGTGGATATACCTCTATTGTCCTATAAACATTATTGTGGGTATAGACCTTTATTGGTCCATAAACATTATTGTGGGTATAGACCTCTATTGGTCCATAAACATTATTGTGGATATAGACTTCTATTGCCATAAATTATGTGGGTATAGACCTCTATTGGTCCATAAACATTATTGTGGGTATAGACCTCTATTGGTCCATAAACATTATTGTGGGTATAGACCTCTATTGGTCCATAACATTATTATGGGTATAGACCTCTATTGGTCCATAAACATTATTGTGGGTATAGACCTCTATTGGTCCATAAAAATTATTGTGGGTAAGACTCTATTGGTCCATAAACATTATTGTGGGTATAGACCTCTATTGGTCCATAAACATTATTATGGGTATAGACCTCTATTGGTCCATAAACATTATTGTGGGTATAGACCTTTATTGGTCCATAAACATTATTGTGGGTATAGACCTTTATTGGTCCATAAACATTATTGTGGGTATAGCCTCTATTGGTCCATAAACATTATTATGGGTATAGACCTCTATGGTCCATAAACATTATTGTGGGTATAGACCTTTATTGGCCATAAACATTATTGTGGGTATAGACCTCTATGGTCCATAAACATTATTATGGGTATAGACCTCTATTGGTCCATAAACATTATTGTGGGTATAGACCTCTATTGGCCAAAAACATTATTGTGGGTATAGACCTCATTGGTCCATAAACATTATTGTGGGTATAGACCTTTATTAGTCCATAAACATTATTGTGGGTATAGACCTCTATTGGTCCATAAACATTATTATGGGTATAGACCTCTACTGGTCCATACAAACATTATTGTGGGTATAGACCTCTATTGGCCCATAAACATTATTGTGGGTATAGACCTCTATTGGCCCATAAACATTATTGTGGGTATAGACCTTTATTGGTCCATAAACATTATTGTGGGTATAGACCTCTATTGGTCCATAAACATTATTGTGGGTATAGACCTCTATTGGTCCATAAACATTATTGTGGGTATAGACCTCTATTGGCCCATAAACATTATTGTGGGTATAGACCTTATTGGCCCCATAAACATTATTGTGGGTATAGACCTCTATTGCCCCATAAACATTATTGTGGGTATAGACCTCTATTGGTCCATAAACATTATTGTGGGTATAGACCTCTATTGGTCCATAAACATTATTGTGGGTATAGACCTCTATTAGTCCATAAACATTATTGTGGGTATATACCTCTATTAGTCCCATAAACATTGTTTGGGTATAGACCTCTATTGGCCCATAAACATTATTATGGGTATAGACCTCTATTGGTCCATAAACATTATTGTGGGTATAGACCTCTATTGGCCCGTAAACATTATTGTGGGTATAGACCTCTATTGGTCCATAAACATTATTGTGGGTATATAACCTCTATTGCCCATAAACATTATTGTGGGTATAGACCTCTATTGTCCCATAAACATTATTGTTGATAAGACCTCTATTGGTCCATAAACATTATTGTGGGTATAGACCTCTATTGGTCCATAAACATTATTGTGGGTATAGACCTCTATTGGTCCATAAACATTATTGTGGGTATAGACCTTTATTGGTCCATAAACATTATTATGGGTATAGACCTTTATTGGTCCATAAACATTATTGTGGGTATAGACCTTTATTGGCTCCATAAACATTATTGTGGGTAGAGACCTTTATTGGTCCATAAACATTATTATGGGTATAGACCTTTATTGGTCCATAAACATTATTGTGGGTATAGACCTCTATTGGCCCCATAAACATTATTATGGGTAT
>JAPXFY010000014.1:84767982-84771651 GCA_030674185.1 Monoplex corrugatus
GTATTCCTGTTTCAGCAGTGTCCCCAGAAAAGAACTAAAATGTCTTCGTCCCTAAATAACCTCAAATTGTTTGACTGTAAATCGGGTGGCCATGTTCACTACAGCTTGGTATGTGATGGACATGGTGACTGTACAGATGGCTATGATGAGACAGGCTGTGATATTCCCACAGATATGTCCATACTTCAACCCTATCATGTCTGTGCCAATGGTCAACTCATACCGCTCATAAAAAAGTGAGTATATTAGTCTGTTTAATAACAAATAGAATGCAATCAATGTAATAACTTTGCAAGCATATCATTCCATTTCATTTACTGATTCACTCGTTCTCACACACAGAAACATGCACAAGCGAATCCACACACATACACATACATGCACAAACACACCAAACACACACATACACACACACACACACACACACACACACACACACACACACACACACCACACACACACAACACACACACACACACACACACACAGACTTCAGATGGTTTATTCATATAGGCCACAGCCCCTTAGACGGGGGATGCACATACTTATGCATTCTCACAGTCATATAAACATTAACTAGGCAATAACCATATTTCTAATTAGAAATATTTTGTACACGTGCATAGTAAATATGCGAAAAGAACATAAGATAAAATATATTCGTGCCTTGCGTCCCTTGGGAAGACTTAATTGTAAAAAGATTCAAGAAATTGCTGTCTTTCTAAATTTAAGCGCTTTGTATAGAAATAAAGATAAATTTCCAACAACTTTAGTGGAAGTTGATGACATCAATAAAGTGAATCTAAGTAAGGAAGGTTCTCTATAATACTTTGATCGTATGTATTTCTCATGAATAGAATGGAATACTGGACAACATAATACAAAATGTACTTCATCTTCTTTTGATATTTTGCACAATAGACATAATAGATCACTATCACTGTGTGCTGTGTATCTAAAATAATAAACTGTGACTTCTGATATACCTAACCTAAATCATGTCATTGTATATTTTAGATGTCTGTCCATATCTATCTTTAAATATGGTTTCAAATCATGCATACCAGAAAAAGTACTGTATACATGTATGTTATATCTCTATAACTATTTTGTGTATGTTCGTTCCATTCCTGCCACCTACAATCGATTAAACGTTGACGAAAAACACGAATGAACTGATTCAGTCTGCCAACGCCTTGAAGAAACCATACAACACCAAAACCATATCTAATCAAACAAATACGTACATCAGATACCCAATTTACACACACATATACATATATATATGTATATATATACATACACATATATATATATATATATATATATAAATATACACATATACATACTAGTAGTAGTAGTAGTAGGCCTCCTTCGGTCATGACTGACCATGGACAAAGTACATCCGTTCTAATGTCTAGATGGGCTGTCTGCTTGGTCCAAGCAGCGTCGCCTGTGACTGTACAGACCAATGCGAGAGAGGCAGTCTCTGTCGCAGCGGTCGCATGTGTATGCTGATGCTGGTCTGTTGGCTGTCATCCCTTTTCTGCGAACTCGCTTTTCTGCTGCAGCAGCTGACAGTTTGTCCTCACCAATCCGCAGCTGTTTCTTGAGAATAGTTCTCCAGCTGTTGCGGTCGTCTGCGAGGTCCTCCAGGACTCAGTGTTGATCTCAAGCGCCTTCATGTCACGCTTGCAAACGTCTTTGTATCTCAGCTGTGGGCGGCCAATGTTTCTCTGCCCTGTGGCAAGCTCACCATAAAGGATGTCTTTTGGGATGCGACCATCTTCCATGCGGCGAACGTGGCCCAACCAGCGCAGCCGACGCTGTCTCAGCATGGTATGCATTGTTGGGAGGCCAGCGCAGGTTAGGACTTCGGTGTTGGTCACCTTGTCTTGCCAGGAAATGCCAAATATGCGCCGTAGGCTTCTCAGGTGGAAGGTATTGAGCCTTTTCTCCTGATGAGCATGCGTGGTCCATGCCTCGCTGCCATACAGCAAGGTGCTGAGGACACAGGCGTTGTATACAGCCATCTTTGTCTTTGTGGTCAGCTTGGGATTTGTCCACACCCTTTGTGTGAGGCGGGTTAGTGTTGTGGCTGCCTTCCCGATCCTCTTGTCGACCTCTGTGTCAAGGGAGAGGTTATCGGTGATGGTGGACCCAAGATATGTGAATTGATGGATGGCTTCAAGCTTGTAGTCATCAATGGTGATGGCTGGTGGAGATGGCGTGTCTTGGCCCAGGACGTTTGTCTTCTTAAGACTGATGGTCAAACCAAAATCTTTGCAAGCCTGGGAGAAGCGGTCCATTAGTGACTGCAAGTCCCGCTGAGTATGGGTCACAACTGCGGCATCGTCGGCAAATAGCATGTCTCTGATGAGGGCTTCACGGACCTTTGTCCTTGCTCTGAGGCGGGCGAGGTTGAAGAGCCTGCCATCTGATCTGGTCCGCAGGTGGATCCCTTCTTGCGCTGTGCTGAACGCATGCCTCAGGAGGAGAGCGAAGAAGATTCCAAAGAGGGTTGGGGCCAGGACGCAGCCTTGTTTCACACCGCTGCGTACGTCGAAGGGCTTGGAGGGGTTTCCATTGAACTGCACCATCCCTTTCATGTTTGAGTGGAAGGACTCAATTAAGCTGTGCAGTTTGGGGGGGCAGCCGATTTTTCGGAGAGCCCTGAAAAGGCCATCTCTGCTGACTAGGTCAAAGGCCTTGGTGAGGTCAATGAATGCCACATACAGGGGCATCCGCTGCTCTCTGCACTTCTCCTGGATTTGGCGAAGGGAGAAGACCATGTCTACCGTGGATCTCTCTGCTCGAAAACCACACTGTGATTCCGGGTAGACGCGTTCAGCCAGTTTCTGCAGGCGGATTAGGAGGACCCGAGCATAGACTTTGCCAACAATGCTGAGGAGCGAGATACCTCTGTAGTTGTTGCAGTCGCTCCTTTCGCCCTTGTTTTTGTACAGGGTGACGATCTTGACGTCCCTCATGTCCTGTGGTACAGCTCCCTCATTCCAACACTGACAGAGAACTGCGTGCAAAGGGTGCAGAAGAGAAATCTTGCAGTGCTTGGTGAGGTCTGGGGGAATGCCGTCGTTGCCAGGTGCCTTCCCTGATGCCAGGCTATCAATGGCCTTGCTGAGTTCGTCCGCAGTTGGCTCTGCGTCAAGTTCTTCCATTACCGGCATGCACTTGATGGCATCGAGGGCTGAGGGGGACACCATGTTCTGTGTGGAGTAGAGGTCGGAGTAGTGTTCCGCCGATCTTTCCATCTGTTGGCTAGGATTGCTGATTACTTCCCCAGTGGAGGATTTGAGGGAGGCGATCTTCCTCTGTTTGGTCCCAGTGCCTTCTTGATGCCATCATACATTCCTCGGATGTTGCCTCTTTCAGCAGCACTCTGTATCTCTTCGCTGAGCTCTGTCCAGTACTCGTTTGCGCAGCGCCTGGCGTTAAGCTGAACCTTACTTCTGGCAGCCCTGAGGATTTCAGGTTCTTCTCACTGGGTGACCGCTTATACTTGATGAGTGCGGCACGCTTGGCCTCAACAGTGGGAGTCATCTCTGATGATTTGGCCTCAAACCAGTCGTGGGACTTCACAGTTTTCTTCCCAAAGGTGGCCATAGCAATGCGGTGCATGGTGTCTCGTAGCGTTTCCCATCTCTCAGT
>JAPXFY010000014.1:84771751-84821751 GCA_030674185.1 Monoplex corrugatus
GTCCACAGATGAGGAAGAGACACACCAAATCTTAAAGCAGCTGGATGAGCTGGTGGCCTCTTCAAGAATGAGGTTCAAACCTAAGAAATCCCGAAGTCTCTCACTGCGAAAAGGAAAAGTGGCAGATTCAGTCAAATTCATGGTAGCCAACCAAGCCATCCCCACTGTCACAGAAGAGCCAGTAAAAAGTCTCGGAAGATGGTATGATGACTCCCTGAAAGACACACAAAGGGGATGTGAAACCAAGCAAACAGCAGAAGAAGGCCTGAAGAAAATAGATAACAGCGGACTGCCAGGCAAATACAAAGTCTGGTGTCTACAGTTCATGCTGATACCAAAGCTGCTGTGGCCACTGCTAATCTATGACATTTGCACCAGCACAGTCGAAGCAATGGAAGCCAAAATCAACAAATACACAAGAAAATGGCTCGGTGTCCCACCTGGTCTCACTGATGTTGCATTCTACTGTCGTCAAGCAATGCTGAAGCTACCTCTGAAATCCATAGTGGAGGAATACAAAGTTGGAAAAGCAAGACTGTTGAGCATGCTGGAGGAATCGGAGGACAATATCGTGAGAGCAGTTCATCCAAAGCTGAGAACTGGCAGAAAGTGGAAAGTCCAAGAGGCTGTAAACAATGCCAAGAGAAACCTCAGCATCAAAGAAATAACTGGACACACGCAAACCAACAGACAGGGACTGGGAGCAACAAAAATGCAGTGGTGGTCCAAAGCCAAAGGGAAGGAAAAAAGAGACATGATCATACAGGAGTTGAAGGAAGAAGAAGATGTCAAAAGAGTGCAGAAGGCAGTCCAGCAAGGTCAACAGGGGCAATGGACAACATGGGACAGTGCACTCCAAAGAAGTCTCAGCTGGAACGATATGTGGCACATGGCTCCTCTAAGGATAAGCTTCCTCCTCAGATCTGTATATGACCTGCTCCCCTCGAATGCAAACTTAGTGAAATGGGGGAAAGCAGACGACCCAGCATGTCCGCTCTGTCAGAAGAAACAAACAGTGGAACATGTCCTAAGCTCTTGCAAAGTAGCGCTAGCCCAAGGAAGGTATACATGGAGGCACAACCAAGTTCTGAAAGTGATCACAGATGTGGTTAGCGAAAAAACCATGACCCCAAACGCACCAATTGCTATGACAACGTTCTACAAAGCAGGAGGGAAACAGGTCTGGCCCGAAAGGGCTATGACAACCAGCACATTGCCAAAGGGTCTTCTGGATGGAGCAGTCGACTGGGAGTGTACAGCAGACCTCCCAGAGTGGAGAAATTACCCAGATGTCATCAGCAAGACAGGCATGAGACCAGACATCGCTCTCCACTCTGACTCCTCGAAACAAGTGATTCTGATAGAACTCACTGTGCCATACGAAAGCAGAATGGAAGAAGCACATATCTACAAGACCGAAAAATACGCCGGTCTTGCCAGCACCCTGAAGAAAGCAGGTCTGCGGGTCAAAATCTTCGCCATAGAGGTCGGGGCAAGAGGGTTTGTGGGCACCTCCGCTTATGATCTCATGAAACAACTCGCCATTTCTGGGAAGAAGAGGACTAGAGCCCTTAAAGCGATGGCAGAGGCAGCAGAAAGGAGCTCAAGCTGGATCTGGGCAAGGAGGAACGAAAAAAGTGAACTTCATAAGGATTAAATTCCCTACAGATGATGTGTGCCCCGTTAGCACATTGGTAAAACCGCGTACCGCAGTTCTGAAGCGCAGAATCGCCCAGGTTCGATCCCCGGCGAGGGAAAAAAAAAAAAAAAAAAAAAAATAGACAACAGCAGAAGGGCATCCAGGAGTCATGACCTGGATGTGGCCCGGCCCCCCGAGAGTGTAAGGAATTCAGGGCCGAAACACTTGTCTAAAGGGGGTTACTTCTCTGAAGACCTTCTGTTGTCTAGCTCTCCCTAGAGTTTCTTTCTACCCAGACAACTCGTTTGAAAGTGTATTACACGTAAAGCAGAAAACGTTTCTTCCATTATTAACCTTTTGAATCCAGCACTCTATCCACCAACTGCAAAAACTTAACCCTTTGACTCCAGTAAGGGAGTCAAAGGCTTAAGTTTTTGCTCTGCTAACATGTTTGATAACGCAGGATGCTGTTAGAAAGGGTGCAGGAGTCAAAGGGTTATTACACTCTGACTTCAATGAGTTTGTCGAGAGTATTCTTCCACAAACGGTTCTTTTGTTTTCATCCTATACTTTCCATTTGCCAGCACGCTTTGAATTCTCGAAACATGTTTCATTCATTAAAAGGTCGAATCACACGTAAAACACAAAACATTTTTTTGTTTTGTTTTATAAAAATACCTTTACAAAACTGTGTTTGTTTGTTTTATAAAAAAACATCTTTACAAAACTGTGTTTGTTTTATAAAAACACCTTTACAAAACTATGTTTGTTTTATAAAAACACCTTTACAAAACTGTGTTTGTTTTATAAAAACACCTTTACAAAACTGTGTTTTATAAAAACACCTTTACAAAAACGTGTTTGTTTTATAAAGACACCTTCACAAAAAAGTTTGTTTTATAAAACACTTTTACAAAACTGTTTGTTTTATAAAAAACTGTTTGTTTATAAAAACACCTTTACAAAACTGTGTTTGTCTATAAAACCATCTTTACAAAACTGTGTTTTATTAAACACTTTTACAAAACTGTGTTTGCTTCATAAAATCAAAAACATTTTTACAAAACTGTTTGTTTTATGAAAACACCTTTACAAAACTGTGTTTGTTTTATAAAAACACCTTTACAAAACTGTGTTTGCTGAGCAAATTCTGCAGCTTGCAGAAAACAAATGTTGCATCCATTCTAACACTCCCCCTCCCCCATCCGTCCGAATTAAATTTCATTGCATCATCTAAATTTTCAAAACTCTTTTCACCTGAACACAACACAAAAAAAGCGAAACAAAACAGCAACGCTATACAAAGATGGGGCAGAAAATAGGTTCTGGGCTATTAAAATACAAAGTACGGGAATCTAATGTGTACTGATGTGTTGTTTTCACAGCGTCTTGTGTGTGATTTCACCGTACCTGCTGCTATCGCTGCTGCATTTTTCGAAACATGACAGAAATACATTATGGTAATTCCATTCTTAACTTCTGCTTATACACTATTGGGAGCTCTTCTGATAGAGGACATACAATCAACTGACATGGTCAAAGAGAACTCCGTCATATCCACATGTTGAACATGCACACTATCTGCTATTCATCAACCTTGGCTGTTTGGTAAATTGCATGATCTGCAGGTTATGTGCCTTATCTTTTGACAAACCATATTACCTGAATGCTATGTGCCTAAACTTTCAATAAATCACACTATGTGAATGCTATGTACCTTAACTTTCGATAAATCACATTATCTGAATGCTATGTGCCTTAACTTTTGATAAATCACATTATCTGAATACTATGTGCCTTAACTTATGATAAATCACATTATCTGAATACTATGTGCCTTAACTTTTGATAAATCACATATCTGAATACTATGTGCCTTAACTTTTGATAAATAACATTACCTGATTGCTATGTACCTTAACTTTTGATAAATCACACTATGTGAATGCTATGTGCCTTAACTTTTGATAAATCACATTATCGACATACCGCCATGTGTATATCTTTTCTTTTCAAACTTGTAAAGAGTGTTGTCTGGATAAATACGAAACACGTACACATATACATGACAACAATAACAAAGGGTAACTATAGTTACAAGGTAGCACTCAAATTTCTCACAACTGTGGGCTTAGCTTTTGATAAATCACATCATCAACATGCGATATGCTTGACCTTTTAGTAAATTTCATTTCATTATCAACACGCCACGCCACACATTAGCTTTTGGTAAATCATACCATCAACATGCTATGTACTTATCTATTGGTAAATCATAATATCAACATGCTATGTACTTATCTATTGTAAATCATATTATCAACATGCTATGTGGTTTGTCCTTTTTTTCAAATCAAATTATCTAAATACTACGCACTTATCGTCTGATTAATCATATTATCAACAAGCTATGTGCTTTATCTCTTGGTAAACCACATTATCAACATACTAATGCCATTATCTTTTGATAAACATATTATCCATTTGCTATCTACTTTATCTTGTAAGAAATCACATCATTAACATGCTGTGTATTTTATCTTTTGGTAAATCACATTATCTAGCTGCTAAGCGCTTATCCTTTAATAAAAATCACATCATCAACAAGATGTGCACTTTATTTATCGCTAGAACAAATTATCAACATACTGTATGCCTTATCTATGAGCAAATCACATTATCAACACGCTACGTACCCTAGTTATTGGTAAATCACATTATCAACATGCTATGTACTCCATATATAGATAAATCACATTATCAACATGCTATGCCGTATTAATTAATAAATCACATTATCAACATGCTATGTACTACATATATAGATAAATCACACTATCAACATGCTATATGCTTTATCTATTAGTAAATCACATTATCAACATACCATGAGCTTATCTGTTACTAAATCACATGATCAAAAAGCTATGTACCCTATCTATTGGTAAATCATATTATCAACATGCTATGTACCCTATCTATTGGTAAATCATATTATCAACATGCTATGTACCCTATCTATTGGTAAATTATATTATCAACATGCTATATACCCTATCTATTGGTAAATCATATTATCAACATACTATGTACCCTATCTATTGGTAAATCATATTATCAACATGCTACGTACACTATATCTTGGTAAATCACATTATCAACATGCTACATACACTATATCTTGGTAAATCACATTGTCAACATGCAATGTACCCTGTCTATTGGTAAATCACATTATCAACATGCTACGTACACTATATCTTGGTAAATCACATTGTCAACATGCTATGTACCCTATCTATTGGTAAATCATATTATCAACATGCTATGTACCTTATCTATTGGTAAATCATATTATCAACATGCTATGTACCCTATCTATTGGTAAATCATATTATCAACATGCTATGTACCTTATCTATTGGTAAATTATATTATCAACATGCTATGCACCCTGTCTATTGGTAAATCACATTATCAACATGCTATGCACCCTGTCTATTGGTAAGTCATATTATCAACATGCTATGCACCCTGTCTATTGGTAAGTCACATTATCAACATGCTATGTACCTTATCTATTGGTAAATCATATTATCAACATGCTATGTATCTTATCTATTGGTAAATCATATTATCAACATGCTATGTACCTTATCTATTGGTAAATCATATTATCAACATGCTATGTACCTTATCTATTGGTAAGTCATATTATCAACATGCTATGTATCCTATCTATTGGTAAATCATATTATCAACAAGGCATGAGCTTATCTTTTAGCAAATTACATTATCAATTTGCTATGAGCTTTACAGTAACTGTTTGTAAACCAAATTACCTACCCGCTATATCAAGCAACTTGTGTCGTTAAACCACATATTCCAAAAGCTTCGTGACTTAAGGCCGATGTGAAGGTCACTGATGTCTGGACATACAACTTGCAGTGGTCACAACTAAGTGACATGTGAACAGGGGTCGTCTGCACAGTCCTTACAATGACAGTACACACACCGCCTTGTGGTACACAGACACACACATTGACAAAATAGACAGATAACTAAACAAATGAACAGATGAATAAATACAAAAACAAATGAAGTGAAATCACAATCACAAAAACTATCGATAAGCCCAGAAGAAAAATCAGAGAAACTTGAGAGATGCTGAAAAAAATGTGTCCCAATAAGCACAAATAGAAATGCCGGTTATAAACTCTTTAACATACATCATGTGCAATTATTTCTCTTACCTTCTCTGTTAGGTGAGTGAAAATCTTCATACACAGAAAACAATGGGGAAAAGTGGGTGGTGGTGTGCTCTGGCAAACTGCAGGGACAGCATCCTGCATTTTATGTAGAAAAAATCACATGGGCAAAGTTGATAATACATAATAGTAAAAAAAACAACTGGGAACAAAAATGTTAGCGCCACTGTACTTGTTTTACTGGGAAGAGCGAGCAACCAGCATTTCACAAAAACAAAAACAAAACAAACAAGAAAAGGTTGATTGCAGAAGGGCCAATATCCAAGACAATATGGATGGGATGTAGTGGTGTCCTTTTACTCATCAGTCTTAGAGCTGTCCATAGGCATTATCTGCACATACAGAAAAGAGTAATGTTTTGTGAGCAGTCTATTCTACATGATCTTTTGTATTCTAGTGTCTGTTTGCATGTGTGCATGCACATGTGAATATATACATATCTATATATATATACACAACACACACACACACACACACAATATATATATATATATATATATATATATATATATGTGTGTGTGTGTGTGCGTGTGTGTGTGTATATGTGTGCGTGTGTGTATTTATAATCATACATATCTAGTCATTTTACCCCAAGGGCCGAAATATAGAAACAAATCAGTATTTAGAAATAAATCTTGTTGAGTGTCTTCTACAATGAATGTGTGTGTGTGTGTGTGTGTGTGTGTGTGTGTGTGTGTGTGTGTGTGTGTGTGTGTGTGTGTGTGTGTGTGTGTGTGTGTGTGTGTGTATGTGTGTGTGTGTGTGTGTGTGTGTGTGTGCGCGCGCGCGCACACGAACTCAGAACATATTTATGTGCGCAGAAAACTCCAAGATAGGGCTTTTAAGACACTAATCAGTTTTAACCGATTCATGTGTGAGAGTGTGTGTGTGAAGTGTATGTGTGTTGTGTGTGTGTGTGTGTGGTGTGGTGTGTGTGTGTGTGTGTGTGTGTGTGTGTGTGTGTGTGTGTGACATACACTGCCCATGTCAATGCGAATACATGAATTCTCAGGTGAGTTTTTCAGAAAACATTCCACAAAGAACTATCTAACATTTTAACTGAAATTCTCCCCAGACACATGTACACTCAACACAAAACTGTAGTCGAACGCTGCAGGTGGCTGCATCTACCACGTCCAATCGACCCCAGGATATTATCACTAGGAAGCGTAGAGTGCGACTTTGTCATGCTGTATCAAACTGCATCAATTCAATCAAACAAAAACTCATTAGCACCATTACTGTCATGAACTACTGTGATCATATTCACTGTTGTGCATATCATTTCAGCGTTGTAATAAACTGTCCCAGTTGTTGTGGTCATTATGTGCCCTGATCTCACGGTGATTTCATTTTCTTCTGTCGTTACATGGTCCAGCAGCTCACTTGCTGAAAAGCACGGTTGTGGTAAAGCAGAAACAGTGGGTTCCCTGTCGCTTTGGTGTAGTGGTTAACATAATGGACTACCGACTGAACGGTTGTTGGTTCGAATCCCCACCAGTCCTTCAAAAATCAGTGTGGGATTTTTCGGCTCCAACTGGCTCCTACCCAGAGTTGGGCGTGCTATGGGCTCTTTGGGAAGACTGGAACCACACAGTGGAGTCTCATCCACTTCACGGATGTGTCGTTGAGGGTGTTGCTCAAATTGTCTGACCAGCACCACAGGTGTCTGTATATGTCAGGCCAGGTTGACGCCAGGATACATTATGATAGTAAGTATAGATTAGAGCCCTGTCACACAGTCTCAATCCTAGATGGAACTCCATAGAATCATGATTATCATCCTTACTGACACCATCATCATCGCATTGGAAAACTGTGCCACCTTCTGTGGCCAAGGTGGCATTGAAAATGGGGAGGTGGGGGGGAGGTAAGCACAGAGATGAAGTCCCTGAGTGCGATGATACTTAAGAAAAAAAGGAAAGAACTGGTGGGTTCAAACCGTGTATGGGCGTTTTACTTGTGTCTGGTTGGTTCTGTAGCTGGACAGAGCCAGGGACTCAAGATCTTCAAGGGCTTTTTGAAATCTGTTGCTTACTGTTTTAGGCATCGCCATTTTCGCACCTCTGTATTTTGTTCTTTTTGCAACCGGGAAGGCTGCATATTTCTCAGCATTAATCTGCAGAGCGCTTCTTTGTTTTCTGACGTCACTGTAGACGACAGAGACGACGTCAGCACTTTAAAATTGTCTGTTACTTCTTGGAGAAGGATTATGATCTACTTTCCCCAAATACTAAGCAGAACGGTCGCTTTTCCGTCGCCATATCGACAGGGGAAGTTACTGTGAGCAAAAAGGCTACAGAGCCTTTGCGCACTACATTGTTAAGTACACCCTTGTGTCCCCTTCATAGTTTGTGGAGTGCTTAGCATTTTATGTCCGACATTACTATGTCCTCGTGGAGGGCAAAAATAGTTATGCACTGCCTAAGTTGCGCACCCTTCATACACCCGGGCCCCTGATGTCTCGACTTCTGTCGTAAGCCACAAAATAAAAACTGGCCTGTTCATTACCCATCTGAATGATTCTCCTATTTGGTGGTGTCAACCTAGTATTTCATGGCGCCTGTCCTGCCCCATCATCACCCACTCTCTGTTTCAAGACAGTTGTTGAAGACAGCTGCAGCGCACAGGGTTTTGCGCTGGCTTTAGAAGTCTGCCATGTATTTGATGTCGAGTTTGAGTGAAGCGCATGCGAAGCTGTGTGAGTGTGATCTGCTGTAGGGAAAATTCGTGCCAGAGCTTCTGGTGTTGGCGATTTGTGGGGATTATGTTGAGGGCTACTTAATCCTTTTGACTCCCACACACTGTCCACTATCTTCCTGCATTGTAAACCATGCTAGCAAAGCAAAAACTTATTCCTTGGACTCCCTCACCCTATTCTTCAGTTTCCTGCAGAAAGCCGGTGGATAGGGTGAGGGAGTCAAAGATTACAGTTTTTGCAGTTGGTGGATAAGGTGTGGGAGGCAAAGAGTTAATCGGGGGACACTCGCTCAGTCTGGTTCCGTGACTAAGTGATTACTGTCGTCAGGAGGCTTAGTAGATAATGTCACAAGGAAAAGCAGTACTGAACACAAAGTGACACTGACAGTAGTGCAGTAGTAGATAATGTCACAAGGAAAGGTAGTACTGAAAACAAAGTGACACTGACAGTAGTGCAGTAGTAGATAATGTCACAAGGAATGGTAGTACTGAACTCAAAGTGACACTGACAATAGTGCAGTAGTAGATAATGTCACAAGGAAAGGTAGTACTGAACACAAAGTGACACTGACAGTAGTGCAGTAGTAGTTAATGTCACAAGGAAAGATAGTACTGAACACAAAGTGACACTGACAGTAGTGCAGTAGTAGATAATGTCACAAGGAAAGGTAGTACTGAACTCAAAGTGACACTGACAGTAGTGCAGTAGTAGATAATGTCACAAAGAAAGGTAGTACTGAACACAAAGTGACACTGACAGTAGTGCAGTAGTAGATAATGTCACAAGGAAAGGTAGTACTGAACTCAAAGTGACACTGACAGTAGTGCAGTAGTAGATAATGTCACAAGGAAAGGTAGTACTGAACACAAAGTGACACTGACAGTAGTGCAGTAGTACATGTAGATAATGTCACAAGGAAAGGTAGTACTGAACTCAAAGTGACACTGACAGCAGTGCAGTAGTACATGTAGATAATGTCACAAGGAAAGGTAGTACTGAACACAAAGTGACACTGACAGTAGTGCAGGGGTACATAATGTCACAAGGAAAGGTAGTACTGAACTCAAAGTGACACTGACAGTAGTACATGTAGATAATGTCACAAGGAAAGGTAGTACTGAACTCAAAGTGACACTGACAGTAGTACATGTAGATAATGTCACAAGGAAAGGTAGTACTGAACTCAAAGTGACACTGCCAGTAGTGCAGTAGCACGTGTAGATAATGTCACAAGGAAAGGTAGTACAGAACACAAAGTGACACTGACAACAGTGCAGAAATAGATAATGTCACAAGGAAAGGAAGTACTGAACACAAAGTGACACTGACAGCAGTGCAGTAGTAGATAATGTCACAAGGAAAGGTAGTACTGAACTCAAAGTCACACTGACAACAGTGCAGTAGTAGATAATGTCACAAGGAAAGGTAGTACTGAACAGAAAGTGACACTGACAGTAGTGCAGTAGTACATGTAGATAATGTCACAAGGAAAGGTAGTACTGAACACAAAGTGACACTGACAACAGTGCAGTAGTAGATAATGTCACAAGGAAAGGTAGTACTGAACTCAAAGTGACACTGACAGTAGTGCAGTAGTAGATAATGTCACAAGGAAAGGTAGTACTGAACACAAAGTGACACTGACAGTAGTGCAGTAGTAGATAATGTCACAAGGAAAGGTAGTACTGAACTCAAAGTGACACTGACAACAGTGCAGTAGTACATAATGTCACAAGGAAAGGTAGTACTGAACACAAAGTGACACTGACAACAGTGCAGTAGTAGATAATGTCACTAGGAAAGGTAGTACTGAACACAAAGTGACACTGACAGTAGTGCAGTAGTAGATAATGTCACAAGGAAAGGTAGTACTGAACACAAAGTGACACTGACAACAGTGCAGTAGTAGATAATGTCACAAGGAAAGGTAGTACTGAACTCAAAGTGACACTGACAGTAGTGCAGTAGTACATGTAGATAATGTCACAAGGAAAGGTAGTACTGAAAACAAAGTGACACTGACAGTAGTGCAGTAGTAGATAATGTCACAAGGAAAGGTAGTACTGAACACAAAGTGACACTGATAGATAATGTCACAAGGAAAGGTAGTACTGAACACAAAGTGACACTGACAGTAGTGCAGTAGTAGATAATGTCACAAGGAAAGGTAGTACTGAACACAAAGTGACACTGACAGTAGTGCAGTAATAGATAATGTCACAAGGAAAGGTAGTACTGAACTCAAAGTGACACTGACAACAGTGCAGTAGTAGACAATGTCACAAGGAAAGGAAGCACTGAACTCAAAGTGACACAGACAGTAGTGCAGTAGTAGATAATGTCACAAGGAAAGGTAGCACTGAACTCAAAGTGACACTGACAGTAGTGCAGTAGTAGATAATGTCACAAGGAAAGGTAGTACTGAACTCAAAGTGACACTGACAGTAGTGCAGTAATAGATAATGTCACAAGGAAAGGTAGTACTGAACACAAAGTGACACTGACAACGGTGCAGTAATAGATAATGTCACAAGGAAAGGTAGTACTGAACTCAAAGTGACACTGACAGTAGTGCAGTAGTAGATAATGTAACAAGGAAAGGTAGTACTGAACACAAAGTGACACTGACAACAGTGCAGTAATAGATAATGTCACAAGGAAAGGTAGTACTGAACTCAAAGTGACACTGACAGTAGTACATGTAGATAATTGTTAGACCTCTTCTAAAAAAGACGACTCTTGACCCTGAGAATTTGAAAAACTATAGACCTGTGTCAAATCTTCCATTTCTTTCCAAGGTCTTAGAGAAAGTTGTTCTCAACCAGCTGTTAAACCACCTTCATTCCAATAACCTTGTCTATCCCCTTCAGTCTGCTTACCGTTCTGCACATAGCACCGAGACTGCTCTTCTCAAAATCTGCAACGACTTACTGACTACTCTTGACTCTAACAATGTATCACTTTTGACTCTCTTGGACCTATCTGCTGCCTTTGACACTATTGACCACTCTATCCTTCTCTCCCGTCTGCATCACTCTTTTGGGCTCCATGATACTGTCTTGAATTGGTTTCATTCTTACATCACCGATCGTCTGCAAGTAGTTTCTGTCAATGGTTTTTCTTCTAATGCTTCCTGTCTGACCTATGGAGTGCCACAGGGATCTGTTCTGGGCCCCCTACTTTTCATTCTCTACACCTATCCTGTCTCCTCTATTGTCCAAGAACACCTACTTCAGCATCATTCTTTCTCGGATGACAATCAGCTGTATGTCTCTGGGCCTCTCCCTGACCTTCCCCTCATGATCCAAAACACCCAATCTTGTGTAGCCGACCTGAAGGATTGGATGACTGAAAACAAACTGAAATTGAATGAAGAGAAATCCGAATTGATCTTGATCACCCCACCCAAACTCCAAAATCACCCCTCTCTTCCAACCTCCATCACACTTGTTGACTCGTCTATCACTCTCTCCTATTCTGCCCGTAACCTTGGTGTAACTCTTGACCAAACCCTGTCCTTCCATCTGCATGTTAGCAACGTTTGTCGGACTTGTTTTCTTGAACTCCGCCGAATTGCTTCTATCCGCCATCTCCTCTCAGAAGACACGACAAAGACTCTTGTCTGTGCACTTGTTCTATCTCGTCTTGATTACTGTAATGCTCTTTTGTCTGGTTCCCCCTCTCACCTCATTAACAAACTTCAGAAAGTTCAAAATCATGCTGCCCGTCTCATCTTCCGCTCTTCAAAATTTAACCATGTTACGCCATTGCTCTGTTCTCTTCACTGGCTCCCGGTTCAGCAAAGAATATCCTACAAGATTGCCTGTCTCTGCTTCAAATCTATTGAGTCTTCCTGTCCTGAGTATCTCGCCCATCTGTTACATCTCTACACGCCATCTCGAGCTTTGCGGTCCTCATCCGACACCCGTCTCTATAGTATCCCCATAGTCCGCACTAAAAGGTTTGGGCAGCGTTCTTTTTCCTATCAAGCTCCAACTATCTGGAATCAGCTACCTCGCTCACTCAGATACTCACACTCTCTGTCCACATTCAAACGCTCCCTCAAAACTCATCTGTTTCCCAAATAACTGGTAATTTCTGCCCCCCTCCCCCCATGTAACGTAATGTTGGCTTTATAATGTCTTAGTGTCAATGTGTCATTGCATTTGCATGTCGTGCTGTGTGTGTGTGTGTGTGTGTGTGTGTGCGTGTGCGTGTGTGTGTGTGTGTGTGTGTGTGTGCGTGTGTGTGTTTGTGGGCGTGTGTGTGCGTGCTTGTGATTTCGGTTATATGTTTTGCCATTGTTAACGCCTAGGGCATTAATTTGATTAGGCGTACTAAATGTTCATAATAATAATAATAATAATAATAATGGCATAAGGAAAGGTAGTACTAAACTCAAAATGACAATGACAACAGTGCAGTAGTAGATAATGTCACAAGGAAAGGTAGTACTGAATTCAAAGTGACACTGACAATAGTGCAGTAGTAGATAATGTCACAAGGAAAGGTAGTACTGAAAACAAAGTGACACTGACAACAGTGCAGTAATAGATAATGTCACAAGGAAAGGTAGTACTGAACACAAAGTGACACTGACAACAGTGCAGTAATAGATAATGTCACAAGGAAAGGTAGTACTGAACACAAAGTGACACTGACAGTAGTACAGTAGTAGATAATGTCACAAGGAAAGGTAGTACTGAACACAAAGTGACACTGACAGTAGTGCAGTAGTAGATAATGTCACAAGGAAAGGTAGTACTGAACACAAAGTGACACTGACAACAGTGCAGTAATAGATAATGTCACAAGGAAAGGTAGTACTGAACTCAAAGTGACACTGACAGCAGTGCAGTAGTGCAGTAGTAGATAATGTCACAAGGAAAGGTAGTAGTGAACTCAAAGTGACACTGACAGTAGTGCAGTAGTGCAGTAATAGATAATGTCACAAGGAAAGGTAGTACTGAACACAAAGTGACACTGACAACAGTGCAGTAGTAGATAATGTCACAAGGAAAGGTAGTACTGAACACAAAGTGACACTGACAGTAGTACAGTAATAGATAATGTCACAAGGAAAGGTAGTACTGAACTCAAAGTGACACTGACAGTAGTGCAGTAGTAGATAATGTCACAAAGAAAGGTAGTACTGAACACAAAGTGAAACTGACAACAGTGCAGTAGTAGATGATGTCACAAGGAAAGGTAGTACTGAACTCAAAGTGACACTAACAGTAGTGCAGTAATAGATAATGTCACAAGGAAAGGTGGTACTGAACACAAAGTGACACTGACAACAGTGCAGTAGTAGATAATGTCACAAGGAAAGGTAGTAATGAACTCAAAGTGACACTGACAGTAGTGCAGTAGTAGATAATGTCACAAGGAAAGGTAGTACTGAACACAAAGTGACATTGACACAAAGTGACACTGAGAACAGTGCAGTAGTAGATAATGTCACAGGGAAAGGTAGTACTGAACACAAAGTGACACTGACAACAGTGCAGTAGTAGATAATGTCACAAGGAAAGGTAGTACTGAACACAAAATGATACTGATAGATAATGTCACAAGGAAAGTAGTACTGAACACAAGTGACATGATAGTAATGCAAGTAGTAGATAATGTCACAAGGAAAGATAGTACTGAACAAAGTGACACTGATAATGTCACAAGGAAAGATAGTACTGAACACAAAGTGACACTGACAGTAGTGCAGTAGTAGATAATGTCACAAGGAAAGGTAGTACTGAACTCAAAGTGACACTGACAACATTGCAGTAAAGATAATGTCACAAGGAAAGGAAGCACTGAACTCAAAGTGACACTGACAATAGTGCAGTAGTAGATAATGTCACAAGGAAAGGTATTACTGAACTCAAAGTAACACTGACAACAGTGCAGTAGTAGATAATGTCACAAAGAAAGGTAGTACTGAACTCAAGTGACACTGACAGTAGTGCAGTAGTACATGAATAATGTCAAAGGAAAGGTAGTACTGAACAAAGTGACACTGACAGTAGTGCAGAGTAGATAATGTCAAGGAAAGGTAGTATGAACACAAAGTGACACTGATAGATATGTCACAAGGAAAGGTAGTACTGAACACAAAGTGACATGACATAGTGCAGTAGTAGATAAGTCACAAGGAAAGGTAGTAATGAATCAAAGTGACACTGACAGTAGTAGATAATGTCACAAGGAAAGAAGGTAAAACTCAAAGTGACACTGACAGTAGTGCAGTAGTAGATAATGTCACAAGTAAAGATAGTACTGAACTCAAAGTGACACTGACAGTAGTGCAGTAATAGAAATGTCAAAGGAAAGGTAGTATGAACACAAAGTGACACTGACAACAGTGCAGTAATAGATTATGTCACAAGGAAAGGTAGACTGAACTCAAAGTGACACTGACAATAGTGCAGTATAGATAATGTCACAAGGAAAGGTAGTACGAACACAAAGTGACACTGACAACGTGCAGTAGTAGATAAGTCACAGGAAAGGTAGTACTGAACTCAAAGTGACACTGACAGTAGTGCATAGTAATAATGTCACAAGGAAAGGTAGTACTGACAAAGTGACATTGATAGATAATGTCAAAGGAAGGTACACTGAACAAAGGACACGAAGTAGTGCAGTATAGATAATGTCACAAGGAAAGGTAGTACTGAACTCAAAGTGACACTGAAATATGAAAGTACAAAGGTAGTAGAACACAAAGTGAACTGACAAGTGAGTAGAATATGTCACAAGGAAAGGTAGTACTGAACTCAAAGTGACACTGACAGAGTGCAGTATAGATAATGTCACAAGGAAGGTAGTACTGAACACAAAGTGACACTGACAACAGTGCAGTAATAGATAATGTCACAAGGAAAGGTAGACTGAACTCAAGTGAACTGACATGTGCAGTAGTAGATAATGTCACAAGGAAAGGTAGTACTGAACTCAAGTGACACTGACAGTAGTGCAATAATAGATAGTCACAAGGAAAGGTAGTACTGAACTCAAAGTGACACTGATAGTAATGCATAGAAAGGTAGTATGACCAAGGACCTGAATTCCTATCTGAACCAAAGGACACTGCAGGTCATAATATTCCAAGAAAGGTAGTATGACCAAGTGCTGCAGTAGTCATGTATTTCCAGGGGGTCGAACGTGAACGACATATGCAGTACTAGATAATGTCACAAGGAAAGGTAGTACTGAACACAAAGTGACACTGATAGATAATGTCACAAGGAAAGGTAGTACTGAACCAAAGTGACACTGACAGTAGTGCATAGTGATAATGTCACAAGGAAAGGTAGTACTGAACACAAAGTGACACTGACAGTAGTGAGTAAATATGCCAAGAATGATCACAAGGAAATGAGTATGAGCAAAGGAATGACAAGAATAGTATGACAAGTGAAGATAATGTCACAAGGAAAGGTAGTACTGAACTCAAAGTGACACTGACAAGTGCAGTAGAAGTAGATAATGTCACAAGGAAAGGTAGTACTGAACCAAAGTGACACTGACAACAGTGCAGTAGTAGATAATGTCACAAGAAAGGTAGTACTGAACTCAAAGTGACACTGACAGTAGTGCAGTAGTAGTAATAATGTCACAAGGAAAGGTAGTACTGAACCAAAGTGACACTGACAAGTGCAGTATAGATAATGTCACAAGGAAAGGTAGTACTGAACCAAAGTGACACTGATAGAATAATGTCACAAGGAAAGGTAGTACTGAACACAAAGTGACACTGACAGTAGTGCAGTAGTAGATAATGTCACAAGGAAAGGTAGTACTGAACTCAAAGATGACAATGCAGTAGTAGATAATGTCACAAGGAAAGTAGTACTGAACTCAAAGTGACACTGACAAGTAGTGCAGTAGTAGATAATGTCACAAGGAAAGATAGTACTGAACTCAAGTGACACTGACAAGTGCAGTAGTAGATAATGTCACAAGGAAAGGTAGTACTGAACTCAAAGTGACACTGACATAGTGCAGTAGTAGATAATGTCACAAGGAAAGGTAGTACTGAACCAAAGTGACACTGACATAGTGCAGTAGTAGATAATGTCACAAGGAAAGGTAGTACAACACAAAGTGACACTGACAAAGTGCAGTAGTAGATAATGTCACAAGGAAGTAGTACTGAACTCAAAGTGACACTGACAGTAGTGCAGAGTAGATAATGTCACAAGGAAAGGTAGTACTGAACCAAAGTGACTGAACATGATAGATAATGTACAAGGAAAGGTAGTACTGAACACAAAGTGACACTGACAGTAGTGCAGTAGTAGATAATGTCACAAGGAAAGGTAGTACTGAACTCAAAGTGACACTGAAGAGCAGTGCATAGTAGATAATGTCACAAGGAAAGGTAGTACTGAACACAAAGTGACACTGAACAGTGCAGTAGTAGATAATGTCACAAGAAAGGTAGTACTGAACTCAAAGTGACACTGACAGTAGTGAGTATAATAATGTCACAAGGAAAGGTAGTACTGAACACAAAGTGACACTGACAAGTGCAGTATAGAAATGTCACAAGGAAAGGTAGTACTGAACTCAAGTGAACTGACAGTGCAGTAGTAGATAATGTCACAAGGAAAGGTAGTACTGAACTCAAAGTGACACTGACAGTAGTGCATAAGATAAGTCACAGGAAAGGTAGTACTGAACTCAAAGTGACACTGAGTAAGATAATGTCACAAGGAAAGGTAGTACTGAACCAAAGTGACACTGACAGTAGTGCAGTAGAATAATGTCACAAGGAAAGGTAGTACTGAACTCAAAGTGACACTGACAGAGTCAAGTGATAATGTCACAAGGAAAGGTAGTACGAACACAAGTGACACTGACAGTAGTGCTAGAATAGATAATGTCACAGGAAAGGTAGTACTGAACACAAAGTGACACTGACAGTAGTGCAGTAGTAGATAATGTCACAAGGAAAGGTAGTTACTTGAACACAAAGTGACACGATAGAATAATGTCACAAGGAAAGGTAGTACTGAACACAAAGTGACACTGACAGTAGTGCAGTAGTAGATAATGTCACAAGGAAAGGTAGTACTGAACAAAGTGACACTGACAAGTGAGTATAGATAATGTCACAAGGAAAGGTAGTACTGAACCAAAGTGACACTGACAGTAGTGCAGTAGTAAATAATGTCACAAGGAAAGGTAGTAATGAACACAAGTGACACTGACAACAGTGCAGTAGAATGAATAATGTCACAAGGAAAGGTAGTACTGAACTCAAAGTGACACTGACAGTAGTGCAGTAGTAGATAATGTCACAAGGAAAGGTAGTACTGAACACAAAGTGACACTGACATAGTGCAGTAGTAGATAATGTCACAAGGAAAGGTAGTACTGAACACAAAGTGACACTGACAACAGTGCATAGTAGATAATGTCACAAGGAAAGGTAGTACTGAACTCAAAGTGACACTGACAGTAGTGCAGTAGTCATAGTAGATAATGTCACAAGGAAAGGTAGTACTGAACACAAAGTGACACTGACAACAGTGCAGTATAGAATAATGTCACAAGGAAAGGTAGTACTGAACTCAAAGTGACACTGACAGTAGTGCAGTAGTAGATAATGTCACAAGGAAAGGTAGTACTGAACTCAAAGTGACACTGACAGTAGTGCAGTAGTAGATAATGTCACAAGGAAAGGTAGTACTGAACACAAAGTGACACTGATAAGATGAATGTCACAAGGAAAGGTAGAGACTGAACTCAAAGTGACACTGACAGTAGTGCAGAGTAGATAATGTCACAAGGAAAGGTAGTACTGAACCAAAGTGACACTGACAACAGTGCAGTAGTAGATAATGTCACAAGGAAAGGTAGTACTGACTGACACTACAAAAGAATGACAGACATAGTGCAGTGATGTAGATAATGTCACAAGGAAAGGTAGTACTGAACACAAAGTGCACTGACATACTTTGTCACAAAGGCTGACAGTGACACTGCAAGTGCAGTAGTAGATAATGTCACAAGGAAAGGTAGAGGCCTCAAATTTTCTCCAGCATGCATTGTGAGGCAGTGCTCACTTTTCTCCTCCTACTTTACATTCCAAAATTCTCAATAGGATTAGGAACACATTCCAGCTGGGTACAATGGCCAAACATACCTTGAACTGCAGGTTTTTTTTTGGTACATCTTTCAAGGGCATCGTGGAGCAATTTACATCGCTGTTCAAGTTTTCCCTGTGGGACGCAGAAACACTCGCACAGGTTCTCCTTGAACACTTTCTGGGGACGCAGAAAGGATACTGGAATACACACAGCGTAGCAGTTATCAGTGTTGTCAGTCTGTCTGATTTCTGTCATTGATCAGTTCGTATTACACATGAAGGATCTGTTTGTGTGTGGCCTCCACCCTCATATGGTGTGCGTAAAGGCTGCCTCAACCCTGAGGTTGTCAGAAAACGATATGGCAGAAACTTCAATTTTTACTGGGGCCAACATTATGAAGGCAGTGACGAATCCTTATTCCTCGCAGCTGCACATTCCCCACCTCTGAAAGCGGCTAGGTGTCCATTAACCCTTTGACTCCGCAACCTGTCCATCACCTTCCTGCTTGAAGCTGTTGGATGGGGTGAAGGAGTCAAAGGGCTAAGTTTTTGCCTTGCTAGCCAGATTGACAATGCAGATGTTGGTGGACAGGGTGGGGGAGCCAAAGGGTTAAGTTTTTGCCTTGCTAGCCAGATTGACAACGCAGGATGCTGGTGGACAGGGTGAGAGAGTCAAAGGGTTAAGTTTTTGCCTTGCTAGCCGGGTTGACACTACAGGATGCTGGTGGACAGGGTGAGGGAGTCAAAGGGTTAAGTTTTTGCCTTGCTAGCCGGGTTGACACTACAGGATGCTGGTGGACAGGGTGAGGGAGTCAAAGGGTTAAGTTTTTGCCTTGCTAGCCCGGTTGACACTACAGGATGTTGGTGGACAGGGTAAGAGAGTCAAAGGGTTAACTGTACTGACCTTTAAATCGCTCATGGACCTGGCTTTGTCCATTGCAGCTTTGGAGTAGAACATAATACTGTCCACAGGGTTCTTGTCCTTCTTCCCAAAATCCAGTTTTGCGAACTGAAAGCACAGCATAATTTCTCAAACGTCATGGAGGACAAGCTGAGCCAAAGAACAAGTTGCATTTAACTTTCTCTATATCTTGAACAAAACAAAACAAAAACAAAACAAAAAACCAAAAGCCTTAGCTAAAACAACAACTCACACAACGAAGCCAAAAACACGCAGCCAATGATCACTTTGATGACGATCATGCGAAAGGTCGAAATGTCGACAACTTTCGTTTAACTGACTAATAACAATCAACTAATGTCAACAAAGACAAAATCCAAAGATGGCTGACATCAAAGCAGACAATGATACTAAAAACACTTACAATCGGACGTGAACCATCAACAGCAAACACAAACAGACGTGAACCATCAACAGTTACAAACAGACGTGAACCATCAACAGCAAACACAAACTGACGTGACAATCAACAGCAAACACAAACAGACGTGAACCATCAACAGCAAACACAAACTGACAGTAACCATCAACAGCAAACACAAACTGACAGTAACCATCAACAGCAAACACAAACTGACAGTAACCATCAACAGCAAACACAAACTGACAGTAACCATCAACAGCAAACACAAACTGACGTGAACCATCAACAGCAAACAGTTACAAACAGACATGAACCATCAACAGCAAACAGTTACAAACAGACATGAACCATCAACAGCAAACACAAACTGACGTGAACCATCAACAGCAAACAGTTACAAACAGACGTGAACCATCAACAGCAAACACAAACAGACGTGAACCATCAACAGCAAACACAAACAGAC
The DNA here is from genome assembly GCA_030674185.1 of Monoplex corrugatus. Classification (NCBI taxonomy): domain Eukaryota; kingdom Metazoa; phylum Mollusca; class Gastropoda; order Littorinimorpha; family Ranellidae; genus Monoplex; species Monoplex corrugatus. The sequence continues at coordinate 84,792,247 of JAPXFY010000014.1, forward strand.
GTGAACCATCAACAGCAAACAGTTACAAACAGACGTGAACCATCAACAGCAAACAGTTACAAAACTGACGTGAACCATCAACAGCAAACAGTTACAAACTGACGTGAACCATCAACAGCAAACTGTTACAAACAGACGTGAACCATCAACAGCAAACTGTTACAGACATGAACCATCAACAGCAAACTGTTACAAACAGACATGAACCATCAACAGCAAACTGTTACAGACATGAACCATCAACAGCAAACTGTTACAAACAGACGTGAACCATCAACAGCAAACACAAACAGACATGAACCATCAACAGCAAACACAAACAGACGTGAACCATCAACAGCAAACTGTTACAAACAGACGTGAACCATCAACAGCAAACAGTCACAAACTGACGTGAACCATCAACAGCAAACAGTTACAAACTGACGTGAACCATCAACAGCAAACTGTTACAAACTGACGTGAACCATCAACAGCAAACAGTCACAAACAGACGTGAACCATCAACAGCAAACTGTTACAGACATGAACCATCAACAGCAAACAGTCACAAACTGACGTGAACCATCAACAGCAAACAGTTACAAACAGACATGAACCATCAACAGCAAACAGTTACAGACATGAACCATCAACAGCAAACTGTTACAAAACAGACATGATACCATCAACAGCAAACAGTTACAAACTGACGTGAACCATCAACAGCAAACAGTACAAACTGACGTGAACCATCAACAGCAAAACAGTCTCACAAACAGACGTGAACCATCAACAGCAAACAGTCACAAACAGACATGAACCATCAACAGCAAACAGTTACAGACATGAACCATCAACAGCAAACAGTTACAAACAGACATGAACCATCAACAGCAAACAGTTACAAACTGACGTGAACCATCAACAGCAAACAGTTACAAACAGACGTGAACCATCAACAGCAAACAGTTACAAACTGACGTGAACCATCAACAGCAAACAGTTACAAAACTGACGTGAACCATCAACAGCAAACTGTTACAAACAGACGTGAACCATCAACAGCAAACTGTTACAAACAGACGTGAACCATCAACAGCAAACAGTTACAAACAGACGTGAACCATCAACAGCAAACGTTACAAACAGACATGAACCATCAACAGCAAACAGTTAACAGACATGAACCATCAACAGCAAACAGTTAACAGACATGAACCATCAACAGCAAACAGTTAACAGACATGAACCATCAACAGCAAACAGTTACAAAGACATGAACCATCAACAGCAAACAGTTACAAAGACTGAACCATCAACAGCAAACAGTTACAAACGACTGAACCATCAACAGCAAACAGTTACAAACTGACGTGAACCATCAACAGCAAACAGTTACAAACTGACGTGAACCATCAACAGCAAACTGTTACAAACTGACGTGAACCATCAACAGCAAACAGTTACAAGACATGAACCATCAACAGCAAACAGTTACAAACTGACGTGAACCATCAACAGCAAACAGTTACAAACTGACATGAACCATCAACAGCAAACTGTTACAAACTGACGTGAACCATCAACAGCAAACTGTCACAAACTGACGTGAACCATCAACAGCAAACAGTCACAAACTGACGTGAACCATCAACAGCAAACTGTTACAAACTGACGTGAACCATCAACAGCAAACTGTTACAAACTGACGTGAACCATCAACAGCAAACACAAACTGACGTGAACCATCAACAGCAAACAGTCACAAACTGACGTGAACCATCAACAGCAAACAGTTACAGACATGAACCATCAACAGCAAACAGTTACAGACATGAACCATCAACAGCAAACAGTTACAGACATGAACCATCAACAGCAAACAGTTACAAACTGACGTGAACCATCAACAGCAAACAGTCACAAACTGACAAATAACAAAATCATGAAGAGGATTTACTGAAACCACAGAGGTGTGTTCCCATATACTGTGTGACAACATGGACAAGGGAAGGAACTACGTAAGCTTTCTACTTGTTTGGTTACCTGCAGTGCCACTTGATTTTCTTACTTATGTAAATGTTGTCCCTCAACCCTGAGGTGGCAGCGGGAGTGGGGTAGTGAAGACCCCAACCTGCCTTTTTTGGCTAGCACTACAGAGACGTTGTCTCCTCAACCTTACTGTTTTGGCTTCCCCAACCTTCACTGGGTAATTAGAGGCTTCACGCCAAAGCTGGTTATGAACCACATTCACGACAGTGCAATCAGGCAGACAGGCGTAAGGGAACTGTGCGTCAGCCTCTTCGTCATAATTCTGGTCCAGAGAAAAGATGAGACCTCTGCCACTTCATTTCCCTAACGACGTCAAAGTTTTGGGACAATATTTACCTTTATTTTAAGTAAAATGCTTTTCAGGTAAATTCAGACGTTGAGCACCTGGTACTAAACTGTCTTGTTCTAAATCCAAAACAAGTGTGATTGTCCGCGTTCAAGCAAACAGGAACCAGAAAATACACACACAAAAAAGACTAAGAACGCGTATTTAACACAACAAGACAAGACAGGCGCAAATTTTCGGCCAACTGGCCTTTGTCAAACGTAAGATCACAAACAAACCCCAGATAGAAAAATTAGAAGATAAAAACTGAAACTTCCCTGCTGCTCCATCCAGTGTGAGAAAAGGGAAGTTTTGGTCTTTTTCTCCTAATTTTTGTATCTGGTGTTTGTGATCTTACGTTTGATAAAGGCCAGTTGGCCAAAAATTTGCGCCTGTTTTGTCTTGTATTAAATACGCGTTCTTAATCTTTTCTTTTTTTTTTCTGGTTCTTGCTCTGTTCTAAATGAAAAAAAACAACATTATATTTCATTGTGTTGCCACATGCAGAATGTCGAATATGCATCAAAGATCCTGTAAGTCACTTCGGTGGCTGTCTTATGGAAACATGAAAACATCCAACCTGCATGCCCACCAAAGATGCCGACTACGTAACAACACAATGGAATATGGTCAGCTTGCCTAACAGCTTGAATTCTTTGTGCTCCACCCCAAACACCTGGCTAGCAGATTTAAATATTATACTTTCACTTGATCAGCAAAAGGTAGAACATGTGAATGAATACAAATATTAAGAGACCATTGCATACAATAAGCCAAACTTAAATGCAAACACTGATTTTATTCACAACAAAAAGCCAGTCACAACTTATGTTTTACGCAGACTGTAAACTATAAAACATTCAGTCTACAACTATTCGTGTATTCCATCAATGTTTTATCGGATCTATACCGGCCTTTTTTTTTGTGTCTTGACTTGGTGATCAATCTTTTCAGAACAGAAAACTTTTGAATAATGATGTGATGTGTGTTTTATGATTGTGGATGACAAGCGACAGAATCTGTGCTAGCTGTATAAAAGGCGAGAGGTAACAAAGGTGATAGTGATTGTTGTATGAAAGGTGAAAGGTAACAAAGGTGATAGTGATTGATGTATGAAAGGTGAGAGGTAACAAAGGTGATAGTGATTGTTGTATGAAAGGTAAAAGGTAACAAAGGTGATAGTGATTGTTGTATAAAAGGTGAGAGGTAACAAAGGTGATAGTGATTGTTGTATGAAAGGTGAAAGGTAACAAAGGTGATAGTGATTGTTGTATAAAAGGTGAGAGGAAACAAAGGTGATAGTGATTGTTGTATGAAAGGTGAAAGGTAACAAAGGTGATAGTGATTGTTGTATAAAAGGTGAGAGGTAACAAAGGTGACAGTGATTGTTGTATGAAAGGGAGAGGTAACAAAGGTGATAGTGATTGTTGTATGAAAGGTGAGAGGTAACAAAGGTGATAGTGATTGTTGTATGAAAGGTGAGAGGTAACAAAGGTGATAGTGATTGTTGTATGAAAGGTGAGAGGTAACAAAGGTGATAGTGATTGTTGTATGAAAGGCGAGAGGTAACAAAGGTGAAGGTGATAGTGATTGTTGTATGAAAGGTGAGAAAGGTAACAAAGGTGATAGTGATTGTTGTATGAAAGGGAGAGGTAACAAAGGTGATAGTGATTGTTGTATGAAAGGTAAGAGGTAACAAAGGTGATAGTGATTGTTGTATGAAAGGTGAGAGGTAACAAAGGTGATAGTGATTGTTGTATGAAAGGTGAGAGGTAACAAAGGTGATAGTGATTGTTGTATGAAAGGTCCAGATGTAACAAAGGTGATAGTGATTGTATGTATGAAAGGTGAGAGGTAACAAAGGTGATAGTATTGTTGTATGAAAGGTGAGAGGTAACAAAGGTGATAGTGATTGTTGTATGAAAAGGAGATGTAACAAAGGTGATAGTGATTGTTGTATGAAAGGTGAGAGGTAACAAAGGTGATAGTGATTGTTGTATGAAAGGGAGAGGTAACAAAGGTGATAGTGATTGTTGTATGAAAGGTGAGAGGTAACAAAGGTGATAGTGATTGTTGTATGAAAGGTGAGAGGTAACAAAGGTGATAGTGATTGTTGTATGAAAGGTAAGAGGTAACAAAGGTGATAGTGATTGTTGTATAAAAGGTGAGAGGTAACAAAGGTGATAGTGATTGTTGTATGAAAGGTGAGAGGTAACAAAGGTGATAGTGATTGTTGTATAAAGGTGAGAGGTAACAAAGGTGATAGTGATTGTTGTATGAAAGGTGAGAGGTAACAAAGGTGATAGTGATTGTTGTATGAAAGGTGAGAGGTAACAAAGGTGATAGTGATTGTTGTATGAAAGGTGAGAGGTAACAAAGGTGATAGTGATTGTTGTATGAAAGGTGAGAGGTAACAAAGGTGATAGTGATTGTTGTATGAAAGGGAGGTAACAAAGGTGATAGTGATTGTTGTATGAAAGGTGAAGGTAACAAAGTGATAGTGATTGTTGTATAAAAGGTGAAAGGTAACAAAGGACGATAGTGATTGTTGTATAAAGGGAAAGGTAACAAAGGTGATAGTGATTGTTGTATGAAAGGTGAAAGGTAACAAAGGATGATAGTGATTGTTGTATAAAAGGGAAGGTAACAAAGGTGAAGTGATTGTTGTATAAAGGAAAGGTAACAAAGGTGATAGTGATTGTTGTATAAAAGGTGAAAGGTAACAAAGGGTGATAGTGATTGTTGTATAAAAGGTGAGATGTAACAAAGGGATAGTGATTGTTGTATAAAGGAAAGGTAACAAGGATGAGGTAACAAAGTGATAGTAACAAAGATATGATGTGTATAAAAGGTGAGATGTAACAAAGGTGATAGTGATTGTTGTATAAAAGGTGAAAGGTAACAAAGTGATAGTGATTTTGTATAAAGGTGAGAGGTAACAAGACATAGTGATTGTGTATAAAAGGTAAAGTGTAACAAAGGTGATAGTGATTGTTGTATAAAAGGTGAAAGGTAACAAAGGTGATAGTGATTGTTGTATAAAAGGTGAATGGGAACAAAGGATAGTGATTGTTTGTATAAAAGGTGAAATGTAACAAAGGTGATAGTGATTGTTGTATAAAGGTGAGAGTAACAAAGGTGATAGTGATTGTTGTATAAAGGTGAAGGTAACAAGGTGATAGTGATTGTTGTATAAAGCGAAGGTAACAAAGGTGATAGTGAATTGTTGTATAAAGGTGAGAGGTAACAAAGTGATAGTGATTGTTGTATGAAAGTGGAAGGTAACAAAGGTGATAGTATTGTTGTTTGAAGAAAGTGACGAAAAGGCAAGTAACAAAGAGATAGTTGATTGCTGTATAAAAGGCGAGATGTAACAAAGGTGATAGTAATTGTTGATATGAAAGCCAAAGGTAACAAAGAGTATAGTGATTGCTGTATAAAAGGCGAAAGGTAACAAAGACGAATAGTGATGTGTAGTGAAAATAAAGCGGAAAAGTAAAACAAAGTGACTAGTATTGTTAGCTGGTATAAGGAAAGTGTGATTGTATCATAAGACGCTTATCAGAGATAGTCTGTTGTATAAAAGGCGAGATGTAACAAAGACGACAATGATTGCTGTATAAAGGCCAAAGGTAACAAGCGACAATGATTGCTGTAAAAAGGCCAAAGGTAACAAAGACGACAAAGATTGCTGTATAAAAGGCAGATGTAACAAAGCGATAGTGATAGTGTTGACAGCAGTCACACCCTTGAGCGAAACAACGAACCATCCGCTCTTTTAGACACATAGTTTTGTGTATCAACAGCAAATTAGCTTTTTGCCACAGTTGGTTGTGCTCCTCAACAATTAGTGTGTGATACAAGGGCAGACTGCAAGTGAGAATGGTTTTCTGTTTTCCACAGGGTGCCTACGGCCAAGTGTCAGCCTATGTGTGTACAGTTGTACATAAAAAGCTGCCTGTTCTTCAGGCATTTTTCTCTTGTTTTTTCTTAATTGTGCTTTATAATTGTGTGTACAGTTGTACATAAAAAGCTGCCTGTTCTTCAGGCATTTTTCTCTTGTTGTTTTCTTAATTGTGCTTTATAATTGTGACTAGCACTGCAGCAGCAACTGTGTTTAATTCCTCGTATAGAGACAGTGTTATAAAGTATTTAGAATCTTGAATTGTACAATAACTTGATCGTGTTACCTCTACAACAAATTTGGAGTCATCCAGTTGCTGTCTCCGGTCATGTGGTATTTCTTCCAGAATCTCCGCTTTTATGTCCTCTTTCTGAGAAAGAACAACAATGGCACAAGAGTAAAAACCATCAAGATATATCATTTGCTGACTTCTTAAAGACACACATGGGCAGTAAACAAAATTTAAAAAAAAACATTTGACGTCACATTCATGCCTGTGCACACACACACACACACACACACACACACACACACACACACACACACACACACACACACATATATAATATATATATATATATGCAACGCATACACACCATATGCATACACACACACACACACACACAAAAGAGCGTGTGAGTGCACACACATACACACACACGCACGCACGCACACACACACACTCACACAAACAATAAAGTAGCCCAGTAAAAGAATGTTAACAATCTCTGTGTTCAGTCTGTGTTAAATGTGATTGTTAATTTCAGTGAAAGCTTATGGATCTTTAATCTGCCCCAGTCATCAGGACGTTGTATCGATGAGCGCTGCACCGATGTCTTCATTCTTCACGGCTGTGGGGCAGTGCCTGGGTTGCAGCAAAGTTCCCTCCAGCATTAATATTCTCTGTTCATTTCTTTCATTGTCTGCCTTTCCCCACTGTAAAGTACACGTACTCTGGAGGATGGTATTTGAGAATCCTACAAGATCTTGCTACATTACTAAACTATCTCAACTTTCTCTTCTTAATTGTAGTATTCATAATGACTCACATGTTGTGCGGGTTTTCTTGGCACCTGGCCGGTTGCCACGTGTTCAGTGTAAGAGATGCTGAGGAGTCTTTTGAAGCATTTCTACTCTACCGCCTAAATCTTGTTCTGTAATTCTGCTGTCAAAGTCCATATCTCACATGTATGTAGGAAGATGGAGAGCACGAGCGCATGCAGTGGTTTAAGTTTGGATCTGACAGCAATGGTTTCGTCCCTCCAGACTGGCTGAGGTTTTGATTTTTATCAGTTTAATTCTAAGCGGATAAGACACAGAATACAACATCCAGTGGACTGTCTGAGTCACAAGACTGATGAGAATTGCACAGGTAAAGCCACCAACATCGTCTGATCCCAGGCCCTGTGTACTCATTGGTGGGACTAGTGGGACACAGTAGCAGACAGGATCTTCCATACCTGTCTCCAGGATGCGGTAACAAGGCAGGTATCAGCATATCAGGCATACTAAGGGTGGTCTGGTCTATAATCTTTGACACCCAATTCTTTATCTGCATGAACAGAAACGACTGAAATATGATTTATAAAGTATGCTATGACGGGTGATGTGACAAAAACAAACAGTATGCCATGACAGGTGATGTGACAAAAACAAACAGTATACATTGACAGGTGATGTGACAAAAACAAACAGTATGCCATGACAGGTGATGTGACAAAAACAAACAGTGTGCCATCACAGGTGATGTGACAAAAACAAACAGTATGACATGACAGGTGATGTGACAAAAACAAACAGTATGACATGACATGTGATGTGACAAAAACAGTATACCATGACAGGTGATGTGACAAAAACAAACAGTATGACATGACAGGTGATGTGACAAAAACAAAGAGTATGACATGACAGGTGATGTGACAAAAACAAACAGTATGCCATGACAGGTGATGTGACAAAAACAAACAGTATGACATGACAGGTGATGTGACAAAAACAAACAGTATGACATGACAGGTGATGTGACAAAAACAAACAGTATGACATGACAGGTGATGTGTGACAAAAAACAGTATACCATGACAGGTGATGTGACAAAAACAAACAGTATGCCATGACAGGTGATGTGACAAAAACAAACAGTATGCCATGACAGGTGATGTGACAAAAACAAACAGTATACCATGACAGGTGATGTGACAAAAACAAACAGTATGACATGACAGGTGATGTGACAAAAACAAACAGTATGCCATGACAGGTGATGTGACAAAAACAAACAGTATGACATGACAGGTGATGTGACAAAAACAAACAGTATGCCATGACAGGTGAAGTGACAAAAACAAACAATACACCATGACAGGTGATGTGACAAAAACAAACAGTATACCATTACAGGGATGTGACAAAAACAAACAGTATACCATGACAGGTGATGTGACAAAAGTAAACAGTATGACATGACAGGTGATGTGACAAAAAAACAGTATACCATGACAGGTGATGTGACAAAAACAAACAGTATGCCATGACAGGTGATGTGACAAAAACAAACAGTATGACATGACAGGTGATGTGACAAAAACAAACAGTATGCCATGACAGGTGATGTGACAAAAACAAACAGGATGCCATGACAGGTGATGTGACAAAAACAGTATACCATGACAGGTGATGTGACAAAAACAAACAGTATGACATGACAGGTGATGTGACAAAAACAAACAGTATGACATGACAGGTGATGTGACAAAAACAGTACACCATGACAGGTGATGTGACAAAAACAAACAGTATGACATGACAGGTGATGTGACAAAAACAAACAGTATGACATGACAGGTGATGTGACAAAATAAACAGTATATCCATGACAGGTGATGTGACAAAAACAAACAGTATACCATGACAGGTGATGTGACAAAAAAACAGTATGACATGACAGGTGATGTGACAAAAACAAACAGTATACCATGACAGGTGATGTGACAAAAACAAACAGTATGCCATGACAGGTGATGTGACAAAAACAAACAGTATGACATGACAGGTGATGTGACAAAAACAAACAGTATACCATGACAGGTGATGTGACAAAAACAAACAGTATGACATGACAGGTTATGTGACAAAAATTAACAGTATGACATGACAGGTGATGTGACAAAAAACAGTATACCATGACAGGTGATGTGACAAAAACAAAACAGTATGACATGACAGGTGATGTGACAAAAACAAACAGTATGACATGACAGGTGATGTGACAAAAACAAACAGTATGCCATGACAGGTGATGTGACAAAAACAAACAGTATGACATGACAGGTGATGTGACTAAAACAAACAGTATGACATGACAGGTGATGTGACAAAAACAAACAGTATGCCATGACAGGTGATGTGACAAAAACAAACAGTATGCCATGACAGGTGATGTGACAAAAACAGTATGCCATGACAGGTGATGTGACAAAAAAAAGTATACCATGACAGATGATGTGACAAAAACAAACAGTATGCCATAACAGGTGATGTGACAAAAACAAACAGTATGCTATGACAGGTGATGTGACAAAAACAAATAGTATGCCATGACAGGTGATACGACAAAAACAAACAATATGCCATGACAGGTGATGTGACAAACAAACAATACATACAGTACAAAAACAACGTATGCCATGACAGGTGATGTGACAAAAACAAACAGTATACCATGACAGGTGATGTGACAAAAAACAAACAGTATACCATGACAGGTGATGTGACAAAACAAACAGTATACCATGACAGGTGATGTGACAAAAACAGTAACATGACAGGTAGTGACAAAAACAAACAGTATACCATGACAGGTGATGTGACAAAAAACAGTATACCATGACAGGTGATGTGACAAAAACAAACAGTATACCATGACAGGTGATGTGCACAAAAAAACAGTATGACATGACAGGTGATGTGACAAAAACAAACAGTATACCATGACAGGTGATGTGACAAAAACAAACAGTATGCCATGACAGGTGATGTGACAAAAACAAACAGTATGACATGACAGGTGATGTGACAAAATAAACAGTATACCATGACAGGTGATGTGACAAAAACAAACAGTATACCATGACAGGTGATGTGACAAAAGTAAAACAGTATGACATGACAGGTGATGTGACAAAAACAAACAGTATACCATGACAGGTGATGTGACAAAAACAAACAGTATGCCATGACAGGTGATGTGACAAAAACAAACAGTATGACATGACAGGTGATGTGACAAAAACAAACAGTATGACATGACAGGTGATGTGACAAAAAACAGTATACATGACAGGTGATGTGACAAAAACAAACAGTATGACATGACAGGTATGTGACAAAAATAACAGTATGACATGACAGGTGATGTGACAAAAACAGTATACATGACAGGTGATGTGACAAAAACAAACAGTATGACATGACAGGTGATGTGACAAAAACAAACAGTATGACATGACAGGTGATGTGACAAAAACAAACAGTATGACATGACAGGTGATGTGACAAAAACAAACAGTATGACATGACAGGTGATGTGACAAAAACAACAGTATGCCATGACAGGTGATGTGACAAAAACAAACAGTATGCATGACAGTGATGTGACAAAACAGTACATGACAGGTGATGTGACAAAAACACGTATGCCCATGACAGGTGATGTGACAAAAAACAGTATGCCATGACAGGTGATGTGACAAAAACAAACAGTATGACATGACAGGTGATGTGACAAAAACAAACAGTATGCCATGACAGGTGTGTGCAAAACACATATGCCATGACAGATGTATGTGACAAAAACAGTATGCCATGACAGGTGATGTGACAAAAACAAACAGTATGCCATGACAGATGATGTGACACAAACAGTATGCCATGACTGGTGATGTGACAAACAAACAGTATGCCATGACAGATGATGTGACAAAAACAGTATGCCATGACAGGTGATGTGACAACAAAACAGTATGCCATGACAGTGATGTGATAAAACAGTATGCCATGACAGATGATGTGACAAAAAACAGTATGCCATGACAGATGATGTGACAAAAACAGTATGCCATGACAGTGATGTGATAAAAACAGTATGCCATGACAGGTGATGTGACAAAAACAAACAGTATGCCATGACAGATGATGTGACAAAAACAGTATGCCATGACAGGTGATGTGACACAAACAGTATGCCATGACAGGTGATGTGACAAAAACAAACAGTATGCCATGACAGATGATGTGACAAAAACAAACAGTATGCCATGACAGATGATGTGACACAAACAGTATGCCATGACAGATGATGTGACAAAAACAGTATGCCATGACAGATGATGTGACACAAACAGTATGCCATGACAGGTGATGTGACAAAAACAAACAGTATGCCATGACAGATGATGTGACACAAACAGTATGCCATGACAGGTGATGTGACAAAAACAAACAGTATGCCATGACAGATGATGTGACAAAAACAGTATGCCATGACAGGTGATGTGACACAAACAGTATGCTATGACATGTGATGTGACAAAAACAAACAATATGCCATGACAAGTGATGTGACAAAAACAAATAGTATGCCATGACAGGTGATGTGACAAAAACAAACGGTATGCCATGACAAGAAAGAACTTTGAAGGACCACTCATAATGAAAGATGAAGTTAGAGCAGCATTGAAAAAGATGAAACCAGGAAAAGCCCCAGGACCAGACAACATTGCCACAGGGATCATTGAAACCCTGGAGGAATTCGGTATAGAAAAAATAACAGTCCTCCTAAATGAAATTTACGAGACTGGAAAAAATCCCCAAACATGTCAAAATCAATTTTCATTGCACTTCCAAACAAGACAGGGGCTATAGAATGCAAACTCCATCGTACAATCAGTTTGATGAGTCATGTAACCAAGATCCTATTAAGAATAATCATAATGAGGACAAAGAATAGAATGAAAAGAGAAATAGGAGATGAACAGTGTGGATTTGTGGAAGAGAAAGGAACTATTAATGCCATATACATCCTAAGAACTATCATAGAGAGGTCAATCGAGGTGAACAAGGATTATATATCTATGCTTTGTTGACTATACTAAGGTTTTTGATCGGGTAAGACAGGAAGAATTGATCAACCAACTAGAAAGACAATACTGATGGAAAAGATCTAAGAATAATCAGAAATATGTACTGGGAACAAACAGCTGCAATGAGAATAGAAAACAATGTAAGCTCTTTCCAAAATATCGAAAGAGGAGTCAGACAGGGTTGTGTTTTGTCACCAGATCTGTTTTCACTTTACAGCGAAAACATCATGAAAAACCTAGAAGAAGACCCTGGATTTAAGGTTGGAGGAAAAATGATAAACAACATTTGATAAGCAGATGACACCGTGCTAATTGCAGAAAGTGAAAGGGACCTACAAAACCTTGTGAATATACTTGAAATAGAAAGCAAAGGAAAGGGGTTGGAACTAAACAGCAAGAACACTGAAGTCATGATGATCAGTAAATAACATGAAATCCCCTCATGCAAAATAACAGAAAACGGCACAACCCTGAGACAGGTTGATAAATTTAAATACCTGGGCACGACCATTTCACCAGATGGCAGATGCACATCAGAAATAGCCAGCAGAATCAGCCAAGCAAAAACAACATTCCAAAGATGGAGAGTATTCTTACTAACAAATGCCTATCAGTTAACATCAGGAAGAGTTCTTGAATGTTATATAGAACCAATACTTTTGTATGGTTGCGAAGAGTGGACAGTCAACAAGCAAAGCTTGAACAAGATTGAGGCAGCTGAGATGTGTTTATAAGAAGAATGTTGAGAGTTCCATGGACAGCAAAGAAAACAAATGAGACAGTCTTGATGGAGGCAGACACAAGTAGACCATTCATAAGGAACATTAGGAAAAGGCATGAAACATTCATAGGCCATTTTATGAGGAAAGGGAATTTGAAGCACCTGGTCACAACGGGAAAGCTGGAGGGAAAGAGCACCGGGTAGACCCAGGGAGAAGATACTAGACGGACTTGCAGAGTGGCTGAAGACAGGGAGGGTGGAGGAGATGCTTGAGGCAATAAAAGATAGAGACAGATGGAAGTCCATAATCGCCAATGCCATGTGGCAGGGCACCTGATAGGATGATGAATACATGACGTACATAGCATAACATGTGACAAAAGAAACAGTATGCCATGACAGGTGATGTGACAAAACAAACAGTATGCCATGACAGGTGATGTGACAAAAACAAACAGTATGCCATGACAGGTGATGTGACAAAAACAAACAGTATGCCATGACAGGTGATGTGACAGAAACAAACAGTATGCCATGACAGGTGATGTGACACAAAACAAACAGTATGCCATGACAGGTGATGTGACACAAACAAACAGTATGCCATGACAGGTGATGTGACAAAACAAACAGTATGCCATGACAGGTGATGTGACAAAACAAACAGTATCCATGACAGGTGATGTGACAAAACAAACAGTATGCCATGACAGGTGATGTGCACAAAAAACAAACAGTATGCCATGACGGGTGATGTGACACAAACAAACAGTATGCCATGACAGGTGATGTGACACAAACAAACAGTATGCCATGACAGGTGATGTGACAAAACAAACAATATCCATGACAGGTGATGTGACAAAAACAAACAATACCATGACAGGTGATGTGACAAAAACACATACCATGACAGGTGATGTGACCAAAACAAACAGTATGCCATGACAGGTGATGTGACACAAAAACAGTATGCCATGACGGTGATGTGACAAAAACACGTAGCCATGACAGGTGATGTGACAAAAAAACAGTATGCCATGACGGTGATGTGACAAAACAAACAGTATGCCATGACAGGTAATGTGACAAAACAAACAGTATGCCATGACAGGTGATGTGACAAAACAAACATAGCCATGACAGGTGATGTGACAAAAACAAATATCCATGACAGGTGATGTGACAAAAACAAACAGTATCCATGACAGGTGATGTGACAAAAACACGTATCCCATGACAGGTGATGTGACAAAAACAGTATGCCATGACGGGTGATGTGACACAAACAAACAGTATGCCATGACAGGTGATGTGACAAAAACAAATACACATGACAGGTGATGTGACAAAAAAACAATACCATGACAGGTGATGTGACACAAACAAACAGATCCATGACAGGTGATGTGACAAAAAACAGTATGCCATGACGGTGATGTGACAAAAACAGTATGCCATGACGGTGATGTGACAAAAACAAACAGTACATGACAGGTGATGTGACAAAAACAAACAGTATCCATGACAGGTGATGTGACACAAAACAAACAGTATGCCATGACAGGTGATGTGACAAAAACAAACAGTATGGCCATGACAGGTGATGTGACAAAACAAACAGTATGCCATGACAGGTGATGTGACAAAAACAAACCTGTGCCATTTAAGTTTCCAGCAGCGGCCTTCAAGGGCCCATCAAGGTTTCTGTCTTCACATTATCATTGTTATTTAAAGCCCACCGATTGTGCAGGGCCATATCAAGATGCAATTACCTCAACACCTTTTCACAAAGAAAAAAAAAAGGAAAAGAAAATTAGGTACACATAACAATGCATTTGGGCACATAACCCAAGGATATGTCTCTGATGTTGACCACTCCGTCCAATTTATCACTATACGTTTAAAAAAAACGTAGGCCTACGTGAATATATATATATATATATATATACTGTATTCACAAATATATATATATATATAATATATATATATATATATATAATATATTTGTATTCATGTACCTTTTTTTATGCGAATGATGATGATGTCCATTAGGATGATAATTATGATGCTATGGAGTTCCATCTAGGATTGAGACTGCGTGACAGGGCTGTACTCTATGCTTACTATCAAAATATATTCTGGCGTCAACCAGGCCCGAGAGATACAGACACCTGCTGTGCTGGTCAGAAGATCTGAGCAACACCCTCAATGACGCATCCGCAAAGTGGATGAGATTCGACTGTGTGGTTCCAGTCTTCCCAAAGAGCCCATAGCACGCCCAACTCTGGGTAGGAGCTGGTTAGAGCCGAAAAATCCCACAATGATTTTTTGAAGGTACTGATGGAGATTCGAACCCACAACCTTCCAGTCGGTAGTCCGTTGCATTAACCACTATACCACGGCGACTGGTATGTGAATACAAATATATCAACATTAATTGTAGGAAGAGACAACAGAACGCAAAGGAGCAAGGGAGACACAAAGAGAATGACAGAAAAGTGGAAATTTCTGGCACAGAATTTCTAGACAGTGGGGATACGATGTATGCTGAAAGAGCCCCCATCAAGCTGCTGATCTTGTTCCGCACATACTCTCAAGGTGAGATACGTGAGGCAGCTTCCTGAAGTACTAACGGTCTAGTAAAGGGGGAAATCAGTACTTAAGGTCTGGTAATGGAAAAAAAATCATTACATCAGGTCTAGTGAAGGGGGAAATCAGTACTGAAGGACTAGTGAAGGGGAAATCAGTACTTTAGGTCTAGTGAAAGGAGAAATCAGCACTTAAGGTCTAGTGATGGTGGAAAATCAGTACTGAAGTCTAGTGATGGAGGAAAATCAGCGCAGGTCTAATGACAAAGGAAAATCAATAAGGTCTAGTGAAGGGGGAAATCAATACTGAACATCCAATGAAGAGGGAAATCAGTACTGAAGGTCTAGTGAAGGGGAAATCAGTACTTAAGGTCTAGTGAAGGAGGAAACCAGTACTTAAGTTCTAGTAAAGGGGGAAATCAGTACTAAATGTCTAGTGAAGGGGTAAATCAGTACTTAAGTTCTAGTAAAGGAGGAAACCAGTACTTAAGGTCTAGTGAAGGGGAAATCAGTACTGAAGGTCCAGTAAAGGGGGAAATCAGTACTGAAGGTCTAGTGAAGGAGGAAACCAGTACTTAAGTTCTAGTAAAGGGGGAAATCAGTACTGAAGGTCTAGTGAAGGAGGAAACCAGTACTTAAGTTCTAGTAAAGGGGGAAATCAGTACTGAAGGTCTAGTGAAGGAGGAAACCAGTACTTAAGTTCTAGTAAAGGGGGAAAATCAGTACTGAAGGTCTAGTGAAGGAGGAAACCAGTACTTAAGTTCTAGTAAAGGGGGAAATCAGTACTGAAGGTCTAGTGAAGGAGGAAACCAGTACTTAAGTTCTAGTAAAGGGGGAAAATCAGTACTGAAGGTCTAGTGAAGGAGGAAACCAGTACTTAAGTTCTAGTAAAGGGGAAATCAGTACTGAAGGTCTAGTGAAGGAGGAAACCAGTACTTAAGGTCTAGTGAAGGAGGCAATAGTACTGAAGGTCTAGTGAAGGAGGAAACCAGTACTGAAGGTCTAGTGAAGGAGGGGAAAAACCAGTACTTAAGTTCTAGTAAAGGAGGAAACCAGTACTGAAGGTCTAGTGAAGGAGGAAACCAGTACTTAAGGTCTAGTGAAGGAGGAAACCAGTACTGAAGGTCTAGTGAAGGAGGAAACCAGTAAGGTCTAATGAAGGGGGAATCAGTACTGAAGTTCTAGTGAAGGAGGAAACCAGTACTTAAGGTCTAGTGAAGGGGGAAATCAGTACTGAAGGTCTAGTAAAGGGGGAAATCAGTACTGAAGGTCTAGTAAAGGGGGAAATCAGTACTGAAGGTCTAGTAAAGGGGAAATCAGTGCTGAAAGTCTAGTGATGGAAGAAACCAGTACTGAAGGTATAGTGAAGGAGGAAATCAGGGGAAGGAAGAAAATCAGTACTGAAGGTATAGTGAAGGAGGAAATCAGGGGAAGGAAGAAAATCAGTACTGAAGGTCTAGTGAAGGAAGAAAATCAGTACTGAAGGTCTAGTGAAGGAAGAAAATCAATATTGAAGGTCTAGTGAAGGGAGAAATCAATACTGAAGGTCTAGTGAAGGAGGAAATCAGTACTGAAGATCTAGGTAAGGGAGAAATCAGCACTTAAGGTCTATTGATTGAGGAAAATCAATACTGAAGGTCTAATGAAGGGAGAAAATCGGTACTGAAGGTCTACTGATGCAGGAAATTCAGTACAGAAGGTCTAGTGAAGGGAGAAATCAATATGTAAAGGTCTTGTGATGGAGGAAAATCAGAACTGAAGGTCTAGTGAAGGAAGAAAATCAGAACTGAAGGTCTAGTGAAGGAAGAAAATCAGAACTGAAGGTCTAGTGAAGGAAGAAAATCAGAACTGAAGGTCTAGTGAAGGAAGAAAATCAGAACTGAAGGTCTAGTGAAGGAAGAAAATCAGAACTGAAGGTTAGTGAAGGAAGAAAATCAGTGCTGAAGGTCTAGTGAAGGAAGAAAATCAGAACTGAAGGTCTAGTGAAGGAAGAAAATCAGAACTGAAGGTCTAGTGAAGGAAGAAAATCAGTGCTGAAGGTCTAGTGAAGGAAGAAATCAGTACATAAGGTCTAGTGAAGGGAGAAATCAGCACTTAGGTCTAATGATGGAGGAAAATCAGTACTGAAGGTCTAGTGAAGGAAGAAATCAGTACTGAAGGTCCAGTGAAAAGGAAAAACAAACTTTAAGGTTTAGTGAAGGAGGAAAAAATCAGTACTTTAGGGCTAGTGAGACAACTGAAATGTGGTTTCGAAGAAGAATGTCAAGCGTTCCATGAACGACAAAGAAAACAAAGTAGTCTCGAAGTAGGCAGACACGAGAAGAACATCAATGAATTAGGAAAAGACAAAGAACATTTATTGGCCATTTTATGAGGAAAGAGAAATTAGAGCACCTAGTCACAACAGGAAAGCTAAAGAGAAAGAGAGCACCAGGTAGACCCAGGGAGAAAATATTGAGGACTTGTGGAGTGGCCTAGAACAGAGAGGGTGCACCGGTGGGAGATGTACTTACAGCAACAAGGGATAGATTTGTTAGAGGGCCATGATTGCAAATGCCATGCGGCGGGCACATGATGATGATGAAGTCTAGTGATGGGGAATAAGTACTTAAGGTTAGTGATGGGGGTAAATCAGTACAAAAGGTCTAGTGATAGATCAGTATTAAGGTCTAGTGAAGGGGAAAATCAGAACTAAGGTTCAGTGGGGGGAAAAAATCTAGATCTAGAGAAGGTTCGTAGTTAGTGAAGGAGGAAAATCAATCTTAAGGTCTAGTGAAGAGGAAAAAATCAAACTTGAAGGTCTTGTGAAGGAGGAAAAACATATCCTAAGGTCTAGTGAAGAAGGAAAATCGCGATTGAGGTCAAATGAAGGGGAAATCAGTCTTAGGTCTAGTGAAAGGGGAAAAAATCAGTACTTGAGGTCTATAGAAGGAGAAAAATCAGTACTAAGGTCTAGTGAAAGGGGAGATCAGTATTATGGTCTAAAAAAGGAATGAAAATTCAGTATTTAAGGTCTAGTGAAAGGGGAGATCAGTACCTATGGTCTAAAAAGGAATGAAAAATTCAGTATTTAAGGTCTAGTGAAAGGGGAGATCAGTATTTATGGTCTAAAAAAGGAATGAAAATTCAGTATTTAAGGTCTAGTGAAAGGGGAGATCAGTATTTATGGTCTAAAAAAGGAATGAAAATTCAGTATTTAAGGTCTAGTGAAAGGGGAGATCAGTACTTATGGTCTAAAAAAGGAAAAAACAGTATTTAAGGTCTAGTGAAAGGGGAAATCAGAACTTATGGTCTAAAAAAGGAATGAAAATTCAGTATTTAAGGTCTAGTGAAAGGGGAGATCAGTATTTATGGTCTAAAAAAGGAATGAAAATTCAGTATTTAAGGTCTAGTGAAAGGGGAGATCAGTACTTATGGTCTAAAAAAGGAAAAAAACAGTATTTAAGGTCTAGTGAAAGGGGAAATCAGTACTTATGGTCTAAAGAAGAAAAAAAAATCAGTACTCAAGATCTAGTGAAAGGGGAAATCAGTACTTATGGTTTAGTGAAGAAGGAAAAGTCAGTACTTATGGTCAAAAGGAGGGGATAAAACAGCATTTAAAGTCTAGTTAAAGGTGAAATAATAATAATAATAATTACAATATTTATATAGCGCAAAATCTTGATAAAATCAAATCTAAGCGCTGAACAGACACACACGCACGCACACACACACACACACACACACACACACACACACACACACACACACACACACACACACACACACGCATGGCTACAAATGGGGAGAAAGAATAAAAGCAATGGGAAAGTATAGAGAGCATATTATATACAATTATATAATTATTACAATGTGATTCTTCTCCGAGTGGAGACAGGCTGCAGAGGGGGTTGAGTGAGGTCAGGATTTTATGCAGAGGAGAAAAGGTGAGTTTTGAGAGCGGACTTGAAGGAGACAAAAGTAGGTTGCTGACGGACAGAGAGAGGAAGTTTGTTCCAGGAGAGTGGACCAGAAACAGAGAAGGCTCGTGGACCATAGGTATTGAGCTTAGTGCGTGGAAAGCGAAAAGTCAGAGGATCGGAGGCAGAGCGGAGGGTACGTGAGGGAATATAGATCTCAAGTAGGCTTGACATGTAATCGGGGGCTGCGTTATTGAGGCTTTTGTAGCACATGGTGTCTAGTTTGTACTGTATGCGCTTTGATACAGGGAGCCAGTGAAGTTGTGCCAGGAGAGGAGATATGTGGTCAGCTTTCTTCTTTTTGAGTACAAGGCGTGCAGCATTGTTTTGAATGCGCTGTAGGATGTGAATGGTGGAGGCAGGAAAACAAGAAAGGAGTGAATTGCAATAGTCAATGCGAGACATTATGAAGGAGAGAATGAGTTTTGCAGTTGTTTCGAAAGAGAGATACTTCCTGATCAGGCTTATACGATGGAGGTGATAGTAGCAAGATCTGGCAGTTTGAGAAACAAAGTTGTTCATGGAGAGGGTAGAGTCAAGGCAGACACCAAAGTTTTTAGCTGAATCAGAAATTGGGACTGATGTGTTACATAATGGGAGAGAAAGAGGAGGCAGCTGAGAAAGTTTCTGAATCGTACTTTTGGTCTAGTGAAGGAGGAAAATCAGTACTTACGGTCTAAGAAGGAGGAAAATCAGTACTTACGGTCTAAAGAAGGAGGAAAATCAGTACTTACGGTCTAAGAAGGAGGAAAATCAGTACTTACGGTCTAAAGAAGGAGGAAAATCAGTACTTACGGTCTAAAGAAGGAGGAAAATCAGAACTTACGGTCTAAAGAAAGAGGAAAATCAGTACTTAGGGTCTAAAGAAAGAGGAAAATCAGTACTTAGGGTCTAAAGAAGGAGGAAAATCAGTAATTAGGATCTAAAGAAGGAGGAAAATCAGTACTTTGGTCTAAAGGAGGAGAGAAAATCAGTAATTAGGATCTAAAGAAGGAGGAAAATCAGTACTTTGGTCTAAAGAAGGAAGAAAATCAGTACTTACGGTCTAAAGGAGGAAGAAAATCAGTACTTACGGTCTAAAGAAGGAGGAAAATCAGTACGTTTGGTCTAAAGGAGGAAAATCAGTACTTACGGTCTAAAGAAGGAGGAAAATCAGTACGTTTGGTCTAAAGGAGGAAAATCAGTACTTACGGTCTAAAGAAGAGGAAATCAGTACTTACGGTCTAAGAAGGAGGAAAATCAGTACTTAGGGTCTAAAGGAGGAAAATCAGTACTTACGGTCTAAAGAAGGAGGAAAATCAGTACTTAGGGTCTAAAGAAGGAGGAAAATCAGTACTTAGGGTCTAAAGAAAGGGGAAAATCAGTACTTAGGGTCTAAAGGAGGAGGAAAATCAGTACTTAGGGTCTAAAGGAGGAGGAAAATCAGTACTTAGGGTCTAAAGAAGGAGGAAAATCAGTACTTAGGGTCTAAAGAAAGAGGAAAATCAGTACTTAGGGTCTAAAGAAGGAGGAAAATCAGTACTTAGGGTCTAAAGAAGAGGAAAATCAGTACTTAGGGTCTAAAGAAGGAGGAAAATCAGTACTTAGGGTCTAAAGAAGGAGGAAAATCAGTACTTAGGGTCTAAAGGAGGAGGTAAAATCAGTACTTAAGGTCTAGTGAAGGAAGAAAAATCAGCACTTATGGTCTAGTAATGGACGGACTTCCAGAGTGCCTGAAGAAGAGAGGGTGGAAGATGTGCTAGCGGCAACAAGGAATGGATACATATGGAGGGCCATGATCGCCAACGCCATGTGGCAAGGCACTTGATGATGATGAAAGGGGGAAATCAGTACTTAAGGTCTAGTGAGGGGGATGTCAGTGCTTAAGGTCTAGTGAACGGGTAGAAAAACCCCTCTCTACAATGTGATTCTAACACAAGATTCTTGTGCCACAAACAGGCAACAATTTCAGGGGAGGTCACTGCTCCAACCAACAACAATCAACAAAAAGCACAATTTTAATTAATCAGTTCGGCTTTTTGTGGGGATGCCGGGGGCTCTGTCAGTATAAATAGTATCCCCACCTTCTGGAAATTATGTGCTAGAAATGTCCTCTTTTCTGTCACTCTCTTTGTTTCTGCCTTGTTCCTCTGCTTTCTGTCATTTCTTCCTGTCATTTTTCTGCCTCGCTGGTCCATTCACATGTATGTGTTCGATAAAGTCTTACATACTTTCTTTTGGATTGATAACTGGATACATGTAGTAAGTGTATTTTTGGCTCTAGGGAGGTGAGATATGCAGAAGCAATTTTAGGTAATTTAGTCCCTTTTTTAAAATATATGTTTTAGTGTACTTATTCATGTTTAACTTTGCATTCAGGTTGGGTTTTTTTAATCCCCATGTGCCATAAATTGGACGGAGTGGTCAACGCCAGGGGCATCTCCTTAGATTATGTGCATAAACGCATTGATATGTATACTTCATTTTCTTTTCTTTTTCCTGTTGAAGTATTGTTTGTGTTTTGAATGGTGGTAGCCCTGATACGGCTCTATGCAGTCGGCTGGGCTTTAAACAATAATAATCAGTTTGGCCATCATAAAGCTTCCCACCTTTGCACACGATTAAACCCAGTTTTGATTCCTTGTCGCCCAGGGATTTTTCCCTGTTCTACTAGACTTTGAATGGAGTCTGGCTGTTAGTATTTCAGCTGAGATAATGTTGCTTGTCTTTTCCTAATCTTCCTTATCAATGACCTTCTTGCGTCTGCCTCTATCAAGACTGTCTCGTTTGTTTCTTTGCTGTCCATGAAACTCTCAACATTCTTCTTAGAAACCACATTTTGGCTGCCTCAAACTTGTTCTGGCTTTGCGTGTTGACCTTTACCCTTATCATTTGTTGTTTCTTTTTATTAAAGGTGTCTTTCCCTTTTGTTAGAGATTCTATGTATGTGCTTTTTTTTTCATACTCACCTTCTTTTCACTGATCATTTCATCAGTGACGGGATCAGTCTCTCCCACGCACCTGTAGTATTTGCGTTTCTGGAAATCCTGTAGGATATTCTGGGCACCAAGCAAATTACCGTTCCTGTCGTCCAGAATACGGTGAAAGATGGCATCTGTCAGCTTTGAGTAGGCCGGCATGTGCTTGACGCAATCAGACAGAATGTACTCTCTGTGACAGATTGTTGCACACTGGAGTCAAGAATTACCTCACAATATGGAATAAAAATGATAAAAATGGTTCTATCATGTAAATTTGTTTTGTCTGGTCATGAATTTGTAAACCAAGTTCCATGGACAGCAAAGAAAACAAACGAGACAGTCTTGATGGAGGCTGACACAAGATCATTGATAAGGAAGATTAGGAAAAGACAGGCAACATTTGTGTGCCATTTTATAAGGAAAGGGGAATTAGAGCACCTGGTCACAACAGGAATGCTGGAGGGAAAGAGAGCACCAGGTAGACCCAAGGAGAAAATATTGGACGGACTTGCAGGATGGCTGACGACAGAGAGGGTGGAAGATGTGTTTGCAGCAACAAGGGATAGATGCATATGGAGGGTCATGAATGCCAACGCCATGCGACAGGGCACATGATGATGATGTAAACTAGATCGCAGAGAGAAAGTGGTAGAGACCTCTCTACTCTCTACTTTCCATTCAGCTATTTGAGGGTGGGTCACATTCTCCTCCCTGACTGCTTTACCTTCCCCAACCATGAAGTGGGGTAAATAATCACTCTTCACTTGCTGCAGGGGAGGCTGCTCGCACATAATATAAGTAACCATTCTTCACTTGGCTGCAGGGACGCTGCTCGCACATAATGTAGGAGGCTGCTCGCACATAATGTAAGTAACCATTCTTCACTTGGCTGCAGGGAGGCTGCTCGCACATAATGTAAGTAACCATTCTTCACTTGCTGCAGGGGAGGCTGCTCGCACATAATGTAAGTAACCATTCTTCACTTGGCTGCAGGGGACGCTGCTCGCACATAATGTAAGTAACCATTCTTCACTTGGCTACAGGGGAGGCTGCTCGCACATAATGTAAGTAACCATTCTTCACTTGGCTACAGGGGGCTGCTCGCACATAATGTAGTAAGGGAGGCTGCTCGCACATAATGTAAGTAACCACTCTTCACTTGGCTACAGGGAGGCTGCTCGCACATAATGTAAGTAACCACTCTTCACTGGGTAAGGGAGGCTGCTCGCACATAATGTAAGTAACCATTCTTCACTTGGCTACAGGGGAGGTTGCACGCACATAATGTCTACAGCCACGTTAGAACACAAGCTGTCAATCTGGCAGAGAGAAGCTGCGCCTCCACGCCAACCTGGCGTGATTTCGACAATTGTTGTTTTGTTATTGTTGTTTAAAGCCCAGCCGACTGCGTAGAGCCAGATCAGGGCTATAACCGCTCAAAACAAATAAAACTTCGACAGGAAAATCAAAAAGTAAAGAAAATTTAAGTATACATATCAATGCATTCGCGCGCATAATCTAAAGACAAGCCCCTGGTGTTGACCACTCCGTCCAATTTATCGCACATGCAGATTTGAAAAACACACCCGAACACAAATTTAAGCATACCAAAGGACACCAAAACATATAGAAACAGACATAAATCACCTAAAATTGCTTCCGCACATCTCACCTCCCTAAAGCCAGAAACGCACTTAATACATGAACATGTACCCAATTATCAATCCTAAGAAAAAGTACGTAACACTTTATCAAACACATACAGATGAATGGACCAGCAAGGCAGAAAATGATAGGAAGAAATGACAGAAAGCAAAGGAACAAGGCAGAAACAAAGAGAGTGACAGAAAAGAAGAAATTTCCAGCACAAAATGTCCAGAAGGTGGGGATGCTATTTACAATGAAACAGCCCCCGGCAACCCCACAGGGAGAATTGAGACAATTGAAGGTATGTACTCTGACATAGATGTAAGAACAAAAACTGTTCGGAGCAGCCTCATTCAGCTGTCACAGTTCAGTTTCTGTAGCTAGCAGGAAGCATTCTTAAGCCTTGTTTTCAAATTTATAATACTTGTACTTTAATGTCGTTCTCTGAACACATGTGGCCAAACCCTCGCAAACAAATAGATATACATGTACTTTCAAAAAGAAAATTACATCTGACTACAGGTGATAACTTTTGTTCTGGAGGTAATATGGAAAGTCAGTTCCTGGAATGTTTGACGGTTTTTGTTTCACACAATGTAATCATGAAGATACACACGAACTTGAGAAGCAATTAAGTTTAGCCAAACACGGTTATTTGATTCAAAGTTGTTTGATTAAAAAGTCGAAGCATGGTTCAGACATAGAACTGCTCAAGGAAAAAGAATTTCAAGTTAGGGGGTCTAAGGTCATGCACTCTCCCCTCGATTCCCCTCCCCCACCCCCTCTGGACTGAAATCTTTGCAATCTGAACGTTTCTGGGGCCATCAAATGCATGAATATTCCACAATGTGACATATTCAACATTATGTGCCCTTAAATGGTCCCCCTCAGCCCTCGATGCCATCAAGTGCATGCCGGTAATGGAAGAACTTGACGCAGAGCCAACTGTGGACGAACTCAGCAAGGCCATTGATAGCCTGGCATCAGGCAAGGCACCTGCAATGACAGAATTCCCCCAGACCTCATCAAGCACTGCAAGACTTCTCTTCTGCACCCTTTGCACGCAGTTCTCTGTCAGTGTTGGAATGAGGGAGCTGTACCACAGGACATGAGGGACGTCAAGATCGTCACCCTGTACAAAAACAAGGGCGAAAGGAGCGACTGCAACAACTACAGAGGTATCTCCCTCCTCAGCATTGTTGGCAAAGTCTACGCTTGGGTCCTCCTAATCCGCCTGCAGAAACTGGCTGAACGCGTCTACCCGGAATCAGTGTGGTTTTCGAGCAGAGAGATCCACGGTAGACATGGTCTTTTCCCTCCGCCAAATCCAGAAGTGCAGAGAGCAGCGGATGCCCCTGTATGTGGCATTCATTGACCTCACCAAGGTCTTTGACCTAGTCAGCAGAGATGGCCTTTTCAGGGATCTCCGAAAAATTGGCTGCCCCCCCCCCCCCCAAACTGCACAGCTTAATTGAGTCCTTCCACTCCAACATGAAAGGGACGGTGCAGTTCAACGAAACCTCTCCAAGCCCTTCGACGTACGCAGCGGTGTGAAACAAGGCTGCGTCTTGGCCCCAACCTTCTTTGGAATCTTCTTTGCTCTCCTCCTGAGGCATGCGTTCAGCACAGCACAAGAAGAGATCCATCTGCGGACCAGATCAGATGGCAGGCTCTTCAACCTCGTCCGCCTCAGAGCAAGGACAAAGGTCCATGAAGCCCTAATCAGAGACATGCTATTTGCCGACGATGCCGCAGTTGTGACCCATACTCAGCGGGACTTGCAGTCACTAATGGACCGCTTCTCCCAGGCCTGCAAAGATTTTGGTCTGACCATCAGTCTTAAGAAGACAAACGTCCTGGGCCAAGACACGCCATCTCCACCAGCCATCACCATTGATGACTACGAGCTTGAAGCCATCCATCAATTCACATATCTTGGGTCCACCATCACCGATAACCTCTCCCTTGACACAGAGATCGACAAGAGGATCGGGAAGGCAGCCACAACACTAGCCCGCCTCACACAAAGGGTGTGGACAAATCCCAAGCTGACCACGAAGACAAAGATGGCTGTATACAGCCTGTGTCCTCAGCACCTTGCTGTATGGCAGCGAGGCGTGGACCACGCATGCTCATCAGGAGAAAAGGCTCAATACCTTCCACCTGAGAAGCCTACGGCGCATACTCGGCATTTCCTGGCAAGACAAGGTGACCAACACCGAAGTCCTGACCCACGCTGGCCTCCCAACCATGCATACCATGCTGAGACAGCGTCGGCTACGCTGGTTGGGCCACGTTCGCCGCATGGAAGATGGTCGCATCCCAAAAGACGTCCTTTATGGTGAGCTTGCCACAGGGCAGAGAAACATTGGCCGCCCACAGCTGAGATACAAAGACGTTTGCAAACGTGATATGAAGGCGCTTGAGATCAACACTGAGTCCTAGGAGGACCTTGCAGACGACCACAACAGCTGGAGAACCACTCTCAAGAAACAGCTGCGGATTGGTGAGGATAAACTCTCAGCTGCTGCAGTAGAAAAGCCAGTTCGCAGAAAAGGGATGACAGCCAACAGACCAGCATCAGCATACACATGCGACCGCTGCGACAGAGACTGCCTCTCTCGCATTGGTCTCTACAGTCACAGGTGACGCTGCTTGGACCAAGCAGACAGTCCATCTAGACATTAGAACGGATGCACTTTGTCCATGGTCAGCCATGTCCGAGGGAGGCCTACTACTACTACCACTAATAATAATAATAATAATAATGATAGTAATAATAATAATAATAATGATAATAATAATAAAGTGCCCAGTCGCATGGCGTTGGCGATCATGGCCCTCCATATTCATCTATCCCTTGTTGCCTCTAGCACATCTTCCATCCTCTCTGTCCTCAGCCACCATGCAAGTCTGTCCAATAGCTTCTCCATGGGTCTACCGGGTGTCCTTTCCCTCCATCTTTCCTGTTGTAACCAGGCGCTCTAATTCCCTTTTCCTCATAAAATGGCCTATAAATGTTGCTTGTCTTTTCTTAATCGTCCTTATGAATGATCTTGTGTCTGCCTCTATCAAGACTGTCTCGTTTGTTTTCTTTGCTGTCCATGGACTCTCAACATTTTTCTTAGAAACCACATCTCGGCTGCCTCAATCTTGTCCTGGCTTTGCTATAATAATAATAATAATAATGATGATGATAATATATTGATTATCATCATAATGACATGTATAAGGCGCCAAATCATCATACAAGAATCAAACCATGGTGCACGCTCCCACCATTCACCAAAACAGTCACCCATCAACAACCAGGACCTTGCCGGCGCATAGGGTTTTGCGCAGGCTTAGGGAGTCTGCTGGATAATTGTTGGCAGATTTGGGTGGAGCACATATGGAATTGTCTGAGTGCGTAAACTCCCCCATGAACAAGGGGAGTGGGGTGTTTAACCCCTGACCCTGGCCTTGAAGGAAAATAAGTAGGCCTATTTGTGACTGTCAAGTAGACGGGAGAAGGTCGTTTCAGTCGCATGGATCAGATAGCAAAAAGAATGGGGACTGACTGACATTTTATCGATGAATTTGTGAACAACTGGTATCAGAAGCAGAACGCAGAGGTTGGGAAACGTACATTCAGAGGTGGTCACAACAGGTCAACAGGTGCAGTACCACTGATACATTTGAAACATAATGTATTGATTTTGTATGAAGTTCTTTGAGAAACAGGCAGTCAGCGGAGAAAGTTAAGCAAGAAAGTAACATGATCACGCCTCATTTTATAAGACGGGCCACGGAATTCTGAATATGTTGGGGGCATGCAACAGAAGAAGCAGGCAAGTCAGACAGCAGAGATTCACAATAATTGATTTGATACGAGACAAGATCAAAGAAGCCGCAAGTTTAGATGCTGCCGAAGTTGAAACATAATGAATAGAACAGAAACGTCGCAGTTGACAGTAACAAGACTGACTGATTTCTGCATAGAAAGTTGAGGATCAAGAACAACATCAAGGTTCTTGACTGAATCAGAAAGTACAATATTATCGTCACCTAGCTGAATAGAACAAACTTTTACGGTAGAAAGCTTGTGCTTTGTACAAATAAGCATTGCTTCAGTCTTACCTCCATTCAACCATAGCTTATTTCATCATCATCACCATGTACCCTGCTGCAAGTACATCTCCCACCCTCTCTTTCCTCAGCCACTCTGCAAGTCCGTCCAATATTTTCTCCCTGGGTCTACATGGTGTTCTCTTTCCCTCCACCTTTCCTGTTGTGACCAGGTGCTCTAATTTCTCTTGCCTTATAAAATGTCCTATACATGTTGCTTGTCTTTTCCTAATCTTCTTCATAAATGTTCTTCTTCTGTCTGCCTCCTTCAAGACTGTCTGGTTTGTTTTCTTTGCTGTCCATGGAACTCTCAACATTCTTCTTAGCAGTCACATTTCAGCTGCCTTAATCTTGTTCTGAATTTGTGTGTTGACTGTCCACGCTTTACAACCGTACAACAGTATCGGTTCTATATAACACTCAAGAAATCTCGTCCTGATGTTAATTGACAGGCATTTGTTGGTAAGAACACTTCATCTTCTTGAATGCTGTTTTAGCTTGGCCGATTCTGCTGGCTATTTCTGATGCACATCTTCAGTCTGGTGAGATGACAGTTCCCAGATATTTAAACTTACCAACCTGTCTCAATGTTGTGTCATTTGCAGTTATTTTGCAAGCGGGGATTTCTTGTCTTTTACTGATTACCATGACTTCAGTCTTCCTACTATTTAGCTCCAGTCCTTTATTTTTGCTTTCTATTTCTATTATATTCACAAGGTTTTGTATGTTTTTTTTATTTTCTGCAATTAGCATGGTGTCATTTGCGTAAAGAATGTTGTTTATCGTTTTCCTCCAACCTTTATCCCAGGGCATGTCTATTAATTAACATCAGGAGGAGAGTTCTTGGGTGTTATACAGAACCGATACTATTGTACGGATGTGAGGCATGGACAGTCAACACGCAAATTCAGAACAAAATTCAGGCAACTGAAATGTGGTTTCTAAGAAGAATGTTGAGAGTTACACGGACAGCAAAGAAAACAAACAGGACAGCTTTGAAAAAGGCAGATACAAAGAGATCATTAATAACGAAGATTGGGAAAATACAAGCAATATTTATAGGACATTTTACGAGAAAAATTAAATTAGAGCTCCTGGTAACAACATGCAAGCT
>JAPXFY010000014.1:84824251-84829251 GCA_030674185.1 Monoplex corrugatus
ATACATTAAAACTGCCCTTCTCACTGTCCCATCTTAACATCATTGTTGTTCTGGTGGTGTCAGTATAGGACTAGATACATTAAAACTGCCCTTCTAATTGTCCCATCTTAACATCATTGTTGTTCTGGTGGTGTCAGTATAGGATTAGATACATTAAAACTGGCCATCTCACTGTCCCATCTTAACATCATTGTTGTTCTGGTGGTGTCAGTATAGGATTAGATACATTAAAACTGGCCTGCTCACTGTCCCATCTTAACATCATTGTTGTTCTGGTGGTGTCAGTATAGGATTAGATACATTAAAACTGCCCTTCTCACTGTCCCATCTTAACATCATTGTTGTTCTGGTGGTGTCAGTATAGGATTAGATACATTAAAACTGCCCTTCTCACTGTCCCATCTTAACATCATTGTTGTTCTGGTGGTGTCAGTATAGGATTAGATACATTAAAACTGCCCTTCTCACTGTCCCATCTTAACATCATTGTTGCTCTGGTGGTGTCGGTATAGGATTAGATACATTAAAACTGGCCTTCTCACTGTCCCATCTTAACATCATTGTTGTTCTGGTGGTGTCAGTATAGGATTAGATACATAAAAACTGCCCTTCTCACTGTCCTATCTTAACATCATTGTTGTTCTGGTGGTGTCAGTATAGGATTAGATACATTAAAACTGCCCTTCTCACTGTCCCATCTTAACATCATTGTTGTTCTGGTGGTGTCAGTACAGGATTAAATACATTAAAACTGCCTTCTCACTGTCCCATCTTAACATCATTGTTGTTTGGTGGTGTCAGTATAGGATTAATACATTAAAACTGCCCTTCTCACTGTCCCATCTTAACATCATTGTTGTTCTGGTGGTTTCGTATAGGATTAGATACATTAAAACTGCCCTTCTCACTGTCCCATCTTAACATCATTGTTGTTCTGGTGGTTTCAGTATAGGATTAGATACATTAAAACTGGCCTTCTCACTGTCCATCTTAACATCATTTGTTCTGGTGGTGTCAGTATAGGATTAGATACATTAAAACTGGCCTTCTCACTGTCCCATCTTAACTCATTGTTGTTCTGGTGGTGTCAGTATAGGATTAGATACATTAAACTGGCCTTCTCACTGTCCCATCTTAAATCATTGTTGTTCTGGTGGTGTCAGTATAGGATTAGATACATTAAACTGGCCTTCTCACTGTCCATCTTAATCATTGTTGTTCTGGTGGTGTCAGTATAGGATTAGATACATTAAAACTGGCCTTCTCACTGTCCACCTTAACATCATTGTTGTTCTGGTGGTGTCAGTATAGGATTAGTACATTAAAACTGCCCTTCTCACTGTCCATCTTAACATCATTGTTGTTCTGGTGGTGTCAGTATAGGATGATACATTAAAATGCCCTTCTCACTGTCCATCTTAACTCATTGTTGTTCTGGTGGTGTCAGTATAGGATTAGATACATTAAAACTGCCTTCTACTGTCCATCTTAACATCATTGTTGTTTGGTGGTGTCAGTATAGGATTAGATACATTAAAACTGCCCTTCTCACTGTCCCATCTTAACATCATTGTTGTTCTGGTGGTGTCAGTATAGGATTAGATACATTAAAACTGCCTTCTCATGTCCCATTTAACATCATTGTTGTTCTGGTGGTGTCAGTATAGATTAGATACTTAAAACTGCCCTTCTCACTGTCCCTCTTAACATCATTGTTGTTCTGGTGGTGTCAGTATAGGACTGATACATAAACTGCCTTCTCACTGTCCATCTTAACTCATTGTTGTTCTGGAGTGTCAGTATAGGATTAGATACATTAAAACTGCCTTCTCACTGTCCCATCTTAACATCATTGTTGTTCTGGTGGTGTCAGTATAGGATTGATACATTAAAACTGCCCTTCTCACTGTCCCATCTTAACATCATTGTTGTTCTGGTGGTTTCAGTATAGGATTAGATACATTAAAACTGCCCTTCTCACTGTCCCATCTTAACATCATTGTTGTTCTGGTGGTTTCAGTATAGGATTAGATACATTAAAACTGGCCTTCTCACTGTCCATCTTAACATCATTGTGGTTCTGGTGGTGTCAGTATAGGATTAGATACATTAAAACTGGCCTTCTCACTGTCCCATCTTAACATCATTGTTGTTCTGGTGTGGTCAGTATAGGATTAGATACATTAAACTGGCCTTCTCACTGTCCCATCTTAACATCATTGTTGTTCTGGTGGTGTCAGTATAGGATTAGATACATTAAAACTGCCCTTCTCACTGTCCCATCTTAACATCATTGTTGTTCTGGTGGTGTCAGTATAGGATTAGATACATTAAAACTGCCCTTCTCACTGTCCCATCCTTAACATCATTGTTGTTCTGGTGGTGTCAGTATAGGATTAGATACATTAAAACTGCCCTTCTCACTGTCCCATCTTAACATCATTGTTGTTCTGGTGGTGTCAGTATAGGATTAGATACATTAAAACTGCCCTTCTCACTGTCCCATCTTAACATCATTGTTGTTCTGGTGGTGTCAGTATAGGATTAGATACATTAAAACTGCCCTTCTCACTGTCCCATCTTAACATCATTGTTGTTCTGGTGGTGTCAGTATAGGATTAGATACATTAAAACTGCCCTTCTCACTGTCCCATCTTAACATCATTGTTGTTCTGGTGGTGTCAGTATAGGATTAGATACATTAAAACTTGCCTTCTCACTGTCCCATCTTAACATCATTGTTGTTCTGGTGGTGTCAGTATAGGATTAGATACATTAAAACTGCCCTTCTCACTGTCCCATCTTAACATCATTGTTGTTCTGGTGGTGTCAGTATAGGATTAGATACATTAAAACTGCCCTTCTCACTGTCCCATCTTAACATCATTGTTGTTCTGGTGGTGTCAGTATAGGATTAGATACATTAAAACTGCCCTTCTCACTGTCCCATCTTAACATCATTGTTGTTCTGGTGGTGTCAGTATAGGATTAGATACATTAAAACTGCCCTTCTCACTGTCCCATCTTAACATCATTGTTGTTCTGGTGGTGTCAGTATAGGATTAGATACATTAAAACTGCCCTTCTCACTGTCCCATCTTAACATCATTGTTGTTCTGGTGGTGTCAGTATAGGATTAGATACATTAAAAACTGCCCTTCTCACTGTCCCATCTTAACATCATTGTTGTTCTGGTGGTGTCAGTATAGGATTAGATACATTAAAACTGGCCCTTCTCACTGTCCCATCTTAACATCATTGTTGTTCTGGTGGTGTCAGTATAGGATTAGATACATTAAACTGGCCTTCTCACTGTCCCATCTTAACATCATTGTTGTTCTGGTGGTGTCAGTATAGGATTAGATACATTAAAACTGCCCTTCTCACTGTCCCATCTTAACATCATTGTTGTTCTGGTGGTGTCAGTATAGGATTAGATACATTAAAACTGCCTTCTCACTGTCCCATCTTAACATCATTGTTGTTCTGGTGGTGTCAGTATAGGATTAGATACATTAAAACTGCCCTTCTCACTGTCCCATCTTAACATCATTGTTGTTCTGGTGGTGTCAGTATAGGATTAGATACATTAAAACTGCCCTTCTCACTGTCCCATCTTAACATCATTGTTGTTCTGGTGGTGTCAGTATAGGATTAGATACATTAAAACTGCCCTTCTCACTGTCCCATCTTAACATCATTGTTGTTCTGGTGGTGTCAGTATAGGATTAGATACATTAAAACTGCCCTTCTCACTGTCCCATCTTAACATCATTGTTGTTCTGGTGGTGTCAGTATAGGATTAGATACATTAAAACTGCCCTTCTCACTGTCCCATCTTAACATCATTGTTGTTCTGGTGGTGTCAGTATAGGATTAGATACATTAAAACTGCCCTTCTCACTGTCCCATCTTAACATCATTGTTGTTCTGGTGGTGTCAGTATAGGATTAGATACATTAAAACTGCCCTTCTCACTGTCCCATCTTAACATCATTGTTGTTCTGGTGGTGTCAGTATAGGATTAGATACATTAAAACTGCCCTTCTCACTGTCCCATCTTAACATCATTGTTGTTCTGGTGGTGTCAGTATAGGATTTTGATACATTAAACTGCCCTTCTCACTGTCCCATCTTAACATCATTGTTGTTCTGGTGGTGTCAGTATAGGATTAGATACATTAAAACTGCCCTTCTCACTGTCCCATCTTAACATCATTGTTGTTCTGGTGGTGTCAGTATAGGATTAGATACATTAAAACTGCCCTTCTCACTGTCCCATCTTAACATCATTGTTGTTCTGGTGGTGTCAGTATAGGATTAGATACATTAAAACTGCCCTTCTCACTGTCCCATCTTAACATCATTGTTGTTCTGGTGGTGTCAGTATAGGATTAGATACATTAAAACTGCCCTTCTCACTGTCCCATCTTAACATCATTGTTGTTCTGGTGGTGTCAGTATAGGATTAGATACATTAAAACTGCCCTTCTCACTGTCCCATCTTAACATCATTGTTGTTCTGGTGGTGTCAGTATAGGATTAGATACATTAAAACTGCCCTTCTCACTGTCCCATCTTAACATCATTGTTGTTCTGGTGGTGTCAGTATAGGATTAGATACATTAAAACTGCCTTCTCACTGTCCATCTTAACATCATTGTTGTTCTGGTGGTGTCAGTATAGGATTAGATACATTAAAACTGCCCTTCTCACTGTCCCATCTTAACATCATTGTTGTTCTGGTGGTGTCAGTATAGGATTAGATACATTAAAACTGCCCTTCTCACTGTCCCATCTTAACATCATTGTTGTTCTGGTGGTGTCAGTATAGGATTAGATACATTAAAACTGCCCTTCTCACTGTCCCATCTTAACATCATTGTTGTTCTGGTGGTGTCAGTATAGGATTAGATACATTAAAACTGCCCTTCTCACTGTCCCATCTTAACATCATTGTTGTTCTGGTGGTGTCAGTATAGGATTAGATACATTAAAAC